>CM033470.1:298524796-298856707 GCA_019447015.1 Hymenochirus boettgeri | reverse complement strand
TTTACTCGCGTATAGGTATAATAGACATTTTACTTGCGGATTCGAGAATTCGATATTTACTCGCGTATAAGTATAATAGACATTTTACTTGCGGATTCGAGAATTCGATATTTACTCGCGTATAGGTATAATAAACATTTTACTTGCGGATTCGATATTCGATATTTACTCGCGTATAGGTATAATAAACATTTTACTTGCGGATTCGAGAATTCGATATTTACTCGCGTATTGGTATAATAGACATTTTACTTGCGGATTCGAGAATTCGATATTTACTCGCGTATTGGTATAATAGACATTTTACTCGCGGATTCCCAAATGCTACATTCCAGGGTTACCAAATAATACATTCGAGGGTTACTGAACTATACATTCTAAGGTTACCAAAATCGAATGCTACATTCGAAGGTTACCAAATGCTACATTCCAGGGTTACCAAATGATACATTCGAGGGTTACCAAAATCGAAAGCTACATTCAAGGGTTACCGAAATGCGAAGGATGCATTAGAGGGTTATTGAAATTGAAGCTTACATTCGGTCCATCTAATAGAGATATGAACCATATAATAGAGATAGAACCATATGTTAATGATTAGATGTCAATTTGCAGTGACCACAAGTTTAGTGATAAATCTAGGTCACTGAAAGAACCAGAGAGAAAAAAAAACCAAGATGTAGCTGTTTAAATGCTCAAAGTAATTGCGTTTAATATACTCAGCCTTAAAGAAATTCTTTAGAGAGAAAAAGACACCTCATCAGAGAGCAGTATTCCAAACGCATTAGCACAAAACTATCATTTATTTTAATTGTAAGCAATCCAATGGAGCTACAGATCTACTTCATTGGCTCTGTACTCCCACTGCGACCACTAATAATGCTTTGTGTGAATACTCTGGACAAAACGCACACAATGTGTACAGAATTCTTGATATTGAATCCACGCTCTGCGGGATGTATTGAACAATTCTCTCTACAGTTCTTTTGCATTTCTTTATTTTTTTTCACTACGTAATAAGGCCCCTATGTATTTGTACTTGGACATCTCAGTGTGGACAGAAAAAAAACAAGCTCGGTGTGGGGAGCTGCATTGAATGCTTCCTCACCCACCTGCAACGCATAAGAGTGCATTCTAAGCTGTGTCACCCTGTCTTATCTCTGTACCGAGGGGCAAAGTGTTAATTAAATCTCAGCCAGCTGAGAAGAATATGTCTTGGAGCCATTCAAAGTGTGGTGGGTCTGCTGGATTTTATATGGTTTTAAAGGTCACCTCCTGATGTTAAAATAGAGTTAGACAGCTGAGTAAAATAAGGGGAGTATAAACCATTGAATCAGAGAGAAGAATAAATAAGATCAGGCACGTTGCACAGGGTTTTCATACAGTTGTACCCTGAAGGCTAATGAGTAAATGTATTTTTGTATTGTTCCTGCATAATAATGATTATTATTAGTATTTTTATTATATGTCACAAAGACCTTTATCAGCTGCTCACAAACTCATTTTTGAGGTTGTGCTCCAGGGTTTTTCCAACTAAAGACATATCTATGAGTCTTTTTAACATATGGCAAACTGGATCCTAATTTGAACAAGAAATGTATGTCCTTCTTACAGCAGGTTCATTTTACATCATTTTCACCCTAATTGGGATCCTTTATAAAGTTTCGACCCATTACAAAACTGTCCATTATTGGTCCCTTCGACTGTGTCCCGGTCTAAAATAATATCGACCCTAGCATTATTTTTCCGACGTTGATAAAGGATCACTATCTATTATAGCGATCCTTTATAAATACCCGCCATATGGAGCAATTGGCAATTGGCTTGAGAGGAACAATTACATCATTGCAATGTAACAAAGTAATAGTGGGGTCTCTGTGCATCACGTTCGTATTAAAGGTGACCGTACATATGAACAATAATGGGTAAATCCCGTCAGGGAACGACGAGATTTACCTACTATGGTTCGTGTGATGGGGCTGTTCCCGACCGATCGGAGTGCCGATGAATGACCATAGTCAGCACTCGGAAGCCGATCCGAATGTGCGGTGTATGGCCGCACAGCCGCGTATGGGGATCAGTCGGGTCCGTGTGTGCTTTTCCCACGGCATGTGTGCCGACAGATACCAATGTGATCTGTTGGCACACATGCAGGGGAATCACATGTGTATGGCCAGCTTTAGCGTCAACCATAAAGAATTTCAAATCTGGTGCTATCACTTGATTACATCTGTTAGATGGCTGTGTGGGTAACCTTACGTTATTTAGCATGAGTTTAAGGACATTTTGTAGTGATAGCAGCTCTTGGTACAATTTCTTGCTATAATCCTGATATGTTACCTGTTTCAGTAATTTCTCCTCCTCATGCAGAAATATATATGTGCTTGACACCAGATAAATGTAACTTCCAATTAGGGAGAATCTAATTCTGTACATCCCCTCTAAAGTATTTTAAAGCATTTTTATTTGCCCTGCTTCCCATGTTCATTATAGATGCAAATATGATTGTCCAATGAAATTCCTACTAACAGTAGGCGGGTCCTAGAGAGAATTTTCATTATAAAAGCCTAAGTGCGTCTGTAAAGAAGTAAAGTTGGCCAACACCCAGCAACATGGGGCCCCTATCCATGTTTCATTTACATTTTAATTTTTTGGTAGGAGGCTATATCTATCATAGTAAAAATAAGAAGATGGGCCCTCCCATCCTTTACCTAATTCTTTTTAGCAGTGGAGATTCCCTTTAAATGTTATTATAAAGGTACTGGCTACAATATAGCTACATTGCTACATAAACTGGTACAGAACATTTGCTCTGTACACACGCATTACAATACTATCTCTTGTCAACCAGGGAGCTCTTGTCTGTAAAGAGCCTTCAATCACTCATAGTTCCAATGCAGGTATTCAGAGCGCGCTCACTCTGTTCTCTAATCCAATGAAAATGATTTATCTAGCTAATCTACTTTTCTTTTATATACTGCTTAAAAGTATCCACTCAGCTCAATTTTTCTTTTCCATTATTGATATAAAAATCGTATTAGTTCCCTTTCGCTACAGAACCACGAGTCTCATTTTCGTACTGCTAATCTCCTTTTATGGGGGAGAGGGGTGTATTGTTTATTTTTCTATTACGGAAAACTATCTTGCAGTTAATGTTTACTGCTAATATGATGGCAATTGGGTTTTATTGAATACTTTCTATTCTCTGCAGTGTCCTTGCTGAATAAGAGCTTGTTTGATGAATGTAACTTCTTATGTTTGAGTTCAATCATGAGAAATGCCATTACCCAATATCCTATTAAATAAAGATTTTTCTCTGAAGAAATAGTTTTGCAGTAATGCCTGCAGCGCAGTTTCATGGGATTTTTCCTCTATGTGCTCAACTAAGGTGTTGTGCCATTCCGACTGTGGAGGTTCAGCCCGAACCTAATTACGGGTCAGGACTCCCGGATTCAAGTATGAAATTACTGACCAAATTTCAACACGGAACTACCATCATTTTGACCATCAAAACCAAATTTTGCCATCAAAACTTTATAGTTTCAGTGAAGATTCTGAACCAAAACTGTGTCCGCCGATTGATTGAACAATGGTCAGTTTATTTATCTCTATTGGACTGTAGGAAGTTTTTTTAAAGGACAAGTCAACCCTTAAATTCAGCGGCGTAACTAGGAATCACTAGGCCCCCCTACAAAACTATGATGGAGCCCCTTTCCTGCATCATCTAAAGTGCTTTTCTGGGGGGAAGCAGTATCTTTGTCATAGGGAAGGTAAGAAGGATTGCTAGGCCCCCTTGCAGTCACAGCCTCACAGGGTCTGCTCCCCTGGTAGCTATGCCCCTACCACCAACCCCCAAACTGCAATACCTACACCTCGATGTTCTGTTCCCCTGATGCATGTTTGAGCACTTGTACATGCCTTTCCAGGTATGGAGGTGGGAGCTGGTGGAACAGCAGTCAGTTATACAGACATGGGCAATGGCTGTTTGTAAAATTCTTCTATTTGCTTTATAAAGTACAAGCAAATTCCAAGGTAATTCATTTACTGTATGGTTAAGAGTTAGTCCAGTTTTGCAGCTTTTACTGAATGTAATTTATCATCAGTATCTTACTTTCAAAGCAATTTAAAGGAAAACTAAAAGGAAAACATCCCCCACCCCAAAATTTCAAATTAGCCTCAGGGCATGTTGAGAACACATTTTCATTGGTTGCATCTCTGGCCCAGGGAAGGAGACAGAACAGCAGAGCAGCACTTCCATAATGATGCACAACACCGGGGATAGTACTGGACCCAAGGGGAGGACAGACACATAGGGCTTCTGGTACTTTTCCACCCTTTAGTTTTCCTTTAAACTATAATTACGTAGTTCATTTTAATATTCTCTTAAAGGGCGTAAAAAATGTCTTGTGTTTCTTTAGGTCTCTCTCAGGCCGTATCGTTGGAGGTGTCTGGTGGTTCTTTACTTTGATTATTATTTCATCCTACACGGCAAATCTTGCTGCTTTTCTGACGGTTGAAAGGATGGTGTCACCTATAGAGAGTGCAGACGATCTGGCCAAGCAAACTGAGATTGCCTATGGGACTCTTGACTCTGGATCCACTAAAGAATTTTTTAAGGTTGGAGAATAAATGTTCTACATATTCATTATACTGAATTGTCATCTGGTGTTGGTATTCCTAACCTCATGTCTCAACCAAACTAGACTTATTGGATGAAGAGGTTCTAACATTCTTCCAAGTAGATTTTAACTACCTGCATAAGGTCATTTATGGAAAAAGCCACAATGCAGGTTTTCATTCCCAATCTGCATATAAAAGCAAGGTGTTAGGGACCTCCAGAATAGAGATGGCCGAAACTCACCAGTTTCGTTCCGTTTTCAGATTCCCAGATCTTGGGAAAATCCCAAAAATCCGAAAACGGAACTAATTTTCGATTGTTATTGAATGTTCGACGCTATTTTCGATAACCCTCGAAAATATGATCGGAGACTATTTTCGAGTTTCCGATCGTATTTTCGAGGATTATTGAATGTTCGAGGCTATTTTTGAAAATTATGGAAAATAGCCTTGAACATTCGCTAATAATTGAAAATGCGCTCAGAAGTCATGAAATCCGGGCAATCCGTCCGGATTGGGATAGATCATGTGGATTTCGGAAACGGGGGGTTCTGTGTCCCATCTCTAATCCTGAATGCACTTTATGAATGAACGCTTTATCCTGGGCATAACACCTCTTGCTACACCTTGCATTCAGGAGGTCCCTGATATCTTTCTGTTATATGCTGATTGGGACACATTCCAGGGTATTTATTACCAACAGATTCTTCAGTCATTCTGAATTAAGAAAGCTAGTCAGGGAAACGTCTTTAAGAACTAAACTTCAAGTCCAGTTGATCTAACTGAATACTACAAATAAATAATGTTATACTGACAAATTATCTTTCACAATGAGATTCAGATGTTCTGAAATATTAGATCACTACTAATAACGGAGTCCCAACTCTCATTGGAAGTTGCAAAGATCAGGACCTGCTTCTTACAGATTACATCTTCCTATTGGTCTGGTCCTGGACAAAGGGAGAAGGTGGGGCTTAAGGGAGGGTATTACGGTAATAACACTGCCTTATTGCATTTTTAATTCGGTGTGCAATACTGGAAGTGTAATAATCTCATTGAGAACTTTTATTAATGTGATGTTAGACATTTATGTGGGAGTCTAACTTGTTCTAGCTACTGTATGTCAAGACATGACAACATTTAGGTTATCTGGAGACAGACAAGTCAATTAAGATCTCAGGATCAATAGTGTCTTCACAGAATCCCCATGTAGGTGTGAACACAGTGACTTCAAAGCAAAATATTCTACTACAGTATTAACCGTTAGAATCCATTCCAACTGCTAAGCGAGTGCTGAGTGACATTTATCCCGTGGGTCCTAAGCAGTTATTGTAACCTAAATACGTTTCCATAACCTAAATACTTTCACTGGAAGCTGACACAGTATTAAGCAGTAGATCTGTCTTGTCACAATTTCCTTTCAGTTTTTGTAATCATGTTTTATTAAAATATCATGGAAATTGGTTCAGATTTGCAGCTTTAACCCTTTGCGTTTAATGTGTTCTGTTTTGTACTTCTATTTATTGGGGTGTTTCAATCCCTTCTTCCTGTTTTAATGTGTAATCTATATAGTGGTCTAGAGTAGAGATGGCCGAACTTTGGAAAGTTCGGTCTGTTTTCGAACTTTCGAACTATAAAGTCAATGGGAGTCAAATAGTTTGAAAAGTTTGAATGAAATACAATTAATGTAATGGCTGTGAGACCTGGGAAATGGTCTGGGGAACAAGTTCGAATATCCAGGACTTTCGAAAAATCAATTTTACTCTCACGCGCGCTACTTTCGAGCTCTCGCGTTCGAACATTCGATAATTATCCCATGAACAAATCGTGGATTCGTTATTTGATATTTACTTGCGTATAGGTATAATAGACATTTTACCCACGGATTCGATATTCGATATTTACTCGCGTATTGGTATAATAGACATTTTACTCACGGATTCGATATTCGATATTTACTCGCGTATTGGTATAATAGACATTTTACTCGCGGATTCGGTATTCAATATTTACTCGCGTATAGGTATAATAGACATTTTACTCACAGATTCGATATTCGATATTTACTCACGTATAGGTATAATAGACATTTTACTCACGGATTCGATATTCGATATTTACTCACGTATTGGTATAATAGACATTTTACTTGCGGATTCGATATTCGATATTTACTTGCGTATAAGTTAATAGACATTTTCTGCGGATTCGAGAATTCGTATTTACTCGATATGGTATAAAGACATTACTTGCGGATTCGAGAATCGATTTTACTCGTATTGGTATAATAGACATTTTACTTGCGGATTCGATAATTCGAATATTTACTCCGTATATTATATATAGACATTTACTTGCGGATTCGAGAATTCGATATTACTCGCGTATAGGATAATAGACATTTTACTTGCGGATTCGAGAATTCGATATTTAACTCGCGTATAAGTATAATAGACATTTACTCGCGATTTGATATTCGATATTTACTCGCTTATAGGTATAATAGACATTTACTTGCGACGGATATTCGATATTTACTCGTTTATAAGTAAATAGACATTTTACTCGCGGATTTCGATATTCGATATTTACTCGCGTATAGGTATAAGAACATTTTACTGCGGATTCGAGAATTCGATATTTACTCCGTATAATTATAATAGACATTTTACTCGCGGATTCGATATTCGTATTTACTCGCGTATAGGTATAATAGACATTTACTTGCGGATTCGAGAATTCGATATTTACTCGCTTATTGGTATATAGACATTTCACTTGCGCGATTCGAGAATTCGATATTTACTCGCTATAAGTAAATAGACATTTTACTCGCGGATTCGATATTCGATATTAATGCGTATAAGTGTAATAGACATTTTACTGCGGATTCGAGGATTCGATATTTACTCGCGTATAGTTTATAGACCTTTTACTTGCAGATTCGAGAATTCGATATTTACTCGCGTATAGTATAATAGACATTTTACTCCGGATTCGATATTCGATATTTACTCGCGTATAGTATAAATAGACATTTTACTTGCGATTCGATAATTCGATATTACTCGCGTATAGGTATATAAACATTTACTTGCGGATTCGAGAATTCGATTTTACTCGCGTATTGGTATAATAGACATTTTACTTGTGGATTCGAGAATTCGATATTTACTCGCGTATGGTATATAGAGATTTTACTCACGGATTCGATTTCGATATTTACTCGCGTATTGGTATAATAGACATTTTACTTGCGTATTCGAGAATTCGATATTTACTCGTCTATAAGTATTATAGACATTTTACTCGCGGATTCGATATTCGATATTTACTTTGCGTATAAGTTAATAGACATTTTACTTGCTGATTCGAGAATTCGTATTTACTCGCATGTTGTATAATAGACATTATACTTGCGGATTCGAGAATTCGATATTTACTCGCGTATTGGTATATAAGACATTTTACTTGCGATTCGATAATTCGATATTACTCGCGTATAAGTATAATAGACATTTTACTTGCGGATTCGAGAATTCGATATTTACTCGCGTATAGTATAATAGACATTTTACTGCGGATTCGAGAATTCGATATTTACTCGCGTATAAGTATAATAGACAGTTTACTCGCGGATTGATATTCATATTTACCGCGTATAGGTATAATAGCATTTTACTTGCGGATTCGATAATTCGATATTTACTCGTTTATTAAGTATATAGACATTTTACTTGCGGATTCGAGAATCGATATTTACTCGCGTATTGATAAATAGACATTTTACTTGCGGATTCGAGAATTCGATATTTACTCGCGTATTGGTATAATAGACATTTTACTCGAGGATTCGATATTCGATATTTACTTTACTCGCGTATAGGTATAATAGACATTTTACTCGCGGATTCGATATTCGATATTTACTCGCGTATTGGTATAAAAGACATTTTACTGCGGATTCGATATTTGATATTTACTCACTTAGGTATAATAGACATTTTACTCTGGATTCGATATTTGATATTTACTCCGTAAAGGTATAATAGACTTTTACTCTTGTGGTATCGATATTCGTATTTACTCGCGTATAACTATAATAGACATTTTACTCTCGGATTCGATATTCGATATTTACTCGCGTATAGGTATAATAAAATTTTACTTGCGGATTCAGAATTCGATTTTTACTCGCGTATTGTTATAATAGACATTTTAATGCGGATTCGAGAATTCGATATTTACCTGTCTGCGTATTGTATAATAGACATTTTACTGCGGATTCAAGAATTCGTTATTTACTCGCGATATTGTTATAATAAGAGATTTTACTTGCGGATTCGAGAATTCGTATTTACTCCATAATCGCGTTATTGGTAATAGACATTTTACTCGAGGATTCGATATTCGATATTTACCTCGCGTATAGGTATATAGACATTTTACTCACGGATTCGATATTCGATATTTACTCGCGTATTGGTATAATAGACATTTTACTCGCGGATTCGATATTCGATATTTACTTGCGTATAAGTGTAATAGACATTTTACTTGCGGATTCGAGAATTCGATATTTACTCGCATATTGGTATAATAGACATACTTGCGGATTCGAGAATTCGATATTTACTCGTGTATAAGTATAATAGACATTTTACTCGCGGATTCGATATTCGATATTTACTTGCGTATAAGTGTAATAGACATTTACTGCGGATTCGAGAATTCGATATTTACTCGCATATTGGTATAATAGACATACTTGCGGATTCGAGAATTCGATATTTACTCGTGTATTGGTATAATAGACATTTTACTTGCGGATTCGATAATTCAATATTTACTCGCGTATAAGTATAATAGACATTTTACTTGCGGATTCGAGAATTCGATATTTACTCGCGTATAAGTATAATAGACATTTTACTTGCGGATTCGAGAATTCGATATTTACTCGCGTATAAGTATAATAGACATTTTACTCGCGGATTCGATATTCGAAATTTACTTGCGTATAGGTTAATAGACATTTTACTTGCGGATCGATAATTCGATATTTACTCGCGTATAAGTAAATAGACATTTTACTCGCGATTCGATATTCGATATTTACTCGCGTATAGGTATAATAAACATTTTACTTGCGGATTCGAGATTCGATATTTACTCGCGTATTGGTATAATAGACATTTACTTGTGGATTCGAGAATTCGATATTTACTCCGCGTATAAGTATAATAGACATTTTACTCGCGGATTCGATATTCGATATTTACTTGCGTATAAGGTATAGACATTTTACTTGCGGATTCGAGAATTCGATATTTACTCGCGTATAAGTATAATAGAACTTTTACTTGCGGATTCGAGATTCGATATTTACTCTCGTATAAGTTAATAGAACATTTTACTCGGATTCAATTTCGATATTTACTCGCGTATAGGTTTAATAGACATTTTACTTGCAGATTCGATAATTCGATATTTACTCACGTATAAGTATAATAGACATTTTACTCGCGGATTCGATATTCGATATTTACTCGCGTAAAGGTATAATAAACATTTACTTGCGGATCGAGAATTCGATATATTACTCGCGTTAGGTTAAATAGACATTTTACTCGCAGATTCGATATTCAATATTTCTCGCGTATAGGTATAATAGACATTTACTCGCGGATTCGATATTCGATATTACCCGCGTATTGGTATAATAGACATTTTACTCGCGGATTCGATATTCGATATTTACTCTCGTATAGGTATAATAGACATTTTACTTGCGGATTCGATAATTCGATATTTACTCACGTATTGGTATAATAGACATTTTACTCGAGGATTCGATATTCAATATTTACTCGCGTATAGGTATAATAGACATTTTACTCGTGGATTCGATATTTGATATTTACCCGCGTATTGGTATAATAGACATTTTACTCGCAGATTCGATATTCGATATTTACTCGCGTATAGGTATAATAGACATTTTACTTGCGGATTCGATATTCGATATTTACTCGCGTATAGGTATAATAAACATTTTACTTGCGGATTCGAGAATTCGATATTTACTCGCGAATTGGTATAATAGACATTTTACTTGCGGATTCGAGAATTCGATATTTCTCGCGTATTGGTATAATAGACATTTTACTCGCGGATTCATATTCGATATTTACCTCGCTATTGGTATAATAGACATTTTACTCGGTGATTCGATATTCGATATTTACTCACGTATAGGGAATACTAGACATTTTATTCACGGATTCGATATTCGATATTTACTCGCGTATTGGTATAATAGACATTTTACTCGCGGATTCGATATTCAATATTTACTCGCGTATTGGTATAATAGACATTTTACTTGCGGATTCGAGAATTCTATATTTACTCGCGTATTGGTATAATTGACATTTTACTCGAGGATTCGATATTCAATATTTACTCGCGTATAGGTATAATAGACATTTTACTCGCGGATTCGATATTCGATATTTACCCGCGTATTGGTATAATAGACATTTTACTCGCGGATTTGATATTCGATATTTACTCACGTATAGGTATAATAGACATTTTACTCGCGGATTCGATATTTACTCGCGTATTGGTATAATAGACATTTTACTCGCGGATTCGATATTCGATATTTACTCACGTATAGGTATAATAGACATTTTACTTGTGGATTCGATATTTGATATTTACTCGCGTATAGGTATAATAGACATTTTACTTGCGGATTCGATATTTACTCGCGTATAGGTATAACAGACATTTTACTCGCATATTCGCATGTCTCGAATGTTCGAACATTTGATAATTATTGAAAGTACAGAAAATATTGAAAATCCGGGTCTGGGATAGTTCGAGAAGCCTGAGTGCGTTCGAACTCGAATAGTTTGGCTGGAACTCAGGTTCGATTTCTAGTCCATCTCTAGTTGCCGCTTGCCTGCTACTTCCCTTTGCTCACTAAGGACTCTGGCATGAGCAGGGGAGCTCTCCCCCCTCGCTCCCACTGTCCAGATCCCTCCATGCTGCTTGGGTTCTTTAGTTAAAAAAAACCTTTCTGTTGTATAGGGGACCCCCCTCCAACCCCAAATGCCAGTGTTTTAACTTTAAAAAGTGCACAGAAATAGACTTTATTGAACCTCGGTCACAGACCTGGCTGACGATCTGGCCCCTACTGCTACTTCCGGGAATGGAAATGCAACAGAGCTGGGGAACTGAGCTGGGGAACGAAGGTTGGTAAGTTGATTTCTGTGCACTTTTAACACTTTAAACCTTGGCGTTTAGGGTTGGAGGGGTGCCCTAAACTACAGAAAATCTTAATTATGGGGGTGGGGATACCCTTTAATGGGCCATACAATAAACCCGCTAATAGGTCATATCAGAAGACTTGTGGACATTCTATAAGAGAAGAAGTTTTCTCTTCAGGTTAGGAAAGGTTTCTTTACAATGAGAATGGTGAAACTGTGGAACTGTCTTCCAGCAGATGTGGTAATGGAATAGCTTTAAAAGTGGGTTGGATGACTTTTTAAAACTAAAAGATATTGAACATTACTGGTATTTCCCTGGATCAACTGTTAGGTAGGGTCAAAAAGTAGGGTTTAACTGTTGGACTAGGTTGACATATGTCTTTATTCAATCTCAATTACTATGTTACTATGAAATATTCAATATCCCCAACCCAACAAAAAAAGTATTCTCCATCCAGTTAGTTCATGCCCCCAGTACCCAAACTAAACAAGGGCACAACCTATCACAAATTCCCACAACCAGCTGTAACCCTGGACATTCTGCCTGTCCAATAAAAAGATTCAAGCCAACACATTTTCACAACCTAACTACCCTCACAGTGAACTTTTAGATAAGCTGAAATGTTTTGTCCTCAAGTCTAAAGGGGTGGACTCTAGTCTTTTTCACCCCTATGAGAGCAAAGATCCCCTGCTAATTGTCTGTAGTTTCCTCTAAAATATTTGTAAAGGATTTTCACATCACCTCTAAAGATTCCTCTTTTCCAGTGAAAACTAACCCAACATTGATAATCTTTATAAATTCTCCCTTATTTGCATTTCTCTGTATTCTTTCTAATTACATCTATTTATATCATGGTTTCCAAAACAGCACTGCATACTCTGCATAAGATGAGGACTTATAATGGTTCTATGCACAAACAAAATTGTACCTTCCTCCCTCAGCTCTATGTTCCTCCATTTTTAGAAGGGTTTTATTTTGATTTAGCAGATACTGCATGACGGCTTAGAGTTACTAACAGGGAAATTCAATAAAATGTCTTATTGTTAAAAATGGTGCTAATTTTGCTAAAGTTAAGTATAAAATTTGGCTTGAAATGCTGCATTTTTGAAGGGAATGATTGTGTCTGTGCTGCAGGTTTTAAAACTCAATAATATTGCTATGGCAATGAAAGAGGACACAAGTGTAAATATAGTTACCTTTAAAGTATGGCTGCCATGGGAATGGAGGGGTAGGCCAGTAGGTGTGTGTACCTGTGTCAGGTTGGGGGTTAAAAAAAACTTTTTTGATGATTGGTCAAAATTTGTTTCTTTTTACTATTGTAAGTCTTTATGGCTGCCACAGAAATGGAACAGTAGGTCACTAGGTGTGTGTACCTGTGTCTGTGTAGGGTGTGTCTTATTTGTATATATAACCATATACTTTTATTGATGAAAAACAAGCTTTTTAATGATTGGTGAAAATGTGTTTTATGAAATTAGTTACCCTTTAAGAAAGCCTGCCACAGAAATGGTAGGTCAGAAGGTGTGTGTACCTGTGTCAGGTTGGGGGTTAAAATAACAAACTTTTTTGATGATTGGTCAAATTGTGTTTTTTGACTATAGTGTCCCTTTAAGTATGGCTGCCGTGGTAATGGAGGGGTAGGTTAGTAGGTGTGTGCCAACCTGTGCCAGGTTGGGGGTTAAAAAACTCTTTTTTGATGATTAGTCAAAATTTGTTCTTTTTACTATTGTAAGTCTTTATGGCTGCCACAGAAATGGAACAGTAGGTCACTAGGTGTGTGTACCTGTGTCTGTGTAGGGTGGGTTCTTATTTGTATAATAACCATATACTTTTATTGATGAAAAACAGTGTTTTAATGATTTGTGAAAATGTGTTTTATGAAATTAGTTACCCTTTAAGAAAGCCTGCCACAGAAATGGTAGGTCAGAAGGTGTGTGCCAACCTGTGCCAGGTTGGGGGTTAAAAAAAACTTTTTTGATGATTGGTCAAAATTTGCAACTTGTGTTTTTTTGACTATAGTGTCCCCTTTAGTATGGCTGCCGTGGTAATGGAGGGGTAGGTTAGTAGGTGTGGCCAACCTGTGCCAGGTTGGGGTTAAAAAACTCTTTTTGATGATAGTCAAAATGTGTTTTTTGACTATAGTTACCCTTTAAGTATGCCTGCCACAGAAATGGAAGGGTAGGTCAGAAGGTTGTGAACCTGTGCCAGGTTGGGGGTAAAAAAACTTTTTTGATGATTGTTCAAAATTTGTTTTTTTGACTTTAGTTACCCTGGCGGCAACATAATGGAAGGGGTATGTCAGTAGGTGTGTGTACCTGTGTGAGGTTGGGGGGGGGGTGTTTTTTGCATGTATGACCATATAACTAACTTTTATTGATGATTGATCAAAATTAGTTTTGACGACCCTTTAAGTATGGCTTCCTTGGGAATGATGGAATGGTAGGTCAGTAGGTGGGTGTACCTGTGTCTGTGTGGTGGGTTGGGGGTTTATGTTTCTGTCCATGAAACAACTGTTTTGATCTCATGACACTTAAACCTCAAAATTTGAGGTTTTGTTACTATATAGTCTATAGGAAAAAATGTCCCAAATTTGCAGATAACGCTGTAACGCTTCCATGGATTCCTTATCTAGGTAAAACACACTTCTCCTATATGCCCCACACGTCTGTACCAAATTCCAGTCTGTACCTCAAAAACTGTGGGAGGAGATACAGTCAAAAATAGCAGAAGAATAAAACAGAAATAGAAGAAATAGAAAGAACAGTAATTTGTCTCTCAAGCCAAATTAATAATGATGTGTTTATCCATAATTAACAATCCCAATCCTGGGCATTATTTTACAGTAGATTAGATAAGTTTACATATCCACTACAATATTCCCATGGCTACATACACATAAACTGACAGAGATGAATAGGGAAATTACAGATGCTGAATAAGCAGGTCTTCAGCCGAATGGTACAGAGGCCCCTATAGAACGCTTTTGTTCCATCTTGCAAAACATAATTTCAAGTGTATGAGATTTCTACCTCCTTCAATCCTAAGACTATAATTGTTCTAACTGCACGAACTTGGCAGTGCAAGTAAAAGTGGGTACAAACGATGAGATATTTCGGTCCGATCGATAGTTCGATAGATCATAGTTTCAGTGTATCTTTCGGACCGAAATTATCGCATCCGAATGTGCCCATGTCCGATCGACTGTTCGTCCAAATCGGACGAAAGGACGATCGGACGGTGGGAAAACCTCGTCCGATCGTGCGGTCCTCTATGGACCGCACGATCGGTCGCGGTGACTATCGGACGCGGCTGCTTTTGCCGCAACCGACAGTCCTTCCTCCTGCGGCCGACCGTTCGAAGTACGAACGGTCGGTCAGGAGGAAAAATCCTAGTGTGCCTAGCTTAAGATGCATCTCATTTAATATTGATATCTACATACAATGGACAGGTGATGGACTGATCTTGTACATTAAGTAAGTTTTCATTTGGTGACAGTATAAACATTATGATTTTGTGCAGTAAGTGTTATTAAATGTATAGTGTAAGGTAAGGGGATTTAGAGAACTTGAAATCCATTGGTTAAAAGTTTTGTAGAAATGTTATGTTCAAAGATCTGGTCTGCAAACAAAGCTGTGATCCACAAATGTCAATAAGGATTCAAGAAAAGACCCAATTCCCGATGAAATAAGGAGATTAGGGGACTATAGAGGTCATGGTGGATGGGGATATGTAGATGGCACTAGCAAGTGCCTAAGGATACCTAAGGATATTACAGTATGTCATAGTAGATGTTCTTCAAACATCAAGTCAATGACATATTTGATAATGTGTGTAGGGTCCTTAAAAACGGTTATAATGGACTGGAGATGTTTGTTAAGAATGTTCCCACAATATATTACATATATATTACTGTAAATGGAACAGGATTATGATTTTAATAAAGATTCAATATACTTGTTATACTACAAAGAACCTCCTTATCAGCGAGTAACAAATGTGGTGACCAGTCTGACATCATGTGAGTGCGAATTCAATTCGCTGCAGTTCATTATTTGAATGAATTAATTCAAAAGCATCACATCCTATGATTATAAACACATTTGATTTCTGTTACTGTATTAAACAAAATCAGAATCTGGATTATCTACATTTTTATTTGGGGTCTTTTCTCCATAGATCAAGGTCCTAATCTAGACATTTTATGGCACTGCCATTAATCAGTCAGTTCACATTATTATTCTTATTGAGAAGAACCCCATAATTGGCTATTGAAAATGGGGAATCCTCTCCAATGGCTGTTAAAGAAGGGGTGGGCTCGAGCAAACCATTACACCAAATAAACTTTTTAGTTAGTCTTGAGTGGTACCCTTCTAGATCACATCTAATAATACATAATCGCCCATTCAAACACTTCCCACCATCAATGACAGAGGGCAGTATTTTAATTCCAAACACAGAGAAATTGCAAAACCCGATTGGATATCAGATGGGCGCTGGGCCACTCAGGGATAACCCACTCTCTCTAGGCTTAACAAAGAGAGAAGATAAGGAGAGATTACTACAGAGAGACTGGAGCATGCATCCTGCTTTGTTTCTCTTGTTGGTAAGTAGTATCAGAAATTGTGTGATACATTTTTAGACCTGTTTATTTTTAATATCAAGCTTGTATCACAGCATCTTACCACTTGTCGTGTCCACTCGTGCTGTGCGGCCATATCCACACGATGAAAATCCTTCTAATCAGTAAGTTGTGCAGAGGGACTTTTATGGACTCTTCAGGATAAGGCCTTATGAGACCCCCTCTGGACGCGGAGTCTAAGTACCTCTGGTCTTCACCAGAGCCTTTAAATGGGAGGATGTTTTGGCGGCAAGCATGTACCAGTCGCGACTCCAAAGGAGAGAACCCAAGACCAATCCCATAATGTGGAGAGGCAACAGGAGTGGAGATGGAGTAACCAGGGATTAGGAACTGTAGAAGATATGAAGACTTGGAGATAAGTGCTGTGGTAGATATGCAGACCAGAGGTAGGAGCTGTGGTAGATATGCAGACCGGAGGTAACTGGAGGTATGAGCTGTGGTAGATTGCAGACTGGAGGTAGGAGCTGTGTAGATATGCAGACCGGAGATAACTGGAGGTAGGTAGGAGCTGTGGTAGATGTGCAGACCGGAGGTAACCTGAAGTAGGAGCTGTGGTTAGATATGCAGACCGGAGGTAGGAGTGCTGTGTAGATATGGCAGACCGTAGGTAACTGTTGGTAGGACTAGCTGTGGTAGATAATCAGAGGCAAACTGGAAGCAGAGTCAGGAACAACAGGATACCAAGAACAATGCTAACGGGAGCTACAGGTTCAGAGCAACAAACCTGAACTGGCAGCAAGAGGCAAGCTGGCAGGAGGAGCCTAAATAGGCCCTAGTGACCTCATCATGTTGGACGCGCGACCCCGCTCGCGTCCGCCGGGCTGCTCTTGAGCTTCAGAGATGAAGGTCTTCAGCTCTAAAGTCTTCTCCTTCATGAGATGTATTCTGGTTAAAAGATCAGGAATAGTGATCAGGGAAGGAATACCAGTAAGGAAAGTTGGATTAAATCCATAATTTTCAAAAAAAGGGGAACACTTGATGGAGAATGAAACACGTTGCAAGTGGTAGCAGAGAAGACCAATCTTCTTGTGAGAATAGCACGGAGATACTGTCCAAGTGTTTGGTTTGTTCTCTCTGTCCTGTCCTATATTGTGTGATGGTTCCAGAGGGAAAAAAGAATTATGGATATGGAAAGACTTACACAACTCCTCCAAAATTTTGAAGTGAATGTACCCCTCTATCTGATACAATACAATATCTAATGAACACATCCGCGTAATGGCGGCTGAGGGAATTCCTTTTAACGGACACGGTGAGCCATCTTAGTTAACTGATCCACAACCACAAGATTGTATTAAAGCCTTGGAATGAGGTAACTCAACAATGAAGTCCATGGTAATCATGCCCCAAGGGACTGTCAGGACAGTCAGGGGCGACGCAACCCGTTATGGTCTCTGTCTAGGAGTTTGAATCTAGCACAAGTAAACACACGAACAGCCAAAACTGTTTACAATCTTTTAGACATATTTGGCCAGAAAAAAATTCTATTAACTAATCAAACGTTTTGTGACACCACGAATGACCGGCCAACGCATGAGAATGACACAATATTGAAGTACAGCAGATCTGGCAGAGTCCAGAACAAATATTTATTATTTTGGTAGAAATCCATCTTGGGAAAGAGAGAAGACTGAGAGATGCTTCTTTGATGTTTTGACTATATTAGTATGCACAGAAGAAAATTTGATTTGGAAAGAACCATATTAGGTTTGTCTGACTTATTGATTTCAGAAAATTGTCTAGAAAGGGCGTTCGGCCTTGCCGTTCTTGATCCTGGAGAAAAGTTATATGAAAGTTAAATTGTGTAAATAAAGAGGCCACCTAGCTTGACGAGGTTTTAATCTTTTAGCAGTCTGTAAGTATTCCAGGTTCTTATGATCTGTGAAGATGATAATGGATGATTGGCACCATCGAGTAATACCGCCACTACTTCAAGGCGCGATTTTATGGCCAATAATTCACGACCTCCTACATCGTAATTCCTTTCAGATGCTCAGAAAGTTTCTGAAAAAAAAGCAACTGATTATAAGCCTTGGTCCGTTACGTTGAGATGAGTATAGCTCCTAAGCAACTTCAGATGCATCAACCCTAATGTAAAAGGAACAGTGGGATCGGGTGAATAAGCACGGGGGCTGAAGTAAAGAGCAGATTTAAGACGTTTCAAAGGCTGTTTGAGCGGAATCGCGTCCAACAAAATGGAACATGAGTTCTCTGTCAGAAGGGTCAACGGCGAGAAGGATGAAAGTAGAAAAATCTTAATGAATCTCCCGTACAAGTTAGCAAATCAATGAATTTTTTAACTTGTTTTCGGGTATAGATGGAGTATGCCAATCCTGATAGCGAAGACCTTTGAGGGTCCATAATTAGCCGCTTGTGATGAGATGATGAACCCCAAGAATGTATAGAAGGCTTTTCGAACTCACATTTTTCAATTTGGCATATAAAACCATTGAAGACGAGAAGGACTTTCTTAACCTGGGTCGATGTTTCCTCAGGTTTAGAAGAAAAATCAGTATATCATCTAATATAAACAGCCAAGAAGTCATCTACAAGTCACAGAGAAATGTCATTGACAAAATGTGGGAACGGGCAGGTGCGTTGCACAGAACCGAAAGGCATGACTAAATATTCAAATGACCGTATCTGGAGCGGAACGCCATTTCCATTCGTCCCTATTCCTTTATTCTAAACAGGTTATAGGCTCCTCAAAGATCCAACTTGGTAAAAACCTAGCCTTTCAATGTTGGAATAATCAGGAATAATGAAAAGGATATTTATTCTTAACCGGACATTATTGAGAGCTCGGTAATGCATTACAAGGCCAAAAGAGAGCGCGTATTTTTTCTCACGAAAAATATACAGCCCTGCTGGAGATGTGGAATGCGAATGAAGCCCTTCTGAGATTCTCCTCGTATATATTCCTTAAGAACCCTTTGTTCAGGTTCTGACAAAGAATACACATGGCCAAAAGGAATCTCCACACCAGGTAATGTTCAACTGGACAATCATAAATGCGGTGGTGTGGTGGTGGAGACCGTTAGCAGCTTTCTTGTCAAAAACATCTGCAAAGTTCTGATAAACATTGGGTAAAAGAATTGGAAATGATATTGCTCAACTAGTGGATAGAAACATGACAGCCACAATGCGATGAGAGGAAGAGATCTCTCCAGAGATCCAATTATTATGAGGTATGGTCTCACCAGGCTGCAAAAAGGGAAAAAGAGTAAAGTTAGTACATCAAAACAAATAAATTCTGATGATGATTATTTCTGATTAATACTGGGACAGTCTCCCGTAGTATCAGGACTAGACGGATTTTAGACGGCCATCTGCCGAGATAATAAATAAGGAGAAGATTGGGTACGGGTAGGAAATCTTCCATTCCTTGGTAGGGATTCCAAGATAAAGTCAATAACGGGCTTGGGCGTGATGCATCGGGCCGTTCCCTGTAATGAAACATCATAGAGAGGTAAGGTGGCTGAGAGCCGGATAAGAGGAACCAGAATGCAAAGTAGGAACCTTACTGTAGGTCTGATTGGGCAGCCATGAAGCAAATGACCAGACTCCCCGCGAGTATAACACAGGTTTAAGCGGCGTCTTCGGATCCTTTCCGTGCTAATTCATCTTTAAGGGTTTCCGACAGTCCGATTCGGAACTGGTGTATAAGAGCCGCTTCACTTCCTTGGGTCTCCACACTGATCCTGCGGGAAATCGCCACATAGTCTTCCACCTGTCTTCTCCCTGGACAGTTACGGGAGTGCCACTTCAGCTGGAAAAAACAGCTCTACGTGGATCATCGCAAATTTCTCCTAAAGCGGAAAAAAAAGTACCTACGGAAGCTACTGTAGGACTGTTTTGATTCCAACAAACGAAGGGCCCAAACTTGGGCTCGTCCTGAAGGCGATGAAATAATGAAACATACTTTTAACACTTTCTTCAGTGAAGCTTTTCGGGCGAAGGGAGAAATACAAAATTACAGGAGTTTTTGACTGCCCAAATTGGAAGGCTGCAAAACGTCAGGAAGTGGGATCTTAGGCTCAGCACGGATGGGTTATGAGGCGTTCGGGGAGTGGGTTTGACATGGCGTTCAACCTGGCATCTAATTGACAGTATCCCTGTCTGGCTTCTGTAAGGCTCCTCGCGAAGTTCGGCGACTTGTCGATATAGGTTCCTCCGCGGGCTGACGTCCCGTGGGATTCATCTGCGCCAGTTACTGTTATGGACTCTTCAGGATAAGGCCTCTATGAGACCCCCTTGGACGCGGAGTCTATGTTACCTGCCGGTCTTCAACCGAGCCTCTAATGGTGAGGATGTTTTGCGGCGAGACAGGTACCAGGTCTGCGGCTCCAAATGAGAGAACCACAAGAGCCATCCCACAATGTGGAAACGGGCAACAGGAGTGGAGATCGGAGTAACCGGGGTAGGAACTGTAGAAAGATATGAAGACTTGAGATAGTGTGCTGTGGTAGATATGCATACCAGAGGTAGAGCTGTGGTAGATATGCAGATCAGAGGTAACTGGAGGTAGGAGGCTATTTAGATATGGCGAGCCGGAGGTAGGAGGCTGGTAGATATGCAGACCGGAGATAACTGGAGGTGGAGCTGTGGTAGAATATGCGGGCCGGAGTAGGAGGCTGTGGTAGATATGCAGACCGGAGGTAACTGGAGTAGGAGCTGTGGTAGATATGCAGACTGGAGGTTAGGAGCTGTGGTAGATATGATGCAGACTGGAGGTAACTAGGAGGTAGGAGCTGTGGTAGATATGCAGAGCCAGGGAGGTAGGACTGTGGTAGATATATGGAGACCGGAGGTAACTGGAGGTAGGAGGCTGTGTAGAGTATGCCAGACACGGAGGTAACTGGAGGTAGGAGTCTGTGGTAGATATGCAGACCGGAGGTAGGAGGCTTGGTAGATATGCAGACCGGATGTAGACTGGAGGTAGGTGAGCTGTGGTTAGTACTATGTAGACGAGGTAGGAGCTGGGTAGATATGCTGACCGGAGGGTAACTGGAGGTAGGAGGTGTGGTGTAGATATGCAGACGGAGGTAGGAGCTGTGTAGATAGCAGACGCAGAGGTAACTGGAGGTAGGGGCTGTGTAGAATAATCAGAGGCAAACTGGATAGCAGGAGTCAGGAACAACAGGATACCAGACAATGCTAACAGGGAGCTAAAGGTTCAAGGACAACAAACGCTGAACTGGCAGCAAGAGGCAAGCTGCCAGGATGACCTAAATAGGCCTAGTGACCTCATCACTGTTGGACGCGCGACCCCCGCACGCGGTCCGCGGGGCTGCGTGCGCATACCGCCCACGTCCCACCTCACTAAGACGCGTGGGCGTGAACGCAGCTGTCCGCCCCAGAAGCGTGCAACCACGCGGCGCAGGACTCCGGGCTCGAGAAGAATAAGTACCTGACAGGGACACACTGCAGCAAAACTGCGGGCTTTCCATAGTTTATTCACAGCATACCATGGCACCAAAGCCCCGTTATTTTGTGTTTGGTGGGCAATAGGGTGACCCATCTGAAATTAGTTTTTCATGGATGTCCTAAATACACATACGAAATAAAGGGATAAGACCTTCACTTATTCACACCCACCTGTCCTCAACCCACTATACTCCAGTGTGGCACAGCTCTTGTTATGTGCCCCCCACATACGTGTTAAAATGTGGGCACTGGTACATAGCTGAAGGGTCTCTAGATTACAAAAAATCAATAAATTGCAGCGCTCGGCCAGAACGAATGACAGTTTGCGTGACCGATCGTGAGGTCCCATAGGCCGGTATTTACCATCAGGTCTGATCACCCTTTCGCCCAATACAGGTGACCCAGTTGGTATAAGGAGAGTTAGTAAGATGGCACCCCCTTGGGACAATTTTTAATCATTATACTTCACTGTCATTGGCTGATGTCACTCTGAGCAGTGTGTTGTGTAGTACCATGCACTTTTCTAGCTCAAGTTATTTTTTCAATTTAGTTCCTTTTAAATTCTATAAATTTTAAAATTCAGATGACTGTTTCTAGAACGTTCTCTCTCCTATTACCCCACATTGCCCTATTTAAATTCTCTTCTACAAGGTCCCTGAACGCAGGGCACTCAAAAAACCTTTAAAAATTAAGATAGGATATAAAACATTCAGAAGCAAATGTATGCTAACATAATGTAACACATTGCATGTGGGATATAGAATTAGAGGACTCAGATTAGATTTTTACTTATTTTAGATCACGGTAAATGTCTTATTACTACATTATATTCTATTGTCTGCATACTGTAACTACACAGGAGAGAAAGCAGAGTATGTGCAACAAACAAACAATAGTGTACAATCATAGGCATTGCATTCACACTAAGCTGAACATCGTAAGTAAATACACAAGGGGGCATATATTTTTTAAACCTAGGGCATATATTTTTGCGTCCGTGTTTCATGACGTTTTGCGACAAAATCGTCTCCTTATTATATAAAGCGGCGGTAACTGATTTGACCGTATCAATTGCTGACTTCAGGTGCAAGATTGTGAGGTCAGGGTGGGGGTGTACGCCCAACCCGCGGCGGTGTTGCACCCGCCATGGGATGCCGCCCACCTTCGCTGCGTGTGTCGCAAGGCCGGGGAGAGGGTTCCCGGTTCGAGCTGTGGGACCCCTTAAGCCCCAAAGGCCTTCTCATGGCCGCAAGGGCCTCCAATGGCCGCAATGGCACTATAAGTGCTGGGGAAGAGGGTGCTCCGGTTCGAGCTGCGGGACCCCTTAAGCCCCAAAGGGCCCTTGTCAGGGATGCAAGGGCACTTCTCAGTGCCGCAATGGCCCTCATAAGCGCCGGGGAAGGGGGGTCCTGGTTCGATCGTGGGACCCCCATAGGCACTTGTCAGTGACCCCTGGCTGGGGTCCCTCCACCACATTGCGTTGCGCAATGCGCTAAGTACAGTATCGCGGCAAAGAGAGCTCAAATTACTGCCACACATCGCATGCGGTAATACTTACCGCCACGATGGAGTCGCCTTTATAAATATGGGTGGTAAATAAAGATTTTACCACGGCCATGTGCGGGCGTAAATTTTGGTGGTAATAACGAGCATTTTAAATATTCCCTCTAGAAGTAAAGAGGCCACACTGGCAGGAAGTCTAATTTGCTGGATGAAGCTAGTTTTAACTGCATTTCAGCTGCTCTCCTCCCTGCTGGTCTGCTTGTGCTTGTCGGGGGGCCGGTATTTATATTTTAGTACTCCGGGCAAGCAGCTAACTTGTACTGTTGTACGCCCACCTCTTCTTGCCTCATCATTATCCCAGTTGCAGGTTTTTTGGTTTTGTGGGTTTTTGTTTAGTTTGGCTGGTGTTTTGTTGGTTGGTGTTTTTTTTTTTTTTTTTTTTCATTGGCAAAGTATGAATACTTTACATCAATACAAAGACTTAGAAAAAATCTCTATTTGTGAATGGATCTCTTTGATCCATTCACAATACTATAGTCAGCAGTCATTGTGACAGCTTCTATGAGGCAGGTACTGTAACTGCGGATCTGAATGAGTTGCAATTCAGTACCTTACACTGGACCTCAGGGAACGTTCTATGTGTGAGTGGACCTCTTGCATCCATTCATAATACGTATATGAGTAAGCTGGTGTTACTAGTTTACACACGTGGTTTTCTATAGGCGGAAGTGACTGCGCATGCTAGTGCCCGATCTCAGTCAATTCCTCCTGTCATAGTACCACCATGGTCTCTCTGACGTTCATAGGGACTACACTTTATGTCGCTGCGGCTCTGCTCTCCCTACATGATCTGGCAATCCCACATTCAGGTTTTGGGTGAAACCAATAGGGGATTGAAGGGGCAAGGAGGGAACTTGAAGGTTGACCACTGACGCTCCCCAGTCTACGATTCAACATTTTTTTTGTGAGTGCTATCCGCTAATTTACAAGGAGTGAAATTGGAGCTAATGATGCTGCAATGTTTCTGTTTTTTTGCTTGTGCCGCTAACAACTTTGCCGCCTAGGGTTGTCACAGGATATATTGACATTTCTCTATCCAGTTACATAACTGATATGATTTTACCTAAAATTCCACAATTCATGTCTTATGTCACGTTTAAAGGAGAACTACACACATTACAAAGCTTCCTAACTCCGCCCCCCCCCCGCATACCACCAGCAGGAAACACAAGGCAAAGAGGGAGGACACGGCAAACACAGTTCTGCAAATCCAAGCTGATTTTATGCTGCTTGTCCCACACAGATTTGGGTCTAGGAGCTATGTCATGTCTTATATATATCAGTAAGGTGGCCATACTGTCCACACAGATTGGGTCTAGGAGCTATGTCAATGTCTTTATATATATCGTAAGTGCCATACTGTCCACACAGATGGTCTAGGAGCTATGTCATGTCTTTATATATCAGTAAGGGCCATACTGTCCACACAGATTGGGTCTAGGAGCTATGTCAATGTCTTTATATATATCATTAAGGTGCCATACTGTCCACACAGAGGGTCTAGAGGGCTGTCAATGTCTTTATATATATCAGTAAGGTGCCATACTGTCCACACAAGATGGGTCTAGGAGCTATGTCAATGTCTTTATATATATCAGTAAGGTGCCATACTGTCCACACAGACTGGATCTAGGAGCTATGTCAATGTCTTTATATATATCAGTAAGGTGGCCATACTGTTCCACACAGATGGGGTCTAGGAGCTATGTCAATGTCTTTATATATATCAGTAAGGTGCCATACTGTCCACACATTGGGTCTAGGAGCTATGTCAATGTCTTTATATATATCAGTAAGGTGCCATACTGTCCACAGACTGGGTCTAGGAGGGATGTCAATGTCTTTATATATATCAGTAAAGGCCCAACTGTCCACACAACTGGGTCTAGGAGGGATGTCATATGTCTTTATTATATCAGTAAGAGGCCATACTGTCCACACAGACTGGGTCTAGGAGCTATGTCAATGTCTTTATATTATCAGTAAGAGGCCATACTGTCCCACAGACTGGGTCTAGGAGGGATGTCAATGTCTTTATATATATCAGTAAGAGGCCATACTGTCCATACAGACTGGGTCTAGGAGGGATGTCCATGTTTTATATCACAGTAAGCCATACTGTCCACACACTGGTCTAGGGGATGTCATGCTTTATATATATCAGTAAGGGCCATACTGTCCACACAGACTGGGTCTAGGAGGGATGTCAATGTCTTTATATATCAGTAAGGTGCCATACTGTCCACACAGCTGGCTCTAGGAGGATGTCAATGTCTTTATATATATCAGTAAGGTGCCATACTGTCCTCACAGACTGGTCTAGGAGGGATGTCAATGTCTTTATATATATCAGTAGGCCATACTGTCCACACAGACTGGGTCTAGAGGGATGTCAATGTCTTTATATATATCAGTAGAGGCCATACTGTCCAACAGACTGGCTCTAGGGATGTTCAATGTCTTTATATATATCAGTAAGAGGCCATACTGTCCAACAGACTGGTCTAGGAGGGATGTCAATAGTCTTTATATATCAGTAGGTGCCATACTGTCTACACAGACTGCTCTAGGAGGGATGTCCATGTCTTTATAATATCAGCAATAGCCATATCTGCCTACACAACACTAGGGTCTAGGAGGGATGTCAGTATTTATATATATCAGTAAGTGCCATACTGTCCACACAGACTGCTCTAGAGGATGTCAATGTCTTTATATATATCAGTAAGAGGCCATACTGTCGCAAACAGACTGGCTCTAGGAGGATGTCAATGTCTTTATATTATCGTAGAGGCCATACTGTCCCCAAACGAGGTCTATAGGAGGGATGTCAATGTCTTTATATATCAGTAAGAGCCATACTGTCCGACAGACTGGCTCTAGGAGGGATGTCAATGTCTTTATATATATCAGTAAAAGGCCATACTGTCCACACAGACTGGGTCTCAGGAGGGATGTCAATGTCTTTATATATATCATTAGAGCGCCATACTGTCCAACAGACTGGCTCTAGGAGGGATTCAATGTCTTTATATATATCAGTAAGAGGCCATACTGTCACCAGCAGCTGGCTCTAGGAGGATGTCAATCTTTATATATATCAGTAAGAGGCCATACTGTCCACAACAGACTGGGTCTAGGAGGGATTCATGTCTTTATATATATCAGTAAGGTGCCATACTGTCACACAGACTGGCTCTAGAGGGATGTCAATGTTTTTATATATATCAGCAAGAGGCCATACTGTCCACACAGACTGGGTCTAGGAGCTATGTCAATGTCTTTATATATATCAGTAAGTGCCATACTGTCCACACAACTGGTCTGGACTATGTCAATGTCTTTATATATATATATCAGTAAGGTGCCATACTGTCTCACAGACTGGCTCTAGGAGTGGATGTCCAGTCTTTATAATATCAGCAAGAAGGCCATACTGTCCTACACAAGACTAGGTCTAGAGGGATGTCATGATTTATATATATATCTTAAAGGCCATACTGTCCACACAGACTGGGTCTAGGAGGATGTCAATGTCTTTATATATATCAGTAAGGTGCCATACTGTCCACACAGACTGGGTCTAGAGAGGATGTCAATGTCTTTTATATATCAGTAAGGTGCCATACTGTCCACACAGACTGGGTCTAGAGGGATGTCAATGTCTTTATATATATCAGTAAGGCCATACTGTCCACACAGACTGGGTCTAAGAGGGAATGTCAATGTCTTTATATATATCAGTAAGAGGGCCATACTGTCCACACAGACTGGTCTAAGAGGGATGTCAATGTCTTTATATATATCATAAGGTGCCATACTGTCCACACAGACTGGGTCTAAGAGGGATGTCAATGTCTTTATATATATCTAAGGTGCCATCACTGTCCACACAGACTGGGTCTAGAGGGATGTCAATGTCTTTATATATCAGTAAGGCCATACTGTCCACACAGACTGGGTCTAAGAGGGATGTCAATGTCTATATATATCAGTAAAGGTGCCATACTGTCCACACAGACTGGGTCTAAGGGGATGTCAATGTCTTTATTATATCAGTAAGAGTGCCATACTGTCCACACAGACTGGGTCTAGGAGGGATGTCAATGTCTTTATATATATATCGTAAGAGCCATACTGTCCATACAGACTTGGTCTAGGAGGGATGGTCAGTCTTTATATATATCAGTAGAGTCCATACTGTCCACACAGACTGGTCTAGGAGGATGTCAATGTCTTTATATATATCAGTAAGGTGCCATACTGTCCACACCAGACTGGCTCTAGGAGGGATGTCATGTCTTTATATATATAATCGTAAGGTGCCATACTGTCCACCAGACTGGGTCTAGAGAGATGTCAATGTCTTTATATATATCAGTAAGGCGCCATCTGTCCACACAGACTGGTCTAGGAGGGGATGTCAATGTCTTTATATATATCATCAAAGGTGCCATACTGCCCCACAGACTGGCTAAGAGGATGCAATGTCTTTTATATATATCAGTAAGAGGCCATACTGTCCACACGACTGGGTCTAAGAGGGATGTCATGTCTTTATATATATCAGTAGAGGCCATACTGTCCACACAGACTGGGTCCTAGGAGGGATGTCAATGTCTTTATATATATCAGTAAGAGGCTATACTGTCCACACAGACTGGTCTAGGAGGGTTGTCAATGTCCTTTATATATATATCAGTAAGAGGCCATACTGTCCACACGGACTGGGTCTAGGAGGGATGTCAATGTCTTTATATATATCAGTAAGAGGCCATACTGTCCACACGGACTGGGTCTAGGAGGGGTGTCAATGTCTTTATATATATCAGTAAGAGGCCATACTGTCCCACCAGACTGGGTCTAAGAGGGATGGTCAATGTCTTTATATATATCAGTAAGAGCTATATTGTCCAACAGACTGGGTCTAGGAGGGATGTCAATGTCTTTAATATATCAGTAAGGTGCCATACTGTCCACACAGACTGGGTCTAGGAGTGATGTCAATGTCTTTATATATATCAGTAAGTGCCATACTGTTCCACCGACTGGGGCTCTAACGGAGGGATGTCAATGTCTTTATATATATCAGTAAGGGCCATACTGTCCCACACAGACTGGGTCTAGACTATGTCCAATGTCTTTATATATATCAGTAAGGGCCATACTGTCCAACAGACTGGCTATAGGAGGATGTCAATGTTTTATATATATCAGAAGAGGCCATACTGCCCACACAGACTGGCTAGGAGGGATGTCAATGTCTTTATATTATCAGTAAGAGGCCATACTGTCCACACAGACTGTCTAAGAGGGATGTCAATGTCTTTATATATATCAGTAAGAGGCCATACTGGCCCACAGACTGGGTCTAGGGAGGATGTCAATGGTCTTTTTTATATAATCAGTAAGAGGCCATACTGTCCCACACAGACTGGTCTAGGAGGTGTTCAATGTCTTTATATATATCAGTAAGGGTGCCATACTGCCACACAGACTGCTGTCTAGGAGGGATGTCAATGTCTTTATATATATCAGTAAGGTGCCATACTGTCCACACAGACTGGTCTAGGAGTATGTCAATGTCTTATATATATCAGTAAGGTGCCATACGTCCCACACAGACTGGCAGAGGGATGTCAATGTTTTATATATATCACAACAGTTCCATACTGTCCACACAGACTAGGACTAGAGGGATGTCAATGTCTTTAATATATCAGTAAGAGTGCCATACTGTCCCCACAGACTGGTCTAAGGAGGGATGTCAATGTCTTTATATATATCAGTAAGAGCCATACTGTCCACACAGACTGGGTCTAGAGGGATGTCAATGTCTTTTATATATCAGTAAAGGCCATACTGTCCACACAGACTGGGTCTAGGAGGGATTCAATGTCTTTATATATATCAGTAAGAGGCCATACTTCCACACAGACTGGGTCTAGGAGGGATGTCATGTCTTATATATATCAGTAAGAGGCCATACTGTCCCAACAGACTGGGTCTAGGAGGGATGTCAATGTCTTATATATATCAGTAGAGGCCATACTGTCCACACAGACTGGTCTAAGAGTGTCATCATGTCTTTATATATATCAGTAAGAGGCCATACTGTTCCACACAGACTGGGTCTAGAGGGGTGTCATGTCTTTATATATATCAGTAGAGGCCATACTTTCCACACAGACTGGGTCTAGAGGATGGTCAAGTCTTTATATATATCAGTAAGAGGCCATACTGTCCTCAAAGACTGGTTCTAAGAGGATGTCATTGTCTTTAAATTATCAGTAAGTGTGCCATACTGTCCACACAGACTGGGTCTAAGAGGATGTCAATGTCTTTATAGATATCATCTTAAGAGGTGCCATACTGTTCCCACAGACTGGGTCTAAGAGGGAGGTCCAGTCTCTTTAATATGATCGTAAGAGGCCATACTGTCTCACCAGACTGGGTCTACGAGGGGATGTCAATGTCTTTATATATATCAGTTAAGAGTGCCATACTGGTCCCACGACTGGGGCAAGATGGTCAATGTCTTTATATATATCAGTAAGGGGCTACGGTCCATACAGACCTGGGTCGAGAGAGGGATGTCCAATGTCTTTATATATATCGTACGGTGGATACCCTTCCACACAAGCTGGGTCTAGGAGATGTCAATGTCCTTTATATATATCAGTAGTGCCATACGGTCCACACAGAGGGTCTAGGAGCTATGAATGTCTTTATATCTCAGTAAGGTCCATACTGGTCCACACGAACTGGTCTAGGGGATGGTCAATGTCTTTAATATATCATGTAGAGGCCATACTGTCCAACAGACTGGGTCTAGAGGGATGTCCAATGTCTTTATATATATCAGTAAGAGCTACTGTCCACACGCTGGTCTAGAGGAAATGTCAATGTCTTTTATTATCGTAGGGTGCCGATACTTCCACACAGACTGGGTCTGAGGAGCTATATCACATGTCTGTATATAGTCATAGATATCGACTCAGTAAGGAGCCATTTCTCTCTACCAGATGGCTCTACGAGGGATGTCAGGTTTTTATATATATCGAACAGGTCATACTGCCCACACAGACTGGAGGGATGTCAATGCTTTATATATTCAGTAGAAGGCCATACTGCCACACAGACTGGGTCTAGGAGGCTATGTCAATGTCTTTAATATATCAGTAAGGTGCCATACTGTCCACACAACTGGATCTAGGAGGATGTCAATGTCTTTATATATATAAGTAGAGGCCATACTGTCCCGACGACTGGGCTCTAGGAGGATGTCAATGTCTTTATAATATCAGTAAGAGGCCATACTGTCCAGACAGACGGCTCTAGGAGGTGTCAATGTCTTTATATATATCAGTAAGAGGCCATACTGTCCACATAAACTGGATCTAGAGCTGATGTCAATGTCTTTATATTATCAGTAAGTGTCATACTGTCCAGACAGACGGGTCAGGAGGATGTCAAGGTCTTATATATCTAGAGGTCCATACTGTCCACACAGACTGGTTCTAGGAGGGATGTCAAGGTCTTTATATTATCAGTAAAGAGCCCTACTGTCCACACAACTGGGTCTAGGAGCGATGTCAATGTCTTTATATATATCTGTAAGTGTTGCATACTGTCTACACACTGGGTCTAGGAGGGATGTCAAGGTCTTTTATAATATCAGTAATGGCCAAACTGTCCAACACAGACTGGTCTAGGAGGATGTCAATGTCTTTATATATATCATAAGGTGCCATACTGTCCACACAGACTGGGTCTAGGAGGGATGTCAATGTCTTTATATATATCTGTAAGGTGCCAATCTGTCCAACCATACTGGATCAGGAGGGATGTCAATGTCTTTATATATAATCTGTAAGGTGCCATACTGTCCACCAGGCTGGGTCTAAGCTTGTCAATGTCTTGCATAAACCCGTACTGTAACTATGAGCCATATAATGGCTTCTTTGTCAGGGACCTCGAACTGCGGCCTCCAGACGTTTTGAAAACTACAACATCCAGAATTCATTGTCTGTCCTGTGCAGTTGGGTCCATATTGGAAGTTGTAGTTTCCACATTATTGAAAGTCTGGCAGAGTTTTAGGATCCTCTTTATATGTACATCAGTGTGAGCTCTTGGGGCAGGGATCTCTTTCTTAAAGGTGGCCAACATATAGAACATTTTTCACTTACCCAACCGAGCGCTCATAGCGACATTCGATTGTACCTACCAGAACTGCTCCCCTACTTCTATGTTCGACAACATGTAAGTTGTCAAATTCCATTCATTTTGCGATCGCATGCCAGTTGCACTAGAAAGACGGAGAGATGGGTTCCGGTGATCGATCAATGTCGCGGGAGCGCACAGCGGTGTAAGGTAAAATTGTAAATGTATTGTATTATGGCCGCCTATAATATACAAGGCACAACCTCACTTATTCATATATATTTATTCCTTAACCTTTTGAAACTTTATTTCTGTAAATTTGAATTTTATCTGTATCATGACTTGCACCTTTTTATATGTAGTTGATAATGGTACAGAGCTGCGTACCCAAGTGGCGCTATATAATAAATTATACATACATACATTACCATTGTCTGTATCATATTTTTTTAAAAATTATGGTTTAACTGAAAACACCAAGAAAGTAATGCCCCTGTGACGGAGTTGGCACGTAATACGTAAGGAGCCGGAAGATGATGCCAGGGCCCTGCTTATCCGTACACCATGGTGGTGATCAGTGTGGGAGTGGGCAGAGCAGAGAATCAGCGAGAATTGAACAGGGATGAACATTACACACTCCCCATTGAACTTTGTAATAATATTAATTATGTGGATCAGCAGGGCATTGTTCCCTCTAAGGTGAGCACAAAATATTCTGGGAAACAAGTTCTTTGGATGTAGCGCACATAATTCCTTTGTATGCGCACAAAAAATTGATTCTGTGCACACATACAATTTCCAAATAGAGGGAAACATTGTGCAGGACAGAGTGAGCACATCCTTGCCGGTTACTCTGGCATCGGCAACGCTCGCACAATGCTTGTGTGGCTTGCATATGCGTGGTCATGTGGCCTGCGACTTGGCTCATTTTTCCCACTGCCTGGATCCGCGAGCCATCGGCGTCACTGGGGAGGGATCAAATCTTAGATGTGTCAATAATAATTCCTGGGACCCCAGACCCACAACAATACTGAGGTGTCAATCCCCGTCCATGCAAGAATATAATAACTATAATAGTCTTAATATAATCTAGCGGGCACAAATCATTGAATGTGTTTGTGATATTGTGGTGAGTTGCTGCAGTAGGGCCCTTTGTTTATATCAATTCAATTTCTGATTGTTATATAAATCTCAATTCATCTGAAAGTTTCATTTTATTTTTGTTATTCAGTTTCCTCCCCGAACCTTTGATCTCATCACTGCTCTGCCCCTACCATTGGCCCTGACCTTCCCCAGGTGCCCCCCTTCTGTTGCTACACAGAATCCGAAAAGCTGGAACAAGCTGACATCCCAAACATCTCCGTCAGGGATGCTAGGGGCGGCTCTTAGACTCGGGTTGCCCTAGGCTTGTTGGAGGCGAGGGGCCACACTGGACAAGGGAGGAGAAGTGTAAACTGCGGTGGCCAACACAAACAGAAGAGGCCATACTGTCCACGTCCACACAGACTGGGTCTAGGAGGGATGTCAATGTCTTTATATATCAGTAAGAGGCCATACTGTCCACACAGACTGGGTCTAGGAGGGATGTCAATGTCTTTATATATATCAGTAAGAGGCCATACTGTCCACGTCCACATTTTTTTGCTTTAGTTACCCTGGCTGCAACAGTAATGGAAGGGGTTGTCAGTAGGTGTGTGTACCTGTGTGAGGTTGGGGGGGGGGGTGTTTTTGCATTTATGACCATATAACTAACTTTTATGATGATTGATCAAAATTAGTTTTTTGACGACCCTTTAAGTATGGCTTCCTTGGGAATGATGGAATGGTAGGTCAGTAGGTGGGTGTACCTGTGTCTGTGTGGTGGTTGTGGGGGTTATGGTTTGTCTGTCCATGAAACAAACTGTTTTGATCTCATGACACTTAAACCTCAAAATTTGGGTTTTGTTACTATTTGTCTATAGGAAAAATGGTCCCAAATTTGCCGAGTAACCGCTGTCCCGCTTTCCTGGCTTCCTTACTCTCCGGTAACACCTCTCTAACGGCCTCCCCCTCCCACACCCCGTTGACTCACAATTCCCATGTCTGTACCTCCCCACCTGTGGGAGCGATTACAGTCCACAATAAGCAGTAGACATAACCAAACACCGAAATAGACCGACAATAGACAACAACGTACTTTGTCTCTTGCAAAGCCAAATTAATAATGTTTGTGTTATATCCATAATCGACAACCAATCCCCAATCATGGGCATTATTTATAAAAAGGTTAGTAGGTGTGTGCCAACCTGTGCCAGGTTGGGGGTTAAAAAACTCTTTTTTGATGATTAGTCAAAATGTGTTTTTTGACTATAGTTACCCTTTAAGTATGCCTGCCACAGAAATGGAAGGGTAGGTCAGAAGGTGTGTGAACCTGTGCCAGGTTGGGGGTAAAAAAACTTTTTTGATGATTGTTCAAAATTTGTTTTTTTGACTTTAGTTACCCTGGCTGCAACAGTAATGGAAGGGGTATGTCAGTAGGTGTGTGTACCTGTGTGAGGTTGGGGGGGGGGGTGTTTTTGCATGTATGACCATATAACTAACTTTTATTGATGATTGATCAAAATTAGTTTATTGACGACCCTTTAAGTATGGCTTCCTTGGGAATGATGGAATGGTAGGTCAGTAGGTGGGTGTACCTGTGTCTGTGTGGTGGGTTGGGGGTTTATGTTTCTGTCCATGAAACAAACTGTTTTGATCTCATGACACTTAAACCTCAAAATTTGAGGTTTTGTTACTATTATAGTCTATAGGAAAAAATGTCCCAAAATTTGCAGATAACGCTGTAACGCTTCCATGGATTCCTTATCTAGGTAAAAGCACACTTCTCCTATATGCCCCACACGTCTGTACCAAATTCCATGTCTGTACCTCAAAAACTGTGGGAGGAGATACAGTCAAAAATAGCAGAAGAATAAAACAGAAATAGAAGAAATAGAAAGAACAGTAATTTGTCTCTTCAAGCCAAATTAATAATGATGTGTTATCCATAATTAACAATCCCAATCCTGGGCATTATTTTACAGTAGATTAGATAAAGTTTACATATACACTACAATATTCCCATGGCTACATACACATAAACTGACAGAGATGAATAGGGAAATTACAGATGCTGAATAAGCAGGTCTTGCAGCCGAATGGTACAGAGGCCCCTATAGAACGCTTTTGTTCCATTCTTGCAAAACATAATTTCAAGTGTATGAGATTTCTACCTCCTTCAATCCTAAGAGCTATAATTGTTCTAACTGACGAACTTGGCAGTGCAAGTATAAAGCTGGGTACACACAATGAGATATTTCGGTCCGAAATTATCGCATCCTTCCTCCTGGCCGACCGTTCGAAAGTATCGAACGGTCGGTCAGGAGGAAAAATCGCTAGGTGTGTACCTAGCTTAAGATGCATCTCATTTAATATTGATATCTACATACAATGGACAGGTGATGGACTGATCTTGTACATTAAGTAAGTTTTCATTTGGTGACAGTATAAACATTATGATTTTGTGCAGTAAGTGTTTTATTAAATGTATAGTGTAAGGTAAGGGGATTTAGAGAACTTGAAATCCATTGGGTAAAAGTTTTGTAGAAATGTTATGTTCAGAAGATCTTGGTCTGCAAACAAAGCTGTGATCCACAAATGTCAATAAGGATTCAAGAAAAGACCCAATTCCCGATGAAATAAGGAGATTAGGGGACTATAGAGGTCATGGTGGATAGGGGATATGTAGATGGCACTAGCAAGTGCCTAAGGATACCTAAGGATATTACAGTATGTCATTAGTAGATGTTCTTCAAACATCAAGTCAATGACATATTTGATAATGTGTGTAGGGTCCTTAAAAACAGGGTTATAATGGACTAGGAGTATGTTGTTAAGAATGTTTCCACAATATATTACATATATATTACATGTAAATGGAACAGGAATTATGATTTTAATAAAGATTCAATATACTTGTTAATACTACAAAGAACCTCCTTAGTCAGCGAGTAACAAATGTGGTGACCAGTCTGACATCATGGTGAGTGCGAATTACAATTCGCTGCAGTTCATTATTTGAATGAATTAATTCAAAAGCATCACATCCTATGATTATAAACACATTTGTATTTCTGTTATCTGTAATTAAACAAAATCAGAATCTGGAATTATCTACATTTTTATTATTGGGGTCTTTTCTCCATAGATCAATGGTCCTAATCTAGACATTTTATGGCACTGCCATTAATCAGTCAGTTCACATTATTATTCTTATTGAGAAGAACCCCATAATTGGCTATTGAAAATGGGGAATCCTCTCCAATGGCTGTTAAAGAAGGGGTGGGCTCGAAGGCAGAACCATTACACCAAATAGAACTTTTTAGTTAGTCTTGAGTGTACCCTTCTAGATCACATCTAATAATACATAATCGCCCATTCAAACACTTCTCCATCAATGACAGAGGGCAGATATTTAATTCCAAACACAGAGAAATTGCAAACCCGATTGGATATCAGATGGGCGCTGGCACTCAGGGATAACCCACTCTCTCTAGGCTTAACAAAGAGAGAGAGATAAGGAGAGAGTACTACAGAGAGACTGGAGCATGCATCCTGCTTTGTTTCTCTTGTTGGTAAGTAGTATCAGAAATTGTGTGATACATTTTTAGCCTGTTTATTTTTAATATCAAGCTTGTATCACAGCATCTTACCACTTGTCTGTGTCCACTCGTGCTGTGCGGCCATATCCACACGATGAAATCCTTCTAATCAGTAAGTTGTGCAGAGGGACTTTTATGGACTCTTCAGGATAAGGCCTCTATGAGACCCCCTCTGGACGCGGAGTCTAAGTACCTGCTGGTCTTCACCAGAGCCTTTAATGGGGAGGATGTTTTGCGGCAAGCATGTACCAGGTCGCGACTCCAAAGGAGAGAACCACAAAGACCAATCCCATAATGTGGAGAGGCAACAGGAGTGGAGATCGGAGTAACCAGGGAGTAGGAACTGTAGAAGATATGAAGACTTGGAGATAAGTGCTGTGGTAGATATGCAGACCAGAGGTAGGAGCTGTGGTAGATATGCAGACCGGAGGTAACTGGAGGTAGGAGCTGTGGTAGATATGCAGACTGGAGGTAGGAGCTGTGGTAGATATGCAGACCGGAGATAACTGGAGGTAGGTAGGAGCTGTGGTAGATGTGCAGACCGGAGGTAACTGGAAGTAGGAGCTGTGGTAGATATGCAGACCGGAGGTAGGAGCTGTGGTAGATATGCAGACCGGAGGTAACTGTTGGTAGGAGCTGTGGTAGAATAATCAGAGGCAAACTGGAAGCAGGAGTCAGGAACAACAGGATACCAAGACAAATGCTAACAGGGAGCTAAAGGTTCAGAGCAACAAACCCTGAACTGGCAGCAAGAGGCAAGCTGGCAGGAGGAGCCTAAATAGGCCCTAGTGACCTCATCACTGTTGGACGCGCGACCCCGCTCGCGTCCGCCGGGCTGCTCTTGAGCTTCAGAGATGAAGGTCTTCAGCTCTAAAGTCTTCTCCTTCATGAGATGTATTCTGGTTAAAAGATCAGGAATAGTGATCATGGAAGGAATACCAGTAAGGAAAGTTGGATTAAATCCATAATTTTCAAAAAAAGGGGAACACTTGATGGAGGAATGAACAGCGTTGCAAGTGGTAGCAGAGAAGACCAATCTTCTTGTGAGGAATAGCAACGGAGATACTGTCCAAGTGTTTGGTTTGTTCTCTCTGTCTGTCCGTTAGATTGTGGATGGTATCCAGAGGAAAAAGAATTATGGATATGGAAAGACTTACACAACTCCTTCCAAAATTTTGAAGTGAATTGTACCCCTCTATCTGATACAATACAATATCTAATGAACACATCCGCAGTAATGGCGGCTGAGGGAATTCCTTTTAACGGAACAAGGTGAGCCATCTTAGTTAACTGATCCACAACCACAAAGATTGTATTAAAGCCCTTGGAATGAGGTAACTCAACAATGAAGTCCATGGTAATCATGCCCCAAGGGCTGTCAGGGACAGGCAGGGGCGACAGCAACCCATATGGTCTCTGTCTAGGAGTTTTGAATCTAGCACAAGTAACACACGAAGCAACAAACTGTTTACAATCTTTAGACATATTTGGCCAGAAAAAAAATTCTATTAACTAAATCAAACGTTTTGTGAACACCGAAATGACGGCAACGCATGAGAATGACAATATTGAGTACAGCAGATCTGGCAGAGTCCAGAACAAATTTTTATTATTTTGGTAGATAAATCCATCTTGGGAAGAGAGGAAGATGGAGAGATGCTTCTTTGAGGTTTTGACTATATTATCAACAGAAGAAAATTTGATTTGGAAAGAACCATATTAGGTTTGTCTGACTTATTGATTTCAGAAAATTGTCTAGAAAGGGCGTCGGCCTTGCCGTTCTTTGATCCTGGACGAAAAGTTATATGAAAGTTAAATTGTGTAAATAAAAGAGCCCACCTAGCTTGACGAGGTTTTAATCTTTTAGCAGTCTGTAAGTATTCCAGGTTCTTATGATCTGTGAAGATGATAATAGGATGATTGGCACCCTCGAGTAAATACCGCCACTCTTCAAGGGCCGATTTTATGGCCAATAATTCACGACCTCCTACATCGTAATTCCTTTCAGAGTCAGAAAGTTTTCTTGAAAAAAAAGCAACTGGATGTAGTAAAGCCTTGGGTCCGTTACGTTGAGAGAGTATAGCTCCTAGAGCAACTTCAGATGCATCAACCTCTAATGTAAAAGGAACAGTTGGATCTGGGTGAATAAGCACGGGGGCTGAAGTAAAAGCAGATTTAAGACGTTCAAAGGCTGTTTGAGCGGAATCCGTCCAACAAAATGGAACATGAGTTCTGGTCAGAAGGGTCAACGGCAGAATGAAAGTAGAAAAATTCTTAATGAATCTCCCGTACAAGTTAGCAAATCCAATGAATTTTTTAACTTGTTTTCGGGTAGATGGAGTAGGCCAATCCTGAATAGCGAAGACCTTTTGAGGGTCCATAATTAGCCCTTGTGATGAGATGATGAACCCCAAGAATGGTATAGAAGGCTTTTCGAACTCACATTTTTCCAATTTGGCATATAACCCATGAAGACGAGAAAGGACTTTCTTAACCTGGGTACGATGTTCCTCCAGGTTAGAAGAAAAAATCAGTATATCATCTAGATAAACAGCCAAGAAGTCATCTACAAAGTCACAGAAAATGTCATTGACAAAATGTTGGAACGTGGCAGGTGCGTTGCACAGACCGAAAGGCATGACTAAATATTCAAAATGACCGTATCTGGAGCGGAACGCCATGTTCCATTCGTCCCCTTCCTTTATTCTAAACAGGTTATAGGCTCCTCAAAGATCCAACTTGGTAAAAACCTTAGCCGTTCTCAAAAGTTGGAATAATTCAGGGAATAATGGAAAAGGATATTTATTCTTAACCGTGACATTATTGAGAGCTCGGTAATCAATACAAGGCCAAAGAGAGCCGTATTTTTTCTCAACGAAAAATATACCAGCCCCTGCTGGAGATGTGGAATGGCGAATGAAGCCCTTCTGTAGATTCTCCTCTATATATTCCTTAAGAACCCTTTGTTCAGGTTCTGACAAAGAATACACATGGCCAAAAGGAATCTCCACACCAGGTAATAGTTCAACTGGACAATCATAAATGCGGTGTGGTGGTAGACTGTTAGCAGCTTTCTTGTCAAAAACATCTGCAAAGTTCTGATAAACATTGGGTAAAAGAATTGAAACTGATTAATGCTCAACAGTGAAGAAGAAAAACATGACAGCCGACAATGCGATGAGAGGAAAGAGATCTCTCCAGAGATCCAATTTATTGAAGGATTATGTGTCTTCAACCAGGGCATGCCTAAAATAAGGGGAAAAAGAGAAAAAGTTAGTACATCAAAACAAATAAATTCTGAATGATGATTATTTCTGATTAATACTGGGACAGTCTCCCGTAGTTCAGGACTAGACGAGATTTTAGACCCATCTGCCAGATGAATAAATAAAGGAGAAGATTTGGGACGGGTAGGAATCTTCCATTCCTTGGTAAGGGATTCCAAGATAAAGTCAATAACGGCTTGGGCGGTGAACATCGGGCCGGTTCCCTGTAATGAAACATCAATAGAGAGGTAAGGTGCTGAAGCCGGATAAGAAGGACCAGAATGCAAAGTAGGAACCTTACTCGTAGGTCTGATGGGCAGCCATGAAGCAAATGACCAGACCCCGCAGTATAGACACAGGTTAAGCGGCGTCTTCGGATCCTTTCCGTGCTAATTCATCTTTAAGGGTTTCCGACAGTCCGATTCGGAACTGGTGTATAAGAGCCGCTTCATTCATTGGGTCTCCACAGATCCTGCGGAAATCGGCCACATAGTCTTCCACCTGTCTTCTCCCCTGGGACAGGTTACGGAGTGCCACTTCAGCTGAAACAGCTCTACGTGGATCATCGCAAATTTCTCCTAAAGCGGAAAAAAAAGTACCTACGGAAGCTACTGTAGGACTGTTTTGATCCAACAAACGAAGGGCCCAAACTTGGGGCTCGTCCTGAAGCGATGAAATAATGAAACATACTTTTACACTTTCTTCAGTGAAGCTTTTCGGGCGAAGGGAGAAATACAAATTACAGGAGTTTTGAACTGCCCAAATTTGGAACGGTCAAAACCGGTCAGGAAGTGGGATCTTAGGCTCAGCAACGGATGGGTTATGAGGCGTTCCGGGGGACATGGCGTTCAACCTGGCATCTAATTGACAGTATCCCTGTCTGGCTTCTTGTAAGGCTCCCCGAAGTTCGGCGACTTGTCGATATAGGTCCTCCGCTGGGCTGACGTCTCCAGTGGGATTCATCTGGCTGCCAGTTACTGTTATGGACTCTTCAGGATAAGGCCTCTATGAGACCCCCTCTGGACGCGGAGTCTATGTACCTGCCGGTCTTCACCAGAGCCTCTAATGGTGAGGATGTTTTGCGGCGAGCAGGTACCAGGTCGCGGCTCCAAATGAGAGAACCACAAAGACCAATCCCACAATGTGGAAAGGCAACAGGAGTGGAGATCGGAGTAACCGGGGAGTAGGAACTGTAGAAGATATGAAGACTTGGAGATAAGTGCTGTGGTAGATATGCAGACCAGAGGTAGGAGCTGTGGTAGATATGCAGATCAGAGGTAACTGGAGGTAGGAGCTATTTTAGATATGCGGACCGGAGGTAGGAGCTGTGGTAGATATGCAGACCGGAGATAACTGGAGGTAGGAGCTGTGGTAGATATGCGGGCCGGAGGTAGGAGCTGTGGTAGATATGCAGACCGGAGGTAACTGGAGGTAGGAGCTGTGGTAGATATGCAGACTGGAGGTAGGAGCTGTGGTAGATATGCAGACTGGAGGTAACTAGAGGTAGGAGCTGTGGTAGATATGCAGACCGGAGGTAGGAGCTGTGGTAGATATGCAGACCGGAGGTAACTGGAGGTAGGAGCTGTGGTAGATATGCAGACCGGAGGTAACTGGAGGTATGAGCTGTGGTAGGATATCAGACCGGAGGTAGGAGGTGTGGTAGATATGCAGACCGGAGGTAGGAGCTGTGGTAGATATGCAGACCAGAGGTAACTGGAGGTAGGGGCTGTGGTAGAATAATCAGAGGCAAACTGGAAGCAGGAGTCAGGAACAACAGGATACCAAGACAAATGCTAACAGGGAGCTAAAGGTTCAGAGCAACAAACCCTGAACTGGCAGCAAGAGTCGACTGCCAGGATAGCCTAAATAGGCCCTAGTGACCTCATCACTGTTGGACGCGCGACCCCGCACGCGTCCGCCGGGCTGCGTGCGCATACCGCCCACGTCCTCACCTCACTGAAGACGCGTGGGCGTGAACGAGCGGTCCGCCCCAGAAGCGTGCAACCGCAGGCGCAGGACTCCGGGCTCGAGAAGAAGTAAGTACCTGACAGGGACACACTGCAGCAAAACTGCGCTTTCACATAGTTTATTTCACAGCATACCATGGCACCAAAGCCCCGTTTATTTTTGTTTGGGTGGCAATAGGGTACCTCCCTGAAATTAGTTTTTCATGGGATGTCTAAATACACATATCGAAATAAAGGGATGAGACCTTCACTTATTCAGCACCCACCTGTCCTCAACCCACTATACCCAGTGTGGCACAGCTCTTGTTATGTGCCCCCCCACATACGTGTAAAATGTGGCACTGGTACATAGCTGAAGGTGTCTAGATTACAAAAATATATTGCAGCGCTCGGCCAGAACAAATGACAGTTTGCGTGACCGATCGTGAGGTCCCATAGGCCGTGATTTACCATCAGGTCTGATCACCCTTTCGCCCAATACAGGTGACCCAGTTGGTATAGGAGGAGTAGTAAAGATGGCAGACCTCTTGGGACAATTTTTAAATCATTTATCTTCACTGTCATTGGGCTGATGTCACTCTGAGCAGGTGTGTTATGTACCATGCACTTTTCTAGCTCAAGTTATTTTTTCAATTTAGTTTCCTTTTAAATTCTATAAATTTTAAAATTCAGATGACTGTTTCTAGAACAGTTCTCTCTCCTATTACCCCACATTGCCCTATTTAAATTTCTCTTCCTACAGGGTCCCTGAACGCAGGGCACTCAAAAACCTATTAAAAATTAAGATAGATATAAAACATTCAGAAGCAAATGATGCTAAACATAATGTAACACATTGCATTGTGGGATATAGAATTAGAGGACTCAGATTAGATTTTTACTTATTTTAGATCACAGGTAAATGCCTTATTACATCATATATTCTATTGTCTGCATACTGTATCTACACAGAGAGAAAGCAGAGTAGTGGCAACAAACAAACAATAGTGTACAATCATAGCATTGCCATTCACACTAAGCTGAACATCAGTAAGTAAATACACAAGGGGGCATATATTTTTTATACACTAGGGGGCATATATTTTTTGCGTCCGTGTTTCCTGACGTTTTCGACAAAATCGCTTCTATTTATAAAGCGGCGGTAACTGATTTGACCGTATCAATTTGCTGACTTCAAGGTGGCCAAGATTGTGGAGGTCAGGGTGGGGGTGTACGCCCAACCCGCGGCGGGTTGTTGCACCCGCCATGGGATGCACGCCCACCTCGCTGCGGGTGGTCGCAAGGGCCGGGGAGAGGGGTCCCGGTTCGAGCTGTGGGACCCCTTAAGCCCCAAAGGCCCTTCTCATGGCCGCAAGGGCCCTTCCAATGGCCGCAATGGCACTTATAAGTGCTGGGGAAGAGGGGTCCCGGTTCGAGCTGCGGGACCCCTTAAGCCCCAAAGGGCCCTTGTCAGGGATGCAAGGGCACTTCTCAGTGCCGCAATGGCCCTCATAAGCGCCGGGGAAGGGGGGTCCTGGTTCGAGCTGTGGGACCCCCTAAGGCACTTGTCAGTGACCCCGCTGGAGGGTCCCTCCACCACATTGCGTTGCGCAATGCGCTAAGTACAGTATCGCGGCAAAGAGAGCTCAAATTACTGCCACACATCGCATCGGTAATACTTACCGCCACGATGGAAGTCGCCTTTATAAATATGGTGGTAATAAAGATTTTACCACGGCCATGTGCGGCGGTAATATTTTGGTGGTAATAACGGACATTTTTAAATATGCCCCTAGAAGTAAAGAGGCAACAACTGGCAAGGAAGTCTAATTTGCTGGATGAAGCTAGTTTTAACTGCATTTCAGCTGCTCTCCTCCCTGCTGGTCTGCTTGTGCTTGTCAGGGCCGTATTTATATTTTATCTCCCCTAGGCCAGCTAACTTGTACTTTGTACTGCCCCCCTCTTCTTCCTCCTTCTCCCCAGGTTGCTGGGTTTTTTTTCATTGGCAAAGATGAATACTTATACATCAATACAAAGACTTAGAAAAATCTCTATTTGTGAATGGATCTCTTTGATCCATTCACAAATACTATAGTCAGCTGTCATTGTGACAGCTTACTATAGCAGGTACTGAACTGCGATCTGAATGGAGTTTGCAATTCAGTACCTTACACTGGACCTCCAGGGAAGTTCTATTTGTGAATGGACCTCTTGATCCATTCACAAATACTATATAGTAAGCTGGTGTTCAGTTTAACACTGGTTTTCTATAGCAGGAAGTGAACTTGCGATCAGTGCCGATCTCAAGTTCACTTCCTCCATTAGACCACCAGGGTCCTCTGACGTTATAGGGACTACCTTATCGCTGCGGCTCTGCTCTCCCTACATGATCTGGCAATCCCCACATCAGTTTTGGGTGAAACCAATAGGGGATTGAAGGGGCAAGGAGGGAACTTGAATGGTGCCCCCTGAGCGCTCCCAGCTCACACAACAATTTTTTTTGTGAGTGCTATCCGCTAAATGTTACAAGGAGAAAGTGGAGCCAATGATGCTTGCATGTTTTGTTTTTTTGCTGCCCCTAACAACTTTGCCGCCCTAGGTCGTCACAGGGATATATTGACATTTCTCCTCCAGTTACAAACTGATATATTTTACCTAAAATTCCCAATTCCATGCTTTATGTCCAGTTTAAAGGAGAACTACACCCTCTTCCAACTCCCCCCCCCCCCCAAACCACCAGCAGGAACCAAAGCAAAAACAGGGAGACACAGGCAAAACACAGTTCTGCAATCCAAAGTGATTCTTTATTGCTGCTTGAACAGGGTCACAACATGTTTTGAACTTGCAAGCGTTCTTTCTCAACACTTTTGCCTGTGTCTCCCTGCTTTTGCTTTGGTTCCTGCTGGATGGTTCGGCGTATAGCGGACATGCTGCAGGGATTGACACTTGTTAATTATATTGGCCACACTAAGCAATATTTGAAATAGTTGGAGACCCCCAAACCACCACCCTGCCCTAACAGGACCCAGTGCTTTAGGTCTTCATCTCTGGGTTTGCTCTAGACCTAATTAACCAGTCCTCTGATGATAGTTCTTGCCTGGCATTGCCACCTCCATAGTTGTGAATTGTCCAATGGGAAGAAGCGCTCAGCAAGAACCACATCTTCCTATTGGCCAGCCCAGGAACAGTCCTGGATGGTGAAATTGGGAGGGTTTTAGACTAGACATTTGATTAGTTTGGGGCAGTATAATTGCTTTAAAGCATTTAAGCCTTTCCTATAAAGCACTGACTCCCTTATATAGCCCCTCCATTCATCTCACAGCTTATCAGCAAATACTATCCAAAGAGAAACCTCCACTTTGTAAGTCACCCCCCTCCCATAGGACTTCGCACACTTCACCTTTACCTTTTACCCGTCAGCTGACATCCCTCATGGCCTGTGTAAGACTCTGTGTTACCATTATTTATACTATGTCATTGTATGTAAACATCTGCAGGCTCATTTACCCAGAGCCGCTATCGCTCTGTGTAAATGCTCCTTTCGCTATTCAATATCGCATTTGTGAATGTGGGTAAATTTACCCACTGCTGGATTTTAACACCACTAAATCTAGTGCAAATGCGATATTGAATCGCGAGCGTCGGATGCGCCGGTGATTTTTGTGTAACCCGCACATCCAGCGCTAACCGGTAAAAAAATGTTTAGTGCGACTTTAACTATTTGCCCAGCGAGGTAAATCGGACCCATAGACAGGGAGATGCAATATTCCGTGCTAAGGGGAAAAATAAGTGCAAAACCTATGCTAACTGATGTAATATAGGGCTAGCGAGGGTTTTTGCTCATTTTGCAACGCTTGCACCCTTTCCAAAGACTTTTGGAAATAGCTCAGTGCAAGCGATTCAATACATTCAGAGATGATAATTGCACAGGTTTTTTGCACTAAAATAAAAGCCTTTTCAATTGTGGCTTTAAAGCCGTGCAAAAGGTTGCAACTTACCGCTCGCATTCACACGATGCAATAAGTCGCAAAGTGGTTACTACATCGCAGTAACAAGTGCAGGTCAGTTGTGATAGGGAAATTTATTGCATCTCCCCCTATGTTCTGTATAAAATGGCAAAAAACATACATTACAGAACATCACCGCTAGGAAAACACAGCAAAATTCCACTTTGTGTCTCTTCAATTTTCTGTTTTGTGTAAGTTTGTGGAACATTTTGCTTTCTGGTTGGTCACTGACAGGGGCGGATTTACACCTCAGGTGCCTATGGGCAGGGGCCTACCTGAAGGGCCCGGGCCCGCCCGCGAGTTTGGGGGCCAGGCCCCTGACTCCCTCCTCCGCAGACTTCCAAGATCCCTGCAGAATCGAGCTTTTTTAAACAGATGATCGTGAGTATGATGAAAACATACGCGTGATCAGCTGTTTAAAACTGGACCCGAACTTCCGGTTCAGTTCCGAAAGTTCGGGTCCGGTTTTAAAGAGTTGATCGGATCGCAGGTATGTTTTCTTTATACGCATGATCAGCTCTTTAAAAAGGCTCGATACTGCAGGGATTTGGGCTTGTGGCGGGCCCTACTACTGCCCGGGCCCCTTGCAGTCGCGGGGGTGACTGGGGCGGTAGTTACGCCACTGCCTATGGGCACAAAGAGCCTGGCACCCTTACCCCACAGACCACACACCCCAGACCACACCCATTTTCTCTTTTTTTTTGTAAGAAAATTGACAATATAGGGGTGAAGGGGTGGGGGAGATTGACAGCCGCCCCTCCAACTACAGGTGACACTTGGCACGTACCTACTATGTCTAATGGTAAATCCAGGCCAGGTTACTGATGTCTGATTATTTTATGTATTCAGACACCCGCTATCAGGGATGTCACACATGTGGCCCTCCAGATGTTGGAAAACTAAAACTCCCAGCATTCCCTGGCTTCAGTATATTCTGGGAGTTGTAGTTTTCATACATCTGGAGGGCCACAAGTTTGACATCCCTGCCTTAGGTAAAGGGGAGGGGGAAATGTATTCCATACCACACACTGGAAATAGTTTAGTATAATAAAGAACAGTAATGTCGATTCTTTTGGCACTTAATATGTTTACAAATTACAACTCTTAGAATGCCTTGCATTCTGGGAATTGTAATTTCCAAACACCTGGAGTACCAGGACATTACTGGCAAAGAATTTGCTTTTCTAAATGGGATTCGCATTCACTTCGCAAAAAGATAAAATGCATCAGAACAGCCTTGTCATTCTCCCTTAACATTTATTTTTTATATTTCACGAAAGAACAATGAAGGGTTAAACCAGTCCTGGTACGCTGAATAATGAAACTTTAATGACATTGTTATACTAGTGTCTAATTGGAAATGTAAGCCTGTCTGTGGATTTAAACCAAATCAGCAAGAGGCCATACTGTCCACACATACTGGATCTAGAAGGGATGTCAATGTCTTTATATATATCAGTAAGAGGCCATACTGTCCACACAGACTGGGTCTAGGGGGGATGTCAATGTCTTTATATATATCAGTAAGAGGCCATACTGTCCACACAGACAGTCTAGGGGGGATGTCAATGTCTTTATATATATCAGTAAGAGGCCATACTATCTACACAGATTGGGTCTAGGGTAGTCAATGTCTTTATATATATCAGTAAGGGCCATACTGTCCACACAATTGGGTCTAAGCTATGTCAATGTCTTTATTATATCAGTAGAGGCCATACTGTCCACACAGACTGGTCTGGAGGATGAATGTCTTTATATATATCAGTAAGGTGCCATACTGTCCACACAGATTGGGTCTAGGAGCTATGTCATGTCTTTATATATATCAGTAAGGTTGCCATACTGTCCACACAGACTGGATCTAGGAGCTATGTCAATGTCTTTATATATATCGTAAGGTGCCCATACTGTCCACACAGATTGGGTTCTAGGAGCTATGTCAATGTCTTTATATATATCAGTAAGGTGCCATACTGTCCCACACAGACTGGGTCTAGGAGGATGTCAATGTCTTTATATATATCAGTAAGGTGCCATACTGTCCACACAGATTGGGTCTAGGAGCTATGTCAATGTCTTTATATATATCAGTAAGGTGCCATACTGTCCACACAGACTGGGTCTAGGACTATGTCAATGTCTTTATATATATCAGTAAGGTGCCATACTGTCCACACAGATTGGGTCTAGGAGCTATGTCAATGTCTTTATATATATCAGTAAGGTGCCATACTGTCCAACAGATTGGGTCTAGGAGCTATGTCAATGTCTTTATATATATCAGTAAGGTGCCATACTGTCTCCACAGACTGGTCTAGGAGGGATGTCCATGTCTTTATAAATATCCAGAAGCCATACTGCCTACACAAACTAGGTCTAGGGGATGTCAGTGTATTTTAATATCAGTAAAGGCCATACTGTCCACACCGACTGGCTCTAAGAGGGATGTCAATGTCTTTATATATATCAGTAAGAGGCCTACTGTCCAAACAGACTGGGTCTAGGAGCTATGTCAATGTCTTTATATATCAGTAAGAGGCCATACTGTCCCACAAACTAGGTCTAGGAGGGATGTCAATGTCTTTATATATATCATAAAAGGCCAATACTGTCCACACAGACTGGGTCTAGGAGGGATGTCAATGTCTTTATATATATCAGTAAGAGGCCATACTGTCCACACAGACTGTGTCTAGGAGCTATGTCAATGTCTTTATTATATCAGTAAGAGGCCATACTGTCCCACAGACTGGGTCTAGGAGGGATGTCAATGTCTTTATATATATCATGTAAGAGGCCATACTGTCCATACAGACTGGGTCTAGGAGGATGTCAATGTCTTTATATATATCAGTAGAGTGCCATACTGTCCACACAGACTGGGTCTAGGAGGGATGTCAATGTCTTTATATATATCAGTAGGTGCCATACTGTCCACACAGACTGGGTCTAGGAGGGATGTCAATGTCTTTATATATATCAGTAAGGTGCCATACTGTCCACACAGACTGGCTCTAGGAGGATGTCATGTCTTATATATATCAGTAAGGTGCCATACTGTCCTCACAGACTGGGTCTAGGAGGATGTCAATGTCTTTATATATATCAGTAAGGGCCATACTGTCCACACAGACTGGGTCTAGGAGGGATGTCAATGTCTTTATATATATCAGTAAGAGGCCATACTGTCCAGAAGACTGGCTCTAGGAGGGATGTCAATGTCTTTATATATATCATTAAGAGGCCATACTGTCCCAGAAGACTGGCTCTAGGAGGGATGTCAATATCTTTATATATCAGTAAGGTGCCATACTGTCTACCAGACTGCTCTAGGAGGGATGTCAATGTCTTTATAAATATCAGCAAGAAGCCATACTGCCTACACAAACTAGGTCTAGGAGGGATGTCATGTATTTATATATATCAGTAAGTGCCATACTGTCCACACAGACTGGCTCTAAGAGGGATGTCAATGTCTTTATATATATCAGTAAGAGGCCATACTGTCCAAACAGACTGGCTCTAGGAGGGATGTCAATGTCTTTATATATATCAGTAAGGGCCATACTGTCCACACACATAGGTCTAGGAGGGATGTCAATGTCTTATATATATCAGTAAGAGGCCATACTGTCCACAGACTGGCTCTAGGAGGGATGTCATGTCTTTAATATATCATTACAAGAGCCATACTGTCCACACGGACTGGGTCTAGGAGGAATGTCAGTGTCTTATATATATCAGTAAGAGGCCATACTGTCAACACGGACTGGGTCTAGAAGGGGTGTCAATGTCTTTATATATATCAGTAAGAGGCCATACTGTCCACACGGACTGGTCTAGAGCTATGTCAATGTCTTTATATATATCAGTAAGGTGCCATACTGTCCACAGACTGGGTCTAGGAGGATTGTCAATGTCTTTATATATATAAGTAAGAGGCCATACTGTCCAGACAGACTGGCTCTAGGAGGGATGTCAATGTCTTTTATATATATCAGTAAGAGGCCATACTGTCCAACAGACTGGCTCTGGAGGAATGTCAATTCTTTATATTATCAGTAAGAGGCCATACTGTCCACACAGACTGGGTCTAGGAGGGATGTCAATGTCTTTATATATATCAGTAAGGTGCCATTCTCTCTACACAGACTGGCTCTAGGAGGGATGTCAATGTTTTTATATATATCAGCAAGAGGCCATACTGTCCACACAGACTGGGTCTAGGAGCTATGTCAATGTCTTTATATATATCAGTAAGGTGCCATACTGTCCACACAGACTGGATCTAGGACTATGTCAATGTCTTTATATATAATATCAGTAAGTGCCATACTGTCTACACGACTGGCTCTAGAGGGATGTCCATGTCTTTATAAATATCAGCAAGAGCCATACTGCCTACAAAACTAGGTCTAGGAGGGATGTCATTGTATTTATTATATCAGTAAGAGGCCATACCTGTCCACACAGACTGGGTCCTAGGCTGAGATGTCAATGTCTTTATATATATACAGTAGGTGCCATACTGTCCACACAGACTGGGTCTAGGGGGATGTCATGTCTTTATATATATCGTAAGGGCCATACTGTCCACACCAGACTGGGTCTAGGGGATGTCAATGTCTTTATATATATCAGTAGGTGCCATACTGTCCACACAATTGGGTCTAGGAGCTTTCAATGTCTTTATATATCAGTAAGGGTGCCATACTGTCCACACAGATTGGGTCTAGGAGCTATGTCAATGTCTTTATATATATCATAAGGTGCCATACTGTCCACACAGACTGTTCTAGGAGATGTCAATGTCTTTATATATATCAGCAAGGGCCATACTGTCCACACAGACTGGTCTAGGGATGTCATGTTCTTTATATATATCAGTAAGGTGCCATACTGTCCAACCGACTGGCTCTAGGGGCTTGTCAATGTCTTTATATATATCAGTAAGGTGCCTACGTCCACACATACTGGGGTCTAGGAGCTATGTCAATGTCTTTATATATATCAGTAAGGGGCCATACTGTCCACACAAAACTGGTCTAGAGGGATGTCAATGTCTTTATATATATCAGTAAAGGGCCAATACTGTCCACACAGACTGGGTCTAGGAGGATTTCAATGTCTTTATATATTCAGTAAGAGTGCCATACTGTCCCACAGATTGGGTCTAGGAGCTATGTCAATGTCTTTATATATATCAGTAAGGTGCCATACGGTCCTCACGACTGGGTTCTAGGAGGGATGTCAATGTCTTTATATATATCAGAATGAGGCCATACTGTCCATACAGACTGGGTCTAGGAGGGATGTCAATGTCTTTATATATATCGAAGTGGTGCCATACTGTCCACACAGACTGGGTCTAGAGGGATGTCAATGTCTTATATATATCATAAGTGCCATACTGTCCACACAGACTGGGTCTAGGAGGGATGTCAATGTCTTTATATTATCATTAAGGGCCATACTGTCCACACAGACTGGCTCTAGGAGGATGTCAATGTCTTTATATTATCAGTAAGAGTGCCATACTGTCCTCACAGACTGGGTCTAGGAGGGATGTCATGTCTTTATATATATCAGTAGAGGCCATACTGTCCACACAGACTGGGTCTAGGAGGGATGTCAAGTCTTTATATATATCAGTAAGAGGCCATACTGTCCAGACGACTGGTCTAGGAGGGATGTCAATGTCTTTATATATATCAGTAAGAGGCCATACTGTCCCAACAGACTGGCTCTAGGAGGATGTCAATATCTTTTATATATCAGTAAGGTGCCATACTGTCACACACAGACTGGCTCTAGGAGGATGTCATGTCTTTATAATATCAGCGAAGAGCCATACTGCCTACACAATGACTAGGTCTAGGAGGGATGTCATGTCTTTATATATATCAGTAAGGTGCCATACTGTCCCCACAGACTGGCTCTAAGAGGGATGTCATGTCTTTATATATATCAGTAAGAGGCCATACTGTCCAAGACAGACTGGGCTCTAGGAGGGATTCAAGTCTTTATATATATCAGTAAGGGCCATACTGTCCACACAAACTAGGTCTAGGAGGGATGTCAATGTCTTTATATATATCAGTAGAGGCCATACTGTCCAGACAGACTGGCTCTAGGAGGGATGTCAATGTCTTTATATATCAGTAAAAGGCCATACTGTCCACCAGACTGGCTGCGAGGGATGTCAATGTCTTTATATATATCATAAGAGGCCATACTGTCCCACAGACTGGGCTCTAGGAGTATGTCAATGTCTTTATATATATCAGTAAGAGGCCATACTGTCCTCACAGACGGGTCTAGGAGGATGTCAATGTCTTTATATATATCAGTAAGGTGGCCATACTGTCCACACAGACTGGGTCTAGGAGGGGATGTCAATGTCTTTATATATAGTAAGAGGCCATACTGTCCAACAGACTGGCTCTAGGAGGGATGTCAATGTCTTTATATATTCAGTAAGAGCCATACTGTCCAACAGACTGTCTCTAGAGAATGTCAATAGCTTTATATATATCAGTAAGAGGCCATACTGTCCACACAGACTGGGTCTAGGAGGATGTCAATGTCTTTATATATATCGTAAGGGCCATCTCTTCACACAACTGGCTCTAGGAGTGATTCAATGTTTTATATAATCATCAAAGGCCATACTGTCCACACAGACTGGGTCTAGGAGCTATGTCAATGTCTTTATATATATCAGTAAGGGCCATACTGTCCACACAGACTGGATCTAGGAGCTATGTCAATGTCTTTATATATATATATCAGTAAGTGCCATACTGTCACACAGACTGGCTCGGAGGGATGTCCATGTCTTTATAAATATCAGCAAGAGCCATACTGCCTACACAAACTAGGTCTAGGAGGGAGGTCAGTTGTATTTATATTATCAGTAAGAGGCCATACTGTCCACACAGACTGGGTCTAGGAGGATGTCAATGTCTTTATATATATCAGTAAGGTGCCATACTGTCCACAACAGACTGGGTCTAAAGGGATGTCAATGTCTTTATCTATATCAGTAAAGGTGCCATACTGTCCACACAGACTGGGTCTAGAGGATGTCAATGTCTTTATATATATCAGTAAGGTGCCATACTGTCCACACAGACTGGGTCTAAGATGGATGTCAATGTCTTAATATATACAGTAGAGGCCATCCTGTCCACACAGACTGGGTCTAAGGGATGTCAATGTCTTTATATATATCAGTAAGGTGCCATACTGTCCACACAGACTGGGTCTAAGAAGGGTGTCAATGTCTTTATATATATCAGTAAGGTGCCATACTGTCCACACAGACTGGGTCTAAGAGGGATGTCATGTCTTTATATATATCAGTAAGAGGCCATACTGTCCACACAGACTGGGGTCTAAGAGGGATGTCAATGTCTTTATAATATATATCAGTAAGGTTGCATACTGTCCACACAACTCTGGGTCTAAGAGGGATGTCAATGTCTTTATATATATCAGTAAGAGGCCATACTGTCCACACAGACTGGGTCTAGGAGGGATGTCAATGGTCTTTATATATATCAGTATGGTGCCATACTGTCCACACACGACTGGGTCTAGGAGCTATGTCAATGTCTTTATATATAATCGTAAGGTGCATACTGTCCACACAGACTGGCTCTAGGAGGGATTGTCAATGTCTTTATATATATATCAGTAAGGTGCTACTGTCACACAGACTGGTCTAGAGTGGATGTCAATGTCTTTATATATATCATAAGGTGCCATACTGTCCACACAGACTGGTCTAGGAGGATGTCATGTTTTATATATATCAGTAAAGGCATACTGCCACCCGACTGCTGGAGGGATGTCAATGTCTTTATATATATCAGTAAGAGGCCATACTGTCCACACAGACTGGGTCTAGGAGGGATGTCAATGTCTTTATATATATCAGTAAGAGGCCATACTGTCCACACAGACTGGGTCTAGGAGGATGTCAATGTCTTTATATATATCAGTAAGAGGCCATACTGTCCACACGGACTGGGTCTAGGAGGAATGTCAATGTTTTATATATATCAGTAAGAGGCCATACTGTCCACACGGACTGGGTCTAGGAGGGATTTTCAATGTCTTTATATATATCAGTAAGAGGCCATACTGTCCACAACAGACTGGGTCTAGGAGGGATGTCAATGTCTTTATTATATCAGTAAGAGGCCCTACTGTCCAACAGACTGGTCTAAGAGGGATGTCAATGTCTTTATATATATCAGTAAGAGGCCATACTGTCCACACAGACTGGGTCTAGGAGGGATGTCCAATGTCTTTATATATATCATAGAGGCCATACTGTCCACACAGACTGGGGTCCTAAAAACAGTAATGCTATGGAACTGTCTTCCAGTGGACGTTGTTATGGCAGGTTCATTGGTCATTTTCAAAAAAAAGCTGGATGAGTTTCTGCAAACAAGGAATGTTACAAGTTACTGGTATTGATACATAAAGTAGAGTTGATCCAGGGAAATTTCCGATTGCCACTTGGAGTCAGGAAGGAATTTTTTCCCCCTTCATAAATTTGGTGGGTTTTTTTTGACTTCCTCTGGATCAACAGTTAGGCAGGAAATGAGGATATTGCTAGATGGGTTAAACTGGATGGACGTATGTCTTTATTCAACCTCAAATACTATACTATACTATCAGTAAGAGGCCATACTGTCCACACAGACTGGGTCTAGGAGGGATGTCAATGTCTTTATATATATCAGTAAGAGGCCATACTGTCCACACAGACTGGGTCTAGAAGGGATATTAATGTCTTTATATATATCAGTAAGAGGCCATACTGTCCACGTCCACACCATCTCCTCAGCCATTGTTTCCAGCCATTGTTCCAGTTACCATCTCTTCAGCCATTGTTTCCAGCCATTGTTCCAGTTCCCATCTCCTCAGCCATTGTTTCCAGCCATTAAATAAAGTCCATAGGAAAGGGGGTCCACGGTAGGGAAGGAATCGGCAGAGGTTGGAGTAGTCCACAAGGAAGAGTATGGGAAGTTTTGGAAGGCACAAACCGAACAGGCGGCAACAAAGTTTTTACATCGTTCTCATGGAGGGCCACCATACTGAACGATTAAGAAGATTGAAAGTCTTGTGAACCCCAGGATGACCGGCCTGTTTGGACTCATGAGTCAGTTGTAATATTCTTTCCGAGGGAGAGGGGAACAAAGGTCCTATTAGGGGGTAAGGCAGCAGAAGCAGAATCCTGAGCAGATAGAATCCGATGGCAAAGTTGAGGGGGAATAGTGGCTAGGATCTTGGAGGAGGGAATGATGGGGCCTTTATCTTTATCAGTAGAATCGTCTACAAGAAAAGACCTGGAGAGGGCGTCTGCTTTTTATTCTTGGAACCAGGATGAAAGGAAATGATGAAATTGAAACGAGAGAAAAACAGAGCCCAACGGGCTTGACGAGGATTCAGTCTCTTAAGGTTTGGATGTATTCAAGATTCTTGTGATCGGTGAGGATGGTGATAGGCTGTACTGCCCCTTCCAGTAAGTGTCGCCATTCTTCTAGTGCGAGTTTAATAGCTAGAAGTTCACGATTCCCAATATAATAGTTTAGTTCATTGGGAAGAAATTTCTTAGAGAAGAATGCACAGGGTGGAGGTTCCCATTCTCTATTTGCCTTTGGGACAGGACGGCACATGCTCCAAGATTAGAGGCGTCAACCTCGATGATGAATGGTAGGCTGGGGTTGGGGTGCAGAAGTACTGGGGCTGAAGAAAAGGAATCTTTTAATTTCTTGAAGGCTTTTAGGGCGGCTGGAGACCAGATTCTGGGTTTGCCTCCTTCCTGATAAGGGCCAAAATAGGAGCAATGACGGAAGAAAACCTTTAATAAATTGCCTATAATAATTGACGAAACCAAGGAATCGTTGGATAGCCTTAGTGCCAATGGGAAGCGTCCAATTGACAATAGCTGAGACTTGGTTGGATCCATCTTGAAGCCTTGAGCTGAAACAGATAGCCAGAGAAAGGTAATTGGGAGCATTCAAAGAGACAATTTTTCCAGTTTAGCGTACAGTTGGTTGGCTCATAGTCGGGCAAAAACTTGACATACATGGCGACGATGAGAAGAAAGATCTTGGAGAGAAGTAAAGATGTCATCCAAGTAAACTACTACTGAAATACCTAAGAGGTCTCGAAAAATGTCATTAACAAATTCTTGAAAAACTGCTGGAGCATTACAGGAGCCGAAGGGCATCACCAGATATTCATAATGTCCAGTTTAGTATTGAAGGCCGTTTTCCATTCATCTCCTTCCCGGATGCGGACTAGATTATAGGCTCCACGGAGATCAAGCTTGGAAAATACTTTAGCCCCTTTCAATTGGTCAAAAAGTTCAGAGATGAGGGGTAGGGGATAGCGGTTCTTGATAGTGATTTTATTGAGACCACGATAGTCGATGCAAAGACGTAATCCTCCGTCTTTCTTTTCCACAAAAAAGAACCCCGCACCGGCAGGAGAGGTGGAAGGTCTGATGAAGCCCTGAGCAGGTTTTCTTTGATGTAATCTTCCATAGCGGTGGTTTCGGCAGGAGATAGAGGATAGGTGCGAATCGGGGAGGAGAGGTACCGGACAACAAATCGATGGACAGTCAGAATCTCGGAGAATTTTTGTCAAAAACATCTTTAAAGTCCAGATATTGAAGAGGTAAAAATTAAGTTTTTTATCTTCACAGGAAACAGAGGCACAAGAGATTTTGGGGTGGGGAAGACATCTAGAGAAACAGGATGGACTCCAGGAGACCAGTTCGTTTAGTCAGTGATGATGGGGTTATGAAGACGAGCCAGGGGAGTCCTAAAATGAGAGGGGTCGTGGGACTTTGTATGACCAAGAAGGAAATTGATTCACGATGAAGACAGACAATTTGAAGAAGAATTTCTGCAGAGGAACATGGAAATAAATTCTGTGGATACGGTTGATGTCAATAGCCAGCACTCGGAGGGGACAGGGCAAGGAAATAATGGAATGCCTAACAGAGAAGCAAAGGTGGCATCAATAAAATTACCGGCTGCCCCAGAGTCTAGGAAGGCTTGGGTAGAGAAGGTTGGGACTTGAAAATGAGGGTAGCAGGCAGAAATGATTTGAGAGAATTCTTGTGGAAAGGAGATTTGAATTTACCTAGAGAAGACTCCTTATTCAGGTCTAGGGTTTTCAGTTTCCGGCTTGGAAGGACAAACTTTAACGAAGTGCCTGGGGCACAGTACAGGCAGAGCCATGAGTCCTCCTCCTAAGTTTTTCTTCGGCCGAAATGTGTGTACCCCAATCTGCATGGGTCCTCCACAGGTGGAGCAGCAGTCAAAGGTCCGGTCCCTTGAGGACGAGGAACAAAATTGGGGGGACACAGAACGGTTATTGGACTTTTCGGCTTGCTTTCATATAGAGTATCCACCCGTATACACAAGAAATCATTTCTTCTAACATTGTGGAAGTTCCCGGACATCAAGTCGTCTTGATACATCAGACAGGCCTGCCAAAAGGCTGCTAAAAGGGATATGTTCAGGAGTCGGCAGCAAAGTGGAACTCGATGGGTATTGCCTAAGAACGGGAGCCTTGTCGCAATTGCATAAGAAGGAAGAAGCTGAATAGTTCTACTGGAGGTCGAAGATTTGGAAAGTTCAGAAATAAGGAGATATATTAACCAGGGGTATTTTTCCAAGGGGGGATGAGGAAGGCATGTATTATAGAGAATAAAATAAAACTTTGGCAGGTCGAAACAAAAATGGGAGGGTTGCATTCAAAATGTATAAGGCATGGTTAATGAATCCCCGACAAGCTTGAGCGTCCCCTTCATACCGCACGGAGGTGGTATTCGGGCTCTCTGGGGAGGAACGGGTTCTCTAGGCAGAGCAGGCGGAACAGGAGGAGCCGGAACCGGGATAATCGAGCAGAAATGGAGCAGAAAATTGAGCTAGTTGATTCTGCTGGGTGCTCAAGGGAGCGTCCATGCGGGAGGGAAATGGTCTGAAGTGTCTTGCCAGACTGGCTGCAGCTTCCTCAGGTACTTCCATGGCCTATTCTTACTGTAAGGAATTGAGTCCCGGAGGATGGCGAAATTCACTGTACCTTTTAGAGGAGGGCTGTCAGTAGGCTGGAAACAATGGCTGGATAGATGGTAACTGGAACAACGGCTGGAAACAATGGCTGGATAGATGATAACTGAACAACGGCTGGAAAACAATGGCTGGATAGTGGTAGACTGGAACAATGGCTGGACTGGAAACTATGGCTGGATAGATGGTAACTGGAACAATGGCTGGAAACTATGGCTGGATAGATGGTAACTGGAAAAATGACTGGAAACAAATGGCTGAAGAGATGGTAACTGGAACAATGGCTGGAAAACAATGGCTGAGGAGATGGTAGCTGGAACAATGGCTGATACACTGGCTGAAGAATGGTAACTGGAGCATGGCTGGAACAATGGCTGAAGAGTGGTAACTGGAACCATGGCTGATACTCGGCTGAAGAGATGGTAACATTAAAGTATTTAAAGTTTAAAATTCAGATGACTGTTTCTAGAAACAGTTCTCTCTCCTATTACCCCACATTGCCCTATTTAAATTTCTCTCCTACAGGGTCCCTGAACGCAGGCACTCAAAAACCTATTAAAAATTAAGATAGATATAAAAACATTCAAAGCAAATGATGCTAAACTAATGTAACACATTGCATTGTGGGATATAGAATTAGAGGACTCAGATTAGATTTTTACTTATTTTAGATCACAGGTAAATGCCTTATCCATCATATATTCTATGTCTGCATACTGTATCTACACAGAGAGAAAGCAGAGTAGTGGCAACAAACAAACAATAGTGTACATCATAGCATTGCCATTCACACTAAGCTGAACATCAGTAGTAAATACACAAGGGGGCATATTTTTTATACACTAGGGGGCATATATTTTTTGCGTCCGTGTTTTCCTGACGTTTTCGACAAAATCGCTTCTATTTATAAAGCGGCGGTAACTGATTGACCGTATCAATTTGCTGACTTCAAGGTGGCCAAGATTGTGGAGGTCAGGGTGGGGGTGTACGCCCAACCCGCGGCGGGTTGTTGCACCGCCATGGGATGCACGCCCACCTCGCGCGGGTGGTCGCAAGGGCCGGGGAGAGGGGTCCCGTTCGAGCTGTGGGACCCTTAAGCCCCAAAGGCCTTCTCATGGCCGCAAGGGCCCTTCCAATGGCCGCAATGGCACTTATAAAGTGCTGGGAAGAGGGGTCCCGGTTCGAGCTGCGGACCCCTTAAGCCCAAAGGGCCCTTGTCAGGGATGCAAGGGCACTTCTCAGTGCCGCAATGGCCCTCATAAGCGCGGGGAAGGGGGGTCCTGGTTCGAGCTGGGACCCCCTAAGGCACTTGTCAGTGACCCGCTGGAGGGTCCCTCCACCACATTGCGTTGCGCAATGCGCTAAGTACAGTATGCGGCAAAGAGAGCTCAAATTACTGCCACACATCGCATCGGTAATACTTACCGCCACGATGGAAGTCGCCTTTATAATATGGTGGTAATAAAGATTTTACCACGGCCATGTGCGGCGGTAATATTTTGGTGGTAATAACGGACATTTTTAAATATGCCCCTAGAAGTAAAGAGGCAACAACTGGCAAGGAAGTCTAATTTGCTGGATGAAGCTAGTTTTACACTGCATTTCAGCTGCTCTCCTCCCTGCTGGTCTGCTTGTGCTTGTCAGGGCCGTATTTATTTTTATCTCCCCTAGGCCAGCTAACTTGTACTTTGTACTTCCCCCCTCTTCTTCCTCTTCTCCCCAGGTTGCTGGGTTTTTTTTCATGGCAAAGATGAATACTTATACATCAATACAAAGACTTAGAAAAATCTCTATTTGTGAATGGATCTCTTTGATCCATTCACAAATACTATAGTCAGCTGTCATTGTGACAAGCTTACTATAGCAGGTACTGAACTGCGATCTGAATGGAGTTTGCAATTAGTACCTTACACTGGACCTCCAGGGAAGTTCTATTTGTGAATGGACCTCTTGATCACATTCACAAATACTATATAGTAAGCTGGTGTTCAGTTTAACACTGGTTTTCTATAGCAGGAAGTGAACTTGCGATCAGTGCCGATCTCAAGTTCACTTCCTCCATTAGACCACCAGGTCCTCTGACGTTATAGGACTACCTTATCGCTGCGTGCTCTGCTCTCCTACTGTGGCAATCCCACATCAGTTTTGGGTGAAACCAATAGGGGATTGAAGGGGCAAGGAGGGAACTTGAATGGTGCCCCCTGAGCGCTCCCAGCTCACACAACATTTTTTTTGTGAGTGCTATCCGCTAAATGTTACAAGAGAAAGTGGAGCCAATGATGCTTGCATGTTTGTTTTTTTGCTGCCCCTAACAACTTTGCCGCCCTAGGTCGTCACAGGGAATATTGACATTTCTCCTCCAGTTACAAACTGATATATTTTACCTAAAATTCCCAATTCCATGCTTTATGTCCAGTTTAAAGGAGAACTACACCCTCTTCCAACTCCCCCCCCCCCCCCAAACCACCAGCAGGACCAAAGCACAGCGGAAACAGGCAAAACACAGTTCTGCAATCCAAAGTGATTCTTTATTGCTGCTTGAACAGGGTCACAACATGTTTTTGAACTTGCAAGCGTTCTTTCTCAACACTTTTGCCTGTGTCTCCCTGCTTTTGCTTGGTTCCTGCTGGATGGTTCGGCGTATAGCGGACATGCTGCAGGGATTGACACTTGTTAATTATATTGGCCACACTAAGCAATATTTGAAATAGTTGGAGACCCCCAAACCACCACCCTGCCCTAACAGGACCCAGTGCTTTAGGTCTTCATCTCTGGGTTTGCTCTAGACCTAATTAACCAGTCCTTGATGATAGTTCTTGCCTGGCATTGCCACCTCCATAGTTGTGAATTGTCCAATGGGAAGAAGCGCTCAGCAAGAACCACATCTTCCTATTGGCCAGCCCAGGAACAGTCCTGGATGGTGAAATTGGGAGGGTTTTAGACTAGACATTTGATTAGTTTGGTGCAGTATAATTGCTTTAAAGCATTTTAAGCCTTTCCTATAAAAGCACGACTCCTTATATAGCCCCTCCATTCATCTCACAGCTTATCAGACAATACTATCCAAAGAGAACCTCCACTTGTAAGTCACCCCCCTCCCATAGGACTTCGCACACTCACCTTTACCTTTTACCCGTCAGTGACATCCCTCATGGCCTGTGTAAGATCTGTGTTACCATTATTTATACTATGTCATTGTATGTAAACATCTGCAGGCTCATTTACCCAGGCCGCTATCGCTCTGTGTAAATGCTCCTTTCGCTATTCAATATCGCATTTGTGAATGTGGGTAAATTTACCCACTGCTGGATTTTAACACCACTAAATCTAGTGCAAATGCGATATTGAATCGCGAGCGTCAGATGCGCCGGTGATTTTTGTGTAACCCGCACATCCAGCGCTAACCGGTAAAAAAATGTTTAGTGCGACTTTAACTATTTGCCCAGACGGTAAATCGGACCCATAGACAGGAGATGCAATATTCCGTGCTAAGGGAAAAATAGTGCAAAACTATGCAACTGATGTAATATGGGCTAGCGAGGGTTTTTGCTCATTTTGCAACGCTTGCACCCTTTCCAAAGACTTTTGGAAATAGCTCAGTGCAGCGATTCAATACATTCAGAGATGATAATTGCACAGGTTTTTTGCACTAAATAAAAGCCTTTTCAATTGTGGCTTTAAAGCCGTGCAAAAGGTTGCAACTTACCGCTCGCATTCACACGATGCAATAAGTCGCAAAGTGGTTACTACATCAGCAGTAACAAGTGCAGGTCAGTTGTGATAGGGAAATTTATTGCATCTCCCCCTATGTTCTGTATAAAAATGGCAAAAAACATACATTACAGAACATCACCGCTAGAAAACACAGCAAAATTCCACTTTGTGTCTCTTCAATTTTCTGTTTTGTGTAAGTTTGTGGAACATTTGTTTCTGGTTGGCACTGACAGGGGCGGATTTACACCTCAGGTGCCTAGGGCAGGGCCTACCTGAGGCCCGGGCCCGCCCGCGAGTTTGGGGGCCAGGCCCCTGACTCCCTCCTCCGCAGACTTCCAAGATCCCTGCAGAATCGAGCTTTTTTAAACAGATGATCGTGAGTATGATGAAAAACATACGGTGATCAGCTGTTTAAAACTGGACCCGAACTTCCGGTTCAGTTCGAAAGTTCGGGTCCGGTTTTAAAGAGTTGATCGATCGCAGGTATGTTTTCTTTATACGCATGATCAGCTCTTTAAAAAGGCTCGATACTGCAGGGATTTGGGCTTGTGGCGGCCCTACTACTGCCCGGGCCCCTTGCAGTCGCGGGGGTGACTGGGGCGGTAGTTACGCCACTGCCTATGGGCACAAAGAGCCTGGCACCCTTACCCCACAGACAACACCCCAGACCACACCCATTTTCTTTTTTTTTTTGTAAGAAAATTGACAATATAGGGGTGAAGGGTGGGGAGATTGACAGCCGCCCCTCCAACTACAGGTGACACTTGGCACGTACCTACTATGTCTAATGGTAAATCCAGGCCAGGTTACTGATGTCTGATTATTTTATGTATTCAGACACCGCTATCAGGGATGTCACACATGTGGCCCTCCAGATGTTGGAAAACAAAACTCCCAGCATTCCCTGGCGTTCAGTATATTCTGGAGTTGTAGTTTTCATACATCTGGAGGGCCACAAGTTTGACATCCCTGCCTTAGGTAAAGGGAGGGGGAATGTATTCCATACCACACACTGGAAATAGTTTAGTATAATAAAGAACAGTAATGTCGATTCTTTTGGCACTTAATATGTTTACAAATTACAACTCTTAGAATGCCTTGCATTCTGGGAATTGTAATTTCCAAACACCTGTAGTACCAGGACATTACTGGCAAAGAATTTGCTTTTCTAAATGGGATTCGCATTCACTTCGCAAAAAGAAAAATGCATCAGAACAGCCTTGTCATTCTCCCTTAACATTTATTTTTTATATTTCACGAAAGAACAATGAAGGGTTAAACCAGTCCTGGTACGCTGAATAATGAAACTTTAATGACATTGTTATACTAGTGTCTAATTGGAAATGTAAGCCTGTCTGTGGATTTAAACCAAATCAGCAAGAGACCATACTGTCCACACATACTGGATCTAGAAGGGATGTCAATGTCTTTATTATATCAGTAAGAGGCCATACTGTCCACACAGACTGGGTCTAGGGGGGATGTCAATGTCTTTATATATATCAGTAGAGGCCATACTGTCCACACAGACTGGGTCTAGGGGGATGTCAATGTCTTTATATATATCAGTAAGAGGCCATATATCTACACAGACTGGGTCTAGGAGGATGTCAATGTCTTTATATATATCAGTAAGGTGCCATACGTCCACACAGATGTGGGTCTAGGAGCTAGTCAATGTCTTTATATATATCAGTAAGGTGCCATACTGTCCACACAGATTGGGTCTAGGAGCTATGTCAATGTCTTTATATATATCAGTAAGTGCCATACTGTCACACAGACTGGATCTAGGAGGATGTCAATGTCTTTATATATTCAGTAAGGTGCCATACTGTCCACACAGATGGGTCTAGGAGCTATGTCATGTCTTATATATCAGTAAGGTGCCATACTGTCCACACAGACTGGGTCTAGGAGATGTCAATGTCTTTATATATATCAGTAAGGTGCCATACTGTCCACACAGATTGGGTCTAGGAGCTATGTCAATGTCTTTATTATATCAGTAAGTGCCATACTGTCCACACAGACTGGTCTAGGAGCTATGTCAATGTCTTTATATATATCAGTAAGGTGCCATACTGTCCACACAGATGGGTCTAGGAGCTATGTCAATGTCTTTATATATATCAGTAAGGTGCCATACTGTCCACACAGACTGGGTCTAGAGAGCTATGTAATGTCTTTATATATATCAGTAGGTGCCATACTGTCACACAGACTGGGTCTAGGAGGGATGTCAATGTCTTTATATATATCAGTAAAGGCCAACTGTCCACACAGACTGGGTCTAGGAGGGTGTCAATGTCTTTATATATATCAGTAAGAGGCCATACTGTCCACACAGACTGGGTCTAGGAGTATGTCAATGTTTTATATATCAGTAGAGGCCATACTGTCCTCACAGAGGGTCTAGGAGGGATGTCAATGTCTTTATATATATCAGTAAGAGGCCATACTGTCCAACAGACTGGTCTAGAGGGATGTCAATGTCTTTATATATATCAGTAAGGGCCATACTGTCCACACAGACTGGGTCTAGAGAGGATGTCAATGTCTTTATATATATCAGTAAGGTGCCATACTGTCCAACGACTGGGTCTAGGAGGGATGTCAATGTCTTTAATATATCGTAAGGTGCCATACTGTCCACACAGACTGGTCTAGGAGGGATGTCAATGTCTTTAATATAATCAGTAAGTGCCATACTGTCCCACAGACTGGGTCTAGGAGGATGTCAATGTCTTTATATATATCAGTAAGAGGCCATACTGTCCACACAGACTGGGTCTAGTAGGGATGTCAATGTCTTTATATATATCAGTAGAGGCCATACTGTCCAACAGACTGTCTAGGAGGGATGTCAATGTCTTTATATATATCAGTAAGAGGCCATACTGTCCAACAGACTGGCTCTAGGAGGATGTCAATGTCTTATATATATCAGTAAGGCCATACTGTCACACAGACTGGGTCTAGGAGGGATGTCAATGTCTTATAATATCAGCAAGAGCCATACTGCCACAAACTAGGTCTAGGAGGGATGTCAGTTTTATAATCGTAAGGTGCCATACTGTCACACAGACGGGCTCTAGAGGATGTCAATGTCTTTATATATATCAGTAGAGGCCATACTGTCCAAACAGACTGGCTCTAGGGGGATGTCATGTCTTTATATATATCAGTAAGAGGCCATACTGTCCACACAAACTGGTCTAGGAGGGATGTCAATGTCTTATATATATCAGTAAGAGGCCATACTGTCCAACAGACTGGCTCTAGGAGGGATGTCAATGTCTTTATATATATCAGTAAAGGCCATACTGTCCACACAGACTGGGTCTAGGAGGGATGTCAATGTCTTTATAATATCAGTAAGAGGCCATACTGTCAACAGACGGCTCTAGGAGGGATGTCAATGTCTTTATATATATCAGTAGAGGCCATACTGTCCAACAGACGGGCTCTAGGAGGATGTCAATTCTTTATATATATCAGTAAGAGGCCATACTGTCCACACAGACTGGGTCTAGAGGGATGTCAATGTCTTTATATATATCAGTAAGGGCCATACTCTCACACAGACTGGTCTAGGAGGGATGTCAATTTTTATATATATCAGCAAGAGGCCATACTGTCCACACAGACTGGGTCTAGGAGCTATGTCAATGTCTTTATATATATCAGTAAGGTGCCATACTGTCCACACAGACTGGATCTAGGAGCTATGTCAATGTCTTTATATATATATATCAGTAAGGTGCCATAACTGTCACACAGACGGCTCTAGGAGGATGTCCATGTCTTTAATATATCAGCAAGAAGCCATATGCCTACACAAACTAGGTCTAGGAGGGATGTCAGTGTATTTATATATATCAGTAAGAGGCCATACTGTCCACACAGACTGGGTCTAGGAGGGATGTCAATGTCTTTATATATATCAGTAAGGTGCCATACTGTCCACACAGACTGGGTCTAGAGGGATGTCAATGTCTTATATATATCAGTAAGGTGCCATACTGTCCACACAGACTGGGTCTAAGAGGGATGTCAATGTCTTTATATATATCAGTAAGAGGCCATACTGTCCACACAGACTGGGTCTAGAGGATGTCAATGTCTTATATATATCAGTAAGAGGCCATACTGTCCACAAGACGGTCTAGAGGGATGTCAGTCTTTAATATATCATAAGGTGCATACTGTCCAAACAGACTGGGTCTAAGAGGATGTCAATGTCTTTATATATATCAGTAAGGTGCCATACTGTCCACACAGACTGGGTCTAAGGGGATGTCAATGTCTTTATATATATCAGTAAGAGGCCATACTTCACACAGATGGGTCTAAGAGGGATGTCAATGTCTTTAATATATCAGTAAGGGCCATACTGTCCACACAGACGGGTCTAAGAGGGATGTCAAGTCTTTATATATATACAGTAAGAGGGCACTAACTGTCCACACAGACTGGGTCTAGGAGGGATGTCAATGTCTTTATATATATCAGTAAGAGGCCATACTGTCCAACCGGACTTGGTCTAGGAGGGATGTCAATGTCTTATATTATATCAGTATGAGTGCCATACTGTCCACACGACTGGGTCTAGGAGATGTCAATGTCTTTTATATATCAGTAAGGTGCCATACTGTCCACACAGACTGGCTCTAGGAGGGATGTCAATGTCTTTATATATATCAGTAAGGCCATACTGTCCACACAGACTGGGTCTAGGAGCTATGTCAATGTCTTTATATATATCAGTAAGGTGCCATACTGTCCACACAGACGGGTCTAGGAGGGATGTCAATGTTTTTATATATATCAGAAAGTCATACTGCCCACACAGACGGGCTAGGAGGGTTCAATGTCTTTATATATATCAGTAAGAGGCCATACTGTCCACACAGACTGGGTCTAAGAGGGATGTCAATGTCTTTATATATATCAGTAAGAGGCCATACTGTCCACACAGACTGGGTCTAGGAGGGATGTCAATGTCTTTATATATATCAGTAAGAGGCCATACTGTCCACACAGACTGGGTCTAGGATATATATCAGTAAGAGGCCATACTGTCCACACGGACTGGGTCTAGGAGGGATGTCAATGTCTTTATATATATCAGTAGAGGCCACTACTGTCCACACAGACTGGGTCTAGGAGGGATGTCAATTTTTATATATATCAGTAAGAGGCCATACTGTCCACACACAGACTGGGTCTAAGGGGATGTCAATGTCTTATATATATCAGTAAGAGGCATACTGTCCAACAGACTGGGTCTAGGAGGGATGTCAATGTCTTTATATATATCAGTAAGGCCATACTGTCCACACAGACTGGGTCTAGGAGAGATGTCAATGTCTTTATAATATATCAGTAAGGGCCATACTGTCCACACAGACTGGTCTAGGAGGGAGTGTCAATGTCTTTATATATATCAGTAAGGTGCCATACTGTCCACACAGACTGGGTCTAGGAGTATGTCATGTCTTTATATATATCAGTAAGGGCCATACTGTCCACACAGACTGGCTATAGGAGGGATGTCAATGTTTTTATATATATCAGAAAGGATACTGCCCACACAGCTGGCTAGGAGGGATGTCAATGTCTTTAATATATCAGTAAGAGGCCATACTGTCCACACAGACTGGGTCTAAGAGGGATGTCAAGTCTTATATATATTCAGTAAGAGGCCATACTGTCCAACAGACTGGGTCTAGGAGGGATGTAATGTCTTTATATATATCAGTAAGAGGCCATACTGTCCACACAGACTGGGTCTAGGAGCTATGTCATGTCTTATATATATATCAGTAAGGTGCCATACTGTCCACACAGACGGCTCTAGGAGGATGTCAATGTCTTTATATAATCAGTAGGTGCCATATGTCCACACAGACGGTCTAGGAGATGTCAATGTCTTTATATAATCAGTAAGGGCCATACTGTCCACACAGACTGGTCTAGGAGGGATGTCAATGTTTTATATATATCAGCAACAGGCATACTGCCCACACAGACTGGCTAGAGGGATGTCAATGTCTTTATATATATCAGTAAGAGCCATACTGTCCACACAGACTGGGTCTAGAGGGATGTCAATGTCTTTTATATATCAGTAAGAGGCCATACTGTCCACACAACTGGTCTAGGAGGATGTCAATGGCTTTATATATTACAGTAAGAGGCCATACTGTCCACACAGACTGGGTCTAGGAGGGATGTCAATGTCTTTATATATATCAGTAAGAGGCCATACTTCCACACAGACTGGGTCTAGGAGGGATGTCAATGTCTTTATATATATCAGTAAGAGGCCATACTGTCCACACAGACTGGGTCTAGGAGGAATGTCAATGGCTTATATATATCAGTAAGAGGCCATACTGTCCACACGGACTTAGTCTAGGAGGGATGTCAATGTCTTTATATATCAGTAAGAGGCCATATGTCCACACAGAAGGGTCTAGGAGGGTGTCAATGTTTTATATATATCAGTAAGAGGCCATACGTCCACACAGACTGGGTCTAAGGAGGGATGTCAATGTCTTTATATATATCGTAAGAGGCCACGTGTCCCACAGACTGGGTCTAAGAGGGATGTCAATGTCTTTAAATATCAGTAAGGTGCCATACTGTCCACACAGACTGGGTCTAAGAGGGATGTCAATGTCTTTATATATATCAGTAAGAGGCCATACTGTCCACACAGACTGGGTCTAAGAGGGATGTCAATGTCTTTATATATATCAGTAAGAGGCCATACTGTCCTCACAGACTGGGTCTAAGAGGGATGTCAATGTCTTTATATATATCAGTAAGGTGCCATACTGTCCACACAGACTGGGTCTAGGGGGGATGTCAATGTCTTTATATATATCAGTAAGAGGCCATACTATCTACACAGATTGGGTCTAGGAGCTATGTCAATGTCTTTATATATATCAGTAAGGTGCCATACTGTCCACACAGATTGGGTCTAGGAGCTATGTCAATGTCTTTATATATATCAGTAAGGTGCCATACTGTCCACACAGACTGGATCTAGGAGGGATGTCAATGTCTTTATATATATCAGTAAGGTGCCATACTGTCCACACAGATTGGGTCTAGGAGCTATGTCAATGTCTTTATATATATCAGTAAGGTGCCATACTGTCCACACAGACTGGCTCTAGGAGGGATGTCAATGTCTTTATATATATCAGTAAGAGGCCATACTGTCCACACAGACTGGGTCTAGGAGGGATGTCAATGTCTTTATATATATCAGTAAGAGGCCATACTGTCCAGACAGACTGGCTCTAGGAGGGATGTCAATATCTTTATATATCAGTAAGGTGCCATACTGTCTACACAGACTGGCTCTAGGAGGGATGTCCATGTCTTTATAAATATCAGCAAGAAGCCATACTGCCTACACAAACTAGGTCTAGGAGGGATGTCAGTGTATTTATATATATCAGTAAGGTGCCATACTGTCCACACAGACTGGCTCTAAGAGGGATGTCAATGTCTTTATATATATCAGTAAGAGGCCATACTGTCCAAACAGACTGGCTCTAGGAGGGATGTCAATGTCTTTATATATATCAGTAAGAGGCCATACTGTCCACACAAACTAGGTCTAGGAGGGATGTCAATGTCTTTATATATATCAGTAAGAGGCCATACTGTCCAGACAGACTGGCTCTAGGAGGGATGTCAATGTCTTTATATATATCAGTAAAAGGCCATACTGTCCACACAGACTGGGTCTAGGAGGGATGTCAATGTCTTTATATATATCAGTAAGAGGCCATACTGTCCACACAGACTGGGTCTAGGAGCTATGTCAATGTCTTTATATATATCTGTAAGGTGCCATACTGTCTACACAGACTGGGTCTAGGAGGGATGTCAAGGTCTTTATATATATCAGTAAGAGGCCAAACTGTCCACACAGACTGGGTCTAGGAGGGATGTCAATGTCTTTATATATATCAGTAAGGTGCCATACTGTCCACACAGACTGGGTCTAGGAGGGATGTCAATGTCTTTATATATATCTGTAAGGTGCCATACTGTCCAACCATACTGGATCTAGGAGGGATGTCAATGTCTTTATATATATCTGTAAGGTGCCATACTGTCCACACAGGCTGGGTCTAGGAGCTATGTCAATGTCTTTGCATAAACCAGTATCTGTAATAGAGCAATATAAGTGGCTCTTTGTCAGGGATCCTCGAACTGCGGCCCTCCAGACGTTTTGAAAACTACAACTCCCAGAATTCATTGGCTGTCCTGTGCAGTTGGGCCATATTGGAAGTTGTAGTTTCCACATATCTGAAAGTTGGCAGAGTTTGAGGATCCCTCTTTATATGTACATAGATTGTAAGCTCTTTGGGGCAGGGATCTCTTTCTTAAAGGTGGCCATACATATATACAATTTTACTTACCCAACCGAGCGCTCATGCGACATTCGATTGATCCTACCAGAACTGCCTCTCCCGTACTTCTATGCGACCAACATGTAATTGCAAAATTCCATTCATTTTGCGATCGCATGCCAGTTGCATAGAAGAACGGGAGAGATGGTTCCGGTAGGATCGATCAAATGTCGCGGGAGCGCACAGCGGTGTAAGTAAAATTGTAAATGTATTGTATGTATGGCCGCCTTAATATATCAAGGCACACCTCACTTATTTCATATATATTTATTCTTAACCTTTGAAACTTTATTTCTGTAAATTGAATTTATCTGTATAATGACTTGCACTTTTTATAATGTATTTTATAATGTACAGAGCTGCGTACCCAAGTGGCGCTATATAAATAAAATTATACATACATACATGTACCATTGTCTGTATCAGTATTTTTTTAAAAATTAAGGTTTAAAGGAAAAACACCAAGAAAAGTAATGCCATGTGACGGAGTTGGCACAGGAATAAGTAAGAGACGGAAAGATGATGCCAGGGCCCTGCTGTCGTACACCATGTGTGATCAGTGTGAGTGGGCAGAGCAGGAGATGCAGCAGAAGGAATTGAACAGGGAGTGAACATTACACACTCCCCATTGACTTTGTATAATATTAATATGTGGGGATCAGCAGGGCAGTGTTCCCTCTAAGGTGAGCACAAAAATATGCTGGGAAACAAGTTCTGTGGAATGTAGCGCACATAATTTCCTTTTGTATGCGCACAAAAAATTGATATCTGTGCACACATACAATTTCCAATTAGAGGGAACATTGTGCAGGACAGAGTGAGCACAATCCTTGCCGGTTACTCTGGCATCGGCACGCAGCGCACAATGCTGTGTGCTTGCATATGCGTGGTCATGTGGGGCCTGCGACTTGCATACATTTTTCCCACTGCCTGGATCCGCGAGCCATCTGTGCGTCACTGGGGATCAATATTAGATTGTGTCAATATAATTCCTGGGACCCCATACACACAACAATACTGATGGTGCAATCCCGGTCTCATGCAAGAATATAATAAATATAATAGTCTTAATATAATCTAGCGGGCACAAATCATTGAATTGTGTTGTGTGATATTGGGGTGAGGATTGCTGCATGTAGGGCCCTTTGTTTATCAATTCAATGCTGATTGTTATATAAATCTCAATTCATTCTGTAAAGTTGTCATTTAGTTGTGATCAGTTTCCCCGAACCTTTGATCTCTCACTGCTCTGCCCCCTACCATTGGCCCTGACCTTCCCCAGGTGCCCCCCTGTCTGTTGGCTACACAGAAGCGAAAAGCCTGGAACAAGCTGACAGCCCAATCATCTCCGTCAGGGATGCTGAGGGGGCGGGTCTTAGACTCGGTTGCCTAGGCTTGTTGGAGGAGGAGGGGCCACAACTGACAAGGGAAGGAGAAGTGGTAAACTGGCGGTGCAACAACAAAACAGAAGCTGTGACACAAATTGGACACACAATGCAAAACACCAGCAGCAGCAGCAAAACGTCCTTCTTTCCACACTGAAGGTAACACTGTTTGATTTCTATGGGGCAGAAAGGTAAAGTGTATATGGACCCATCATGCTTCATGCACATGAATATTTCAGTGTTCCATACTGCACAGTATCAGTCACTGGGAGGGGTGGGGGGACAGAAGAGCAGGGCAGGGGACTTAACTCATTGTCTATATTAATAGTGATGTCCACACGGACCAGTCTAGTGTGTAAGTTCCATCTGAGTGTTATAATTGTTGACACCAGGACTATTCAGCATTAGACTTCCCCAGCTCTTTAACTATGTTTCTCAGCTAAAAAGTTGAGAGTTTTAGTTCTGCAACACCTGACCTGGAGGTTTGTGATCATTTAAGGCTGAGGCCACACTGCAACGCACTGGAAGCTGCGTGTGATTATGGTGCGCTGTGAGCGTTGTCGCATTAACTTTCGCTATTTTCCAATATCGAAACACGTGCGATTGCGCAAAAGAATGGTGATCGCATGTATTACCGAAACGGACACGGATGCGCATTGGCACCAGAAATCGCAGGAATTTTTGCGTTCTTGCAATTTTTTGTTATGTTTGAAAGAGAATATGAGATCGCTTGCGTGAGAAAATCGCGTTATCGTGGCTTGGCCCTGACAGTAGCGCTTTCCTTTTCCCTAAAGCTTCAGGTGTCACATTGTTTCTGATGATAAAATGTTTACAGGCAAAAAAATAAAGGGCCATTCTCATAAAAAAAAATGTCCCAGTAGCCAAAGGAACTAGTAACTACCAATCAGAATTGTCTGATTGGCTCCTAATGTAAAAAATAATAATAATAATTTGTCTACCTCTCTGACTTTGGGGAATCTTATTTTTTACATATTTTTAACAAAATGTTTCCTGCATTTTATTAACTGCAATGTAATATTAATGGACGCCATTCATTTGGCAAGTTTCTCATGAAAAGAAGATTTCCCACGCTGTCGATCTCTAGGGAAATGACAGACTCTGTGTGGGTATGAGGTATGGAAAGGCTCAGGGAGGGAGGTGATCGCAGCAGTTAATGTGATATGTTTATTTGGAATGGTTTCTATTTACCTGTTTAGTGTCTGCTGGTAAGAAAAGGTGCAGAAAGATGCTGAGTATAGTTTGGGCGAATTTATAACCAGGGATGTTACAGGTAAGGTCTGAATAATTCATTGGCAGTGAGATAACATCCCTGTGTTCATCTCACACCTTCTCATCTAAGAAACATGTTATTAAGGCAGACATCTTATCTCTGAACTGGGGGATGTTTGGGATTATGCAGAACGTGCGTTAAGTCAACCGTAAGACTGATGATTGCTGGGACTTCCAGTTCGACAGGTGATGTGGTGGGGGGGGCATTCGTCTCCCTAGAATGGAACAAGAGTTTGATGGAGCGTCATAGATCAGATCTTTCCTGCATTCTAACCTGGGGAGCAGTTTTAACATGGCAAAGTTTATTCATTTTTCCACATTTAAATAAATGGGATTTTTTCTATGGCAAATCTGGACTAAATGAAAATTGTTTATAATTGTTTAATGGGCTGTATCTCCAGCAGCAATTTTTTTAAAATTTAAAGCCAAATTCTATTATTTACATGGAGGTGGGAGTAGTTTTCCACATCCATCTCTAGTGATTATTTACATTGGAAACATGTTGCAGGCTGCATTGGCTTCAAAGGTGCCCACACATCAGTTGGCTGACATTCTGAATGCCACAAGGCTCGTTCTTTTTACGACCCGCTGCACTGTTTACGATTAACATACATATAAGTTTGAACATTGAATCAATCATAACGTTGAGCCAGTGTATGACCAACATACAGTAGTTTATTAACCATCCTATTGGAATTCAAAGGGCAACTTTACTGCAAAAATGACTTCATATTGCCTTATATTACTTTATAACTATCCCTTATTATGAGGTGTGTGTGTTTCTGTGTGTTTTAATCCAGCACTCGTTTTTCTCAAGCTCAGTATCCCCCCTCCTACTCCTAATCTGACATGACTTTCTGTGCAGTCAAGCGAGCTTAGTAAACACTATGAGGCAGCACTGGGAGAGGAAGTTACCCATCATGCAATTCACATACCATCTGTCACAATTAACAGCAAAAGTGCACCCAGAAGAGTTTATTATAATGAGGTAAGAAATAGGGCACAGATCAACAAACATGGTACAGTGATAGTTGGCAAAAAAAATTAGTTTCCAGAAATAGGCACTTTATTTTTTCAGTATAATATGTAATATTATTAATATGTAATAAAATTAATGTAATAAGATGTGTAAAATTACCGGCAGAACAGTTCTGGAATCCTTTTATCTGATTGTCATCCATTACTGGGAACTTCTGTTGTTTCATATCATTACTAACAACAAAGGACAATAGGATAATAGGATAAGAAATCTTCATTGCGTTGAAAATCCATTAAAGCAAATTTAAATTTTGAGCTCAGTTCCCTTTTACGTTGGAATGTTGCGAGGACACACGTGACATAAAACTGCTGCATACACAGCTAGTGCATTGGTTTAATGTTGGAGATTCCTGGTCTAAATTGCCCGTTATTCTGAGCATTTTGGCACAAAAAGTAAATAAACATCAGCTTGTTTACGGGGAAGGAATTGGTGGAATTTTTACTAACCGTACCTGTATCAGAGGTTAATTGCAAAAGTCTTTGCATGAAACAAATATTCTAGATGCGCATTATTTCTAATTCCTGTTTATAATTAACCAGTAATTACTGGACTTAAATACCAAATTCTAAAACAAAAATGGGAAAGTGTTTGGATGCTACAGTATTACAGTGTTTATCTTTAATAACCTTCAGAAACACATAGGAACTGGTCCTTACTGTATCCCTAAAAAAATAATCTTAAATAAATACTTAAATAAATATAAGACCTCTGATACTGCCCCAATTTGATATTCTCATAAAATCTAGAATTATGTGGTAGGTAGGTGCTCAAATTCATCCAGAATCTTGTCATATGTAGCGGGAATGTTGGAAGGTAAGTTCTAATGTATGGGCACCTTTACAAACACACGTTAGACATTGTACAGCTAATTTCCCCTTAAGACAGACCACCAATCAATAAACCTGCTCAGAAATCTGCACTGCCACAATTTTGTCACAAACAAGGTCATGGCACCAATTGACCAATCATTTTAGCCGAACACAACAAAATTTGTTACTGTTTTTACAAAATCAATCCAGATTTTAGTTATTCAGGCCATATTATGATTCAATGTGGATGCAGTCTTATGGAGGACACTGGAAAAGACTGCTATGTATTTATTTGGCTGTGGATAATGGAACTATCTGTGGTAGTACTGTACACACCCAGTTTTGTGCAGTTCAAAAACAGTTGGTAGCTTCCCCATAGAGTAAGGCACTGAGCTGATACTTTTCTCCAACTAATGGGGTTGAAAAAGTTAAAACTGCATAGGGGTAGCTGTAAATGGAAAGTGTTGCTGGAGTAAATTATTAACATAAATCGAGAACCTCAGCCAGTATGACAGACTAAATTTAAACGACTATTATACTCAATATATGGAAAAAAGTGCAACCTGCGTATAATTATAGACTCCAGTAATAAATATATAGAAACAAGAAATAGTAAGACTAAATTCTCAATTGATAGGATAATCAGCTGGCCAACCTCAAACCTGTAAATACAATAAAAATATATTAAAAGGCTAATTAATGTAGAGTATAATTCATAAAAAGGGGTTAAAAGAACAGAAAATAAAATATAACTCCCTTTCCTGTGGGTAGTATACTAAAACCACAAGGCAATCCATGGTATCCATAGGTATCACTTATAGGGAGGTAATCCAGGCCTGCTGTGGGAAGTTCAAGTGGCTCCAAGGGTGGATATGCTCCTACCAGAGCGCAGAATAACAAAACAGTGAAATGTATAAAAGATGCAGATGAAAAAGCAACTTTTATCCTGCGCACACACAAGCAAGATACAGCAAGTCTGTATATATTGATCAAAAATATACATCACTGCTCCACCTCTACTTCTGGGAAAAGTAGGATGAACTTCCCTGCACGCCTGGATTATTTTATATATATATATATATGAGTTTGTATATTCTCCCTGTGCTTGCGTGGGTTTCTTCCGGGCACTCTGGTTTCCCCCACAATCATAAAGACATACTATAGTTGGTTGTATGTGTAAATAAATGTGCTTAGATTGTAAGCTCTTCAGGGCAGGGCTTGATGTGAATGTATACATGTAATTGTAAAGTGCTATGGAAGATGTTGGCGCTATATAAATCCACAATAATAATAATTAATAATTAGCTTTTTAATATATACTTTACATTTTATTTATAGGTTTGTGCCTTGCCAGCCGATTATGCTATCAATTGGGAATTTAGTTTTACAATTTCTTGTGTGTATAAAATACATTTGTTTTTATATATTTATAATTATAATAATAATAATTATACGCAGGTTGCACTTTTTTTCATATATTCTTACCCTAGGAGGCGTTTTTTTTCTTTGAACTCCTCCTTTGGGATATCATCTGAGTAGGGGACTCAGGTGCTCCCGTGCAGGAGTTTTTAGCAATACGTTACATATTCTGACTATTATGTTCAAATTGGTCATTATTACTATGCATCATACAGCAGTGGCATTACTACCAGGAGAGCATCCCCTGGGGGGGAGATGTTGGCGCTATATAAATCCACAATAATAATAATTAATAATTAGCTTTTTAATATATACTTTACATTTTATTTATAGGTTTGTGCCTTGCCAGCCGATTATGCTATCAATTGGGAATTTAGTTTTACAATTTCTTGTGTGTATAAAATACATTTGTTTTTATATATTTATAATTATAATAATAATAATTATACGCAGGTTGCACTTTTTTTCATATATTCTTACCCTAGGAGGCGTTTTTTTTCTTTGAACTCCTCCTTTGGGATATCATCTGAGTAGGGGACTCAGGTGCTCCCGTGCAGGAGTTTTTAGCAATACGTTACATATTCTGACTATTATGTTCAAATTGGTCATTATTACTATGCATCATACAGCAGTGGCATTACTACCAGGAGAGCATCCCCTGGGGGGGCAAAGGTCAGCCTGAAATGTTTGCGGTACTATGTGCTGCAAACATGCAATTTCCAATAGTTTTTTTCGTCTGGATTGGATGAAAGACCGATCAGACATGGCGAAAATGATGACAATTTTACGGTCTTCTATGGACTGTACAATTGGTCTCCCCGGATGATGACACATCGAATGGTCGGCTGGACCTAAACATCTGTCTGTGTGTACCTGGCTTAAACCATATGTAACAGGATCAATGTCTTCCAAAATGTTCTACTTTGGAGTGAATATTCTGTATTGTTAATCAAGGTGTTTTTCCACATGCTTAGCAATGGTTTTCATCTTGCCACAGTCCCATGGATACCATTTTTCCCAGTGTTTTTCTAATGAGAATATTCTTGAACAATGACATTAACTGAGCTAAGAGAGAGGCCTGCAACCCCTTAAGAGCTTATTTTGAATTCTTCTGTGAATTCTAAAAAGACTTTTCTATGTGCTGTCAGTCGGCCACTACTAGGCACTACTTTGATGCTGACTTTCCCAGTGTGCCAATTGGGCCTAGAGTTGTATATATATAACTTCCCTGGTTCTAATAGATTTCTTTTAATTGAGGCAATAATGTTTGTTGAGATTTTTTAGCGAACTTTACGCTTGCTGGAAAAGTTTTTTTTAATGATGTGTAGCCATTTCTGGCATTAATTCATCTTGGGCATGGCTAATTTAATGTCATCTTTTATAGTTAAATGTGGTTCATAGGTTGATTAAGTGACTGTGGGGTTAATTACTTTTTCACAAAATTGGTAATGTAGGTTGCATTGATTATCTAGTCTTTATTAAATCACATGATGGTTTGAAAACTGTGTTTTGTGTTAACAGTTTGTGTTTTGTATTATACCAAGGGACATATTTATAAAGCAACACAATTTTAGTGTTAAAGGGCATGTCCACCCCCAAAACTAAAATTTAACCCCATACTGGCCCCACTCTGTAGTTTAATAAAATCCTTACCTTACATTTCTGCTCCAAATGGTTCTCCTGCTATGCCCCTCCAAAGTCCAGGAAACTGCAGTGTAGGAGCTCTGTGTGACTCATCCTGCTCCTATGTCTGCCTCGACAAGGTTTGAGGCATGCGCAGGAGAGTCCTCCCCCCCTCCCTCTCCCTCCCGTTTTACTGTCCCTCCCCCTAGCTCTAAACCCTTTGGTCATAATGTAGGTATAGGTCCCCCAGCCCCAACCACCGATAGTTACTTACCTTACCACTCTCCCCCGGCATTCTGAGCAGCAGGCAGCTGCGTCCCTGATTGGCTGCCACTCAGCCAATCAGAGACGCGGCTGCCGGTCCCGCCCCCTGCTTGCAGTTCCGTGCAAGCAGAGGGCCGGGAGAGTGCGGTGGTGGTGAGAGGTAAGGTAAGTAAAAATCGGGGCACTTTCTAAAAAATCTATTATGGCAGTTAGGGATGGGGGACCAATAACTACATTATATAGAAAGTGGCAAAAAGGGGTGGACATGCCCTTTAACGCAAAGTTGCCAACTTGCCAACATTGCCAGAACACCCAACAGGGCATGTTAATTAGATAACACAGCAGGGGGTATTTTCTTTAATCAATCATATTAATTAATTTAATGATAAAATAATCAATGATTGTAAAACATTTCACTGTAGTTCTGATAATTACCGTAGTTACCCTAATAGTTTTATACCTCCCAGGGGAAAATGTAGCAAAGTCATAATATACATTAAATACTTCCTATATTTAAATAAATAGTGGAATAACCCATTGTAAGGAATTGAGCCCCGGAGGGGCGAAATTCACTGTACCTTTTAGGAGGAGGGCTGTCAGTAGGCTGGAAACAATGGCTGGATAGATGATAACTGGAACAATGACTGGAAACAATGGCTGGATAGATGATAACTGGAACAACGGCTGGAAGCAATGGCTGGATAGATGGTAACTGGAACAATGGCTGGAAACTATGGCTGGATAGATGGTAACTGGAACAATGACTGGAAACAATGGCTGGATAGATGATAACTGGAACAACAGCTGGAAACAATGGCTGGATAGATGGTAACTGGAACAATGGCTGGAAACTATGGCTGGATAGATGGTAACTGGAACAATGACTGGAAACAATGGCTGAAGAGATGGTAACTGGAACAATGGCTGATACACTGGCTGACGAGATGGTAACTGGAACAATGGCTGGAAACAATGGCTGAAGAGATGGTAACTGGAATAATGGCTGGAAACAATGGCTGAGGAGATGGGAACTGGAACAATGGCTGAATCTTTTAATTTCTTGAAGGCTTCTAGGGCGGCTGGAGACCAGATTCTGGGTTTGCCTCCTTTCCTGATAAGGGCCAAAATAGGAGCAATGATGGAAGAAAACCCTTTAATAAATTGCCTATAATAATTGGCGAAACCAAGGAATCGTTGGATAGCCTTAGTGCCAATGACAATAGCTGAGACTTTGGTTGGATCCATCTTGAAGCCTTGAGCTGAAACCAGATAGCCCAGAAAAGGTACTTGGGAGCATTCAAAGAGACATTTTTCCAGTTTAGCGTACAGTTGGTTGGCTCGTAGTCGGGACAAAACTTGACATACATGGCAACGATGAGAAGAAAGATCTTGAGAGAAGATCAAGATGTCATCCAAGTAAACTACTACTGAAATACCTAAGAGGTCTCGAAAAATGTCATTAACAAATTCTTGAAAAACTGCTGGAGCGTTACAGAGACCGAAGGGCATCACCAGATATTCATAATGTCCAGTTCTAGTATTGAAGGCCGTTTTCCATTCATCTCCTTCCCGGATGCGGACTAGATTATAGGCTCCACGGAGATCAAGCTTGGAAAATACTTTAGCCCCTTTCAATTGGTCAAAAAGTTCAGAGATGAGGGGTAGGGGATAGCGGTTCTTGATAGTGATTTTATTGAGACCACGATAGTCGATGCAAGGACGTAATCCTCCGTCTTTCTTTTCCACAAAAAAGAACCCCGCACCGGCAGGAGAGGTGGAAGGTCTGATGAAGCCCCAAGACTTTTCTTTGATGTAATCTTCCATAGCGGTGGTTTCGGCAGGAGATAGAGGATAGGTGCGACCTCGGGGAGGAGAGGTACTGGACAACAAATCGATGGGACAGTCATAGGGTCGGTGGGGAGGCAGAATCTCGGAAGACTTTTTGTCAAAAACATCTTTAAAGTCCAGATATTGAAGAGGTAAAAATTTAAGTTTTTTATCTTCACAGGAAACAGAGGCACAAGAGATTTTGGGGTGGGAAAGACATCTAGAGAAACAGGATGGACTCCAGGAGACCAGTTCGTTGTTAGTCCAGTTGATGATGGGGTTATGAAGACGAAGCCAGGGGAGTCCTAAAATGAGAGGGGTCGTGGGACTTTGTATGACCAAGAAGGAAATTGATTCACGATGAAGACAGCCAATTTGAAGAAGAATTTCTGCAGAGGACATGGAAATAAATTCTGTGGATAACGGTTGATCGTCAATAGCTAGCACTCGGAGGGGACAGGGCAAGGAAAATAATGGAATGCCTAACAGAGAAGCAAAGGTGGCATCAATAAAATTACCGGCTGCCCCAGAGTCTAGGAAGGCTTGGGTAGAGAAGGTTCGGGACTTGAAAATGAGGGTAGCAGGCAGAAATGATTTGAGAGAATTCTTGTGGAAAGGAGATTTGAATTTACCTAGAGAAGACTCCTTATTCAGGTCTAGGGTTTTCAGTTTCCCGGCTTGGAAGGACAACCTTTAACGAAGTGCCCCTGGGCGGCACAGTACAGGCAGAGCCCATGAGTCCTCCTCCTAAGTTTTTCTTCGGCCGAAATGTGTGTACCCCCAATCTGCATGGGTTCCTCCACAGGCAGAGCAGCAGTCAAAGGTCCGGTCCCTTGAGGACGAGGAACAAATTTGGGGGGAACAAGACGGTTATTGGACTTTTCGGCTTGCCTTTCCCTAATACGAGTATCCACCCGTATACACACAGAAATCATTTCTTCTAACATTGTGGGAAGTTCCCGGGACACCAAGTCGTCCTTGATACGATCAGACAGGCCCTGCCAAAAGGCTGCTAACAGGGCCTCATTGTTCCAGGCAGTCTCGGCAGCCAAAGTCCGGAACTCGATGGCGTATTGCCCTACCGAACGGGAGCCTTGTCGCAATTGCATCAGCCGGGAAGAAGCTGCAATAGTTCTACCTGGAGCGTCGAAGATCTTCCGGAAAGTCTCCAGAAATAAGGAGATATCATTAACCACGGGGTCATTCTTCTCCCACAGGGGGGATGCCCAGGCCAAGGCATTGCCTCCTAATAGAGCAATAACATAACCAACTTTGGCACGGTCCGAAACAAAATGGGAGGGTTGCAATTCAAAATGTATAAGGCATTGGTTAATGAATCCCCGACAAGCTTGAGCGTCCCCTTCATACCGCACAGGAGGTGGTATTCGCGGCTCTCTGGGGGGAACGGGTTCTCTAGGCAGAGCAGGTGGAACAGGAGGAGCCGGACCCGGGGATAATCGAGCAGAAATTGAGTCCAGAAATTGAGCTAGTTGATTCTGCTGGTGCTCAAGGGCGTCCATGCGGAGGGAAATGGTCTGAAGTGTCTTGCCTAGACTGGCTGCAGCTTCCTCAGGTACTTCCATGGCCTATTCGTACTGTAAGGAATTGAGCCCCGGAGGGGCGAAATTCACTGTACCTTTTAGGGAGGGCTGTCAGTAGGCTGGACATGGCTGGTAGATGATAACTGGCACAGAGACTGAAACAATGGCTGGATAGATTGAATACCTGGAACAACGGCTGGAAGCACTGGCTGGTATAGATGGTAACTGGAACAATGGCTGGAAACTATGGCTGGATAGATGGTAACTGGAAACAATTGATGGAACAATGCTGGATAGATGATAACTGGAAACAACAGCTGGAAACAATGGCTGGATATTGGTAACTGGAACAATGGCTGGAAACTATGGCTGGATAGATGGTAACTGGAACAATGACTGGAAACAATGGGTGAAGAGATGGTAACTGAACAATGGCTGATACACTGGCTGACGAGATGGTAACTGGAACAATGGCTGGAAACAATGGCTGAGGAGATGGTAACTGGAACAATGGCTGATACACTGGCTGAAGAGATGGTAACTGGAACAATGGCTGATACAGGAAGGCAGAACAAGGCAAAGGCTGGAGCCGAAGGTAGGAAATGCTACTAGGCAGACAAACAGTCTGTCTGGTAGCAAGGACTACGAATAGGCACTCGCACCCTCTGCGAGTGCCTATTTGAATCTTCGCGCCGATCGGCGTCCGGACGTGGTGACGTCACGACGCCGACGTCCGGCGCCGGCGACGTCACCAGTCCCGGAACGGCACGGGAGTGCGGCAGGTAAGATCCTTACACCCATGGCCACAACATTAATATACAAATTTCACCATTCATCAAATTAATACATTTTATTGACATGCAAAAGTTATCCGGTTTATAAATTGCCTTTTTTTTTTTTTACTTTGATCGGGGGGTGGATAAGCCATTTATTAAATATGGCACTTTCAGGGTTATTCAATAAAAGTTCTTATTGTTTAAAATGGTGCTAATTTTGCCCGAACCAATCAGATCTTATTTAACATTTGAAAGCTAACATCTGATTGGTTGGGGCAAAATTAGCACCATTTTAAACGATAAGAGCTTTTATTGAATCTCCCAGTTTATCTTTTTAAAGATTAGAAAAAATTAACCGTTGTAAATAAACAAACAGAGGAACTTGTTTTACAGCAATGTAAATATTCATTTAGTTTTGAGATCAAAGCAATTTTGAGATGAGAACAAAGTAAAATTAAAAGGTTCCACATAGGAATAAGCAGTACATTATTAAAGGAATAGTTTACACAAAAAGTAAACCATCCCTTTACAGTAGTGATTGTAGACCGGGAGGTAAAGGAGCTATTTCTTACCTTCCGATGTTCCATCACCCGACCAGAAGCCAGGATTGTAGGTCCAGTGATTGAAGAATGGAAGGTAAGGAATAGCTCCTTTACCTCCCGGTCTACTTTAAAGGAATAGTTCACTTTTTGTGTGAACTATTCCTTCAATTACTTTATAGTTAAAGTTTATCAATGATCAATTTTAAGTGTTTTTTTTTCAGTCGATCCTACATGACCCCAACTTTAGGTTATTGATAAGGAAAATAACCCAATAGCTATTCTTAAAGGGTAACAAGCCCCCCAAATGGAAGCCTAGGTGCCCTTTTTGACAAAACATGAATGGGAATTCCTCTTTTTAATTTATCTTGAAGAAGCCTAATTCCTGTTCTTTTTTCTCCTTCTCTTTTACTCTTCCCAAGTTTTGGACTGCTATTTCCTCCCATAGTTTTTCAAATGATGTTTCTTCTCTTTCTCAGCCCATAATCCTCCCATCATATTGGACGAGCAGGGGATTTTCTCCTATCTGCGCTTAGCCATGTTTACTAAGATCTCACATACTGATATTTGTCATTTCTAGTCAGTGCCACAAAGAAAGAAGAATGTGGGCAGAGTTTTCTTTATTAAGTTATCCAGCAGGAGGGAACCTCACAGGCCTGATGTTTAAATGGGAGCAGCTTTGTCCTCTTTTCTCCCCCACTGTCACTCTAAAATGTCATTAAACCTGGTATTTACTTACAGAGTGGTACCTGCAGGTATCAAACTACAATAGAGTTGGCATTTAATAAGCAATAGTCGGGAATGCTTGATTCTTCACTATCACTTTAACGATAAAGCTTAAGCCCATGTAGCTAAACTTTTTTTATCTGTATTAGATAATGCAAAGAGAGGAGAGGGTGACCATAATCAGCTGGAGAAGTGTAGTTATTTAAAAGCTTTCACACAGCATACACATCAGATAATGCACCACTTTATATTTTGAGGTTATACTGTATACATTGTATAGTTAGTGGTTTTTTTTTTCTTCCGTACCCCTGTGGAGTAGATGCACGGAGTGCTCCAGAAGGACAGGGAAAGGGCAGAACCCTTTTTGCACACAGTAAGGCTCCAGCCTTTTAGTTTCCTGGACTAGACACTGCAGGACAACCATAAGGAGCAGAGGAGAAAGGTAAGGTTTTTTGCAATTTACAGTGGGGGCAGCTGTGGGTTAAGTGTTGGGGGTGGACATGCCCTTTAATTAAGGAGAGGGAGGAGCTTGAAAACTGTCAGTTGCTGCTAGAAAGCAGCCAGTTACTACATGAGTATAGGTCTCCTTTAAGCAAACATACATTTTGTGGTAGGTTTTACAGAACACTGTACTAGACATCTGCACAGAGAAGAAGTGAAGCTTAAGGTGTGTACACACCTTTATTGTAAGTGATTTGTGCAGAAATGTGCATTCCCAAGGCAGACAAACATTTTCCGTTGGCCTCGGGAATTCTCAGAATTGAAAAATTTTGCTCAGTTGCAGTCGGCCCCCGTACTAAAGTATCAGGAATCGGTCACGGCTAAAGGAATATACTTTATATGCTTTATATATTTATATAGAGAGAATGCTCAAGACTATGTGTAGCCTGGTCAATGAAAAATGTCATCTTACAGATTCTCTGCAATGTTTTAAAGATTGTCACTGTGTGTACCCAGCTTAAGAGCTAGACAGTCTGATGTGCAGGTTTATAGATACAAAGGGCATCCTGGAAATTTCTATGCCGCATTATACATGCTCAGGATACGTTGTTTTAATTGCTGTTTGAGTTCCTTCTCTTGTATAATTCAGTTTGCCTGCTGGTAATGTTCCTTTGAATGGGATCATAGCGAGACGTAATATACATTTTCCTTATTAGTGCAGGGCTTGCAGATTCATTTTTGGTCATTATAAAGCAATAAAGTCTAATGACCTTTTCAGCATTGCATTGTATTAAAGATTATAGCATCTTCTCTGGTTTCATTTATAATCTGAAATTCTTCCTTTGCCAAATATACGATGTACTATTAAATTGCTGGATCTTTCATTTCCCATCAATTGTTCCCTTTGTGTTTCCCATTTTGATTTTATTGTCCAGATCCCTCCATGAGTCTGTTTGAAAGAGAACTACGACCTGGGAAAGGCAGTGTAGTCGACCCATTTTTAACAGCTCCTTACTCCCATGAATTGACATTAAAGGGCATGTTTACTCTTAAAATAACGATAGTGTTAAGTTACTGGGGGCATTAGGTCCCAATGTATCTAGACTGGATCTCTGTGTCTACAACATTCCAACCCCAATTACATCTACAGCTACAAGCTAGCTATCCCCCACACACATGACTACTGTCACATACCGTATATACTCGAGTATAAACCGACCTGAGTAAACCGAGGTACCAAATTTCAGCTAAAAATCCTAATAAAAGTTATTGACCCGAGTATAAACCGAGGGTAGAAACTTGGCATTCAAGATGTTTGGAAACTACAACTCCCAGCTAATAAAGCATGCTGGGAGTTGTAGTTCCCAAACATCTTGAATGCCCCCCTCGGGCCCCTCAGTTCAGTTTGTACCTGTGGGCTCTTCTCCCGTGGACTCTTCTCCTGTTGGACTCTTCTCCCTGTGGGCTCTTCTCCTGTGGGCTCTTCTCCTGTGGGCTCTTCTCCCTGTGGACTCTTCTCCTATGGACTCTTCTCCTGGACTCTTCTCCTGGACTCTTCTCCTGTGGACTCTCCTCCCTGTGGACAGACTCTTCTCCCTGTGGGCTCTTCCCTGTGGGCTCTTCCTCATCCAAGGGCTCCTGGCAGGTACGGTATCGGCATTCCGGCACCGCGTGCCCATTCCTGTACGCGCGCCGCTGACGTCACTGCCGGCGCCGGGCTGGCGCCGGCAGTGACGTCAGGCCGGCGCACCAGTGCAGAAAGATCGCGGCTGCCGGAATGCCCGGTAAGCGGTTTGACCTGCATTATAAACCGAGTCCGAGTTTTCAGGCTGATTTTTCAGCCTGAAAAACTCGGTTTATACTCGAGTATTATAACGGTATGATGCAGACAGATTACATTGTAGTCTGTTGGCAATATGTGATGGTATGTAAGTGCACAAACCCTTACTAACCTGTGTGTGGATTGGTTATTTGGGAACCCATATACAGATCAATCTTATTGCCCTCTCTACTCAAACCAATAACAACAGAAGGAAATTTTCTGTCCCAACCAAATGGCAAAAATTACGTCAGTGGTAGTAGGCAGATCCAGGATTTGTCAAATAATGACAAGGAGTGCTATAGCTAGCCATGCATGGGCTGATGTTCTTCTGATCGAGTGCGACGATCAGAAATCCAATCAGAACCTCTTGAAGATGCAGATTTCCCTTAGAGAGATGGGGACTTAAGATGGTGTTGGCTGAAAATGTTCCTCCTGGCCAGGTCTTTGTTTTACTGACAAACCACTTGATTATGTTGGAAAAACAGAAAATGGTTTTGGACATTTTGAGCGATTCAATCGAATTTGCAGAATCTCTCAAAATATCAACCCCGTGTATGGGGGGCTTTACTCTTTCTTGAATAGACAGTAAAATACCTTATGAAGGGGATGTTTCCTTAGTACTGATAATTCCCACTCATTAGAAATTCAACTTTACATAGGATTCTGACTTATTGCTGTGTAGCTGAGTCATACTTCATTGATATTTGTAGAACACAATGGCACTAGTTTATAGAAGTTTACTGCTAAATTAAAAAAATTAAATATATTCAAGGAATAATTTTCTTTTCCTGTGGCAACCTGAGAGAGATTTAACTACAAGAAATAAAAGATTGTATAATTTTTTAATATTATATGAAGTGCATAATGTACCTTTGTGTACCAGGACACATCAGTACAAAAGTATCTTTCTGCAGACACATAGAGAAGTCTCATTATTTACAGGGCAGATGGTCCTCTGCTGTGTCTCCTCAATCAACTGAACCCACTGAATCTGCAATTTAAATGTGCATTAAGGAGCAGTTTCAACTGGGTTTTTGATTGTTCTACATCATTTGCATAATTGTTACAGCAAAAGGAAGGCTTTATATTTAAACACCAGAGAAAAGGCTCTGACTATAAATATGTATATAGAATCCTTAGATCTGATCATTGCAGTGCTAACAGTAAATTTATTTTATGACTTACTACATTCTACTTGTGATTGACTTGAAGGAGCTGAAATAAAATTCTATTGATACAAATGATGAACAGATGGTTCTAAATTAGTTTTTCCTGTTGCTCCTGAAAGCCGCACCTGGAGACCACTGAGGAATATTAAAATATCTAAAATGTTCTCTTTATTGTAAAATAATAGAGGGTATGTCCGCCCCCCAAAAAATTAGGATTCAATAGAATACCTCCCTAAACCTAGATCTCGTAAGGTGTAAACCATTTTGCATTTCCTGCGTCTTAGACAATACCGTAACTGATTATTGCTGCTAGTCCGGCCCTCTCTGCTGTTTCCATTCACGGAAAAGACACAAAATAGCAGCAGCAGAGAGCCGAGGGAATGAGGGCTGGTATGTATACTTATAATCCTTGCAGAACGGTTTAGACCTTGCAAGGTCTAGGTTTTGTTTTTTTTTATATTGAATCTGAAACTTGTTTGGGGGGTTGACATACCCCTTAAGAGCAGGGTACTTAAGAAATACATTTAGTTTTGTTGATTAAGGGATTCTTTATGATTACCATTAGATGTCAGGAAGGAATCCTCAACAGCTGTTTTTTTTTGTGCCTTCCTCTGGATCAGCTGTTAGGAATAGGCTTATTTAACCTATTCATCCTCCAATACTATACTATAACTGTGCGTTATCTTTTTTTTTTTTTTTTTTACATCTTTAAAGATCTATATGTATAGACAGGTCAAGAAACTTCAAAGTTACTTCTCCATCAACTTGAGACACATGTGCAATCAGGGGGTCGACCTGGGGTGCATAATGGTGTAGTGAACAGCCATTTTTGCCGACTATGGTTAAATGTTTGGGCGCTAGGTCAGCCCTGCAATCGCACGTGTGTACGAAGCTTTACAAAATCCTTTAAAATGGTAGCGCCAGTAGTACATGTCTAGGCATATTGGCTACCTGTTGCATTTAATATTATTCCAGATGACATTCTGTAAGTCATAACTATAATTACCACAACTCCTAGCATATTCCTCACCTCCAAAGGTTGTCGGGAAGTGCTATATTTTTAACCTGCGACCGGTTCGCTATTCCTCACTTAGTGCCTAACCATAAGTGAGGAAAAAAGTTAACAGAATTTTCTCTAAGAATTTCTAATAGAAATGGTTCTGGTCTACCAACAACACTAGGGGGATCCCTCTGGGGTCTAACCTTTCACTTTTAACTCAATTTCTTTGTAGACTAGCAAGTAGATGTTTTTGCCATGCTTTCTTTTCTGAGTGCTTTTAGTGACAGGGACACTAAACTAAAAAAGATGACTTGCCTTTATCCTTTTCGTGCTGCCAGGAACTTTATCCCTTTTTGCTTTCAGTGCTTCCTGTCACTAGATCTCCTCATGTCCTGTTCAGCTCACTCCTAGTTAGTATGAATGTCTTCTCTCTATGTATCAACCCCTCCAAAAACCGAGGCACAGCTAGAGTGTGGAGCATGTGCAGTGAAGATGATCTGTGCCCCCCTACAGCCAATAGCATTCACCCAGTGATTTTGCGTTATAGTGAAAGTAAAACTGCTTTGCATTAGGAAGGTAAGCAGCACTGGGAGCTTTTAGCTGTAGGGGTTTCAATGTGTGTGTGTGGGGGGGACTTTGTAATTGATTTCTTTAGGTACAGTGCTACATTGGGACTTAACAGAGACAGCAGCTAACTGCAGGATTGGGCTTATCTGCACAGAAAGAGATAATGCTTATTCCTTTTCCTGATCTTAATGCTCTATTAATTAGCCATAAAGTGACAAAGAAATAAGCTAAAAAAAACTAAGCTAAAAAACTAAGCTAAAGAAATAAGCTAAAAAACAAGGGTCAAAGAAGAAAAAAAAAAAAGCAGATTTATGATTGGTGGTAATTAATCCTAATTATTGTGATTAGTTAAAAAAGTATTTGCCTCAGTTTACATGTCCTTTAATGTAGATTTATTACTGGACAGTGGACACCCCTTGCAATTAAAATTATTGGTATAAAAGGCAAAAAAATCAGCTTATCCTTATTCTTCATATTTGAACTTTTCATAATATTTTTTACACCTCAGGAACCTGTAGGCCAAAAAAGACTGGCACCCTTAGCCCCACCCCTAAACAGACCACACCCCCTAACCAAACCGTTTCTACTTTTTTGGAAGAAAATAGAATTTATAGGGGGTGGAGGGATGGGGGGAGATTGACAGCTGCCCCTCCAACCTTAGGCTTCCCTAGGCGCTTGCCTACTGTGCCTAATGGTAAATCTGGGCCTGCCAATAGGTATGATAAGTTAGAATCATATGATTTTGTGTCTATTTTGTACCTATGTACATTGCATTTCAGAAATACCAAATGATCCTTTTTTATAGGAGGCAAATACATTCTTATAAGTAACCTTGTTGAAATGGATTAAAGGCAATGAAATGAAGAACAGTAATTATCCTTGGCCTGTTATTCTTTTCCAAGCTATGGAATTAATGGGTGTTTAATGGAGCTGTCCATGTTCAGTTAGTTTTGTAAATTGTATCCCAAAACGGCACTATTTTAACTGCCTAAATATTCACTGTTATGTGAAATGGGTTGACTTCCGGATATTTTATCAGCGCTGCCTAGACATGTATTTTTAGATTCTATGTAGGTCAGGTACTTCTTGTTAATGGATGACTGTGTGGTGGCATTGCTGAAAGAAGGTGAAGTAACTATAACAGTCTGGACTAACTCTTGTGTTATTGATTTTTAGTGGAACAGCTCTCTCTAAAATGTACTATGTAAAGCAAAATGTTAAGGCTCCAAGATTTCAGCAGGGTAAAAAGATAATCCTACCTCACCGTGGGACATATTTGTAAAGGCTCTGCATCGCTTTTTAGCGATACTGCACCTTTAACGATTGGTTTAACGATAGTTAATTTAATTAATTCCGATCCTTTACTATCACATGGTATTCTATGACCAAACGTTCGTTAAAGGGTATGTCCACCCTTAAAAATTTTTTTCCACCAAAGATTCCCCCTGTCCCCCCAGCCCCAACCGCTATGTTAATATTATTAGAAAATGCCCCAAACTTTACTTACCCCGTATATACTCGAGTATAAACCGACCCGAGTATAAACCGAGGTACCCAATTTCAGCTAAAAATCCTAATAAAAGTTGTTGACTCGAGTATAAACCGAGGGTAGAAACTTGGCATTCAAGAGTTTGGAAACTACAACTCCAGCATGCTTTATTAGCGGGAGTAGTTGTAGTTTCCAAACATCTTGAATGCCAAGTGAGGGTGGCATTCAAGATAGATAGATAGATAGATAGATAGATAGATAGATAGATAGATAGATAGATAGATAGAAGGTAGAGGATAGATAGATAGATAGGAGATAGAGAGATAGATAGATAGTAGATAGTAGATAGAGATAGATAGATAGATAGATAGATAGAATGGGAGAGATAGATAGATAGATAGCAGAGATTGATAGAAGTAGATGATAGATAGAGTAGAGGATAGATAGAAGATAGATACATAGATAAAATAGCGAGATAGATAGATAGATAGTAGAGTGGCAGAGATGAGATAGATAGATGATAGATAGATAGATAGAATGCAGAGATTAGAGATAGATAGATAGATAGTATTGTACTCTATACCTATGTAAAGCTCTACTCTATACCTATGTAAAGCGAGAGCCCCCCACCCCCACCCCCAAACCACCCATGCATAATTAAATTGACACCCTTAATGGTAGAAGGAACCGGTTCTCTGGTAGGCCTTTCTGCAGTCTCCTCCATATCGGAAGGGTCTGGTACTGAAAGAGTCCAGGCTGATGACGAGCAGAGCGCGCGGGGACGTAAGTTACACGTCCCACGCGCTCTGCCTGTAACAGCTCCCGGTCTGCATCTTACAGCCCTGCCTCTTCAGCTGCCGGTCTCACAGCTCCCGGACTCACAGCTCCTGGTCTCAACAGCCCCCGGATCACAGCTCCTGGTCTCACAGCTCCCGGTCATCAAATTAAGGTACACACAAGTTTTTTTTCCAGGCAGATTTACCCAGTGACTCGAGTATAAACCGAGCCTAGGTTTTTAAGGGATTTTTTTTTACCTTAAAAACTCGGTTTATCACTGAGTAATACGGTACCTTCCTCTTTCCTCCGCCGCGCTGCCAGGCCCTCTGCTTGCGAGTAAATGCAAGCAGAGGGGCGGGACCAGCAGTGCGTCTGTGATTGGCTGAGTGGCAGCCAATCACGGACGCGGGCTGCCGGGAGTTCAGTGCAGCGGAGGCAAGAGGGAAGGTAAGTAATGTTTCGGGCATTTTCTAAAATACTAAACATAGCGGTTGGGGCTGGGGGGACAGGGGGAATCTTTGTGAAAAGGGATTACACTAGGGGGAGGGAATCCTAATCGGGAGGGAGAGGGAGGGGAGAGAAGGCTTTAGTACGCATGCCAAACTTCTCCCGGAGCCAGGTAGGAGGCAGAGTCCTATATGGACTCTACTATCCTCCTGTTGGGCAGGTTTTGGGGACTTTGGGGGGGGACTACAGGAGAACCATATGGAGCTGGGATGTGAGGTAAGGATTAAACTACACTACATGATGGGGCCAGTAGTGGGGGGATTATAGTTTTGGGGGTGGAAATGCCCTTTAATAAACGAACGATTGACGTAAATGTACAACTGCAGACATACATTAACGTCAGCTGTCATACATTACTGATAAATGCGCATTATCGATTAATTGCGAGAAATATGGCCCAATGTGTTCATTACTGTTTCCTGGTCATTACATACCAGGGTCCAACATCTGATGTCATCATCTTCTGTACAAGCAGTGTGTTCATAAGAAGCTTTTTTTAGGCTACCAGTGGCAGGTATTATGGTACTGCAGGTATATAGTCATGATGAGATGGCAGGAGCTGTGTAGGAAATGGTCAAGAGGATTCCTTGAAGAACTATAATGCTTGAAGAGAAAAAAAGACCACAGTATACAGTGCTGGTAAGAATTACAATGAATGGATTAACCTTAAAACTGCCTTTTGTAGTACTGAACATCTTTTAGAATTTTTTTTATGTGTGGTTTATATTGCTGGGGTCTTTATTTTTAGCTTTAAATATGTTTAAAAGAAAACCAAGTCAATTTTGAAATTCCTTAAAGGGCATGTCCACCCTTTATTATGTCCATATTATTATGTCCAGAAACTTCCCCGATCATTACTTACCTTACCTCTTTCCTCCGGCGTACTATCCCGGCCCTCTGCTTGCATGAAACTGGCAGTTCAGAACGCCGGAGGAGAGAGGTATGGTAAATAATGATTGGGGGGGTTTCTGGACATAATAATAAGGCGGTTGGGGCTGGGAGACCTACTATACCCCAAAGGGTTTTTACACTAGGGGGAGGGAGAGGAAAAAGGGTGGGAGAGGGGGGGGGCTGCACTGGGCATGTGCAAATTCGCCCGGAGGAGAGACAGGAGGCAAAGTCCTATATGGACTCTGTTAGGCTCCTGGTGGCCAGTTTTTGGGACTTTGGAGGGGCATAGCAGGGCAGCCATTTGGAGCAGGGGTGTAAGGTAAGGATTTTATTACACTACACAGTGGGGCCAGTAGTGGGTTAACTTATAGTCTTTGGGGGTGGACATGCCCTTTAAATTCACTCCCACACTGAGCGTGATTTCTATTTTCCAGCAAGGGTAAAAGTTACTAGAATAAAATACTATTCCTATTTCTGCCAACACATTCTACCTTAATAACCACCACAGTGAAGGTCTATGGACCCAGCCCTGCCACTAGACACAGAAAGTCATCAAAATGCTGTTCCATACAGGTCTGTATTAACTGGAATTATTTTGAGTGCGTTACTTAGTATAGTATAGTATAGTATTTGAGGTTGAATAAAGACATTCGTCCATCTAGTCCAACCAACTCAACAATACACACATTGCCTGCCTAAATGTTGATCCAGAGGAAGGCAAAAAAAAAACCCACCAGAATTATGAAGGGGAAAAAATTCCTTCCTGACGCCAAGTGGTATTCAGATTTGAAGATAGTAACCTTTAAACAGTAACTAAGGAAGTTAAAGACAGCTTTCCTCAACTAGGATTTGGGGTCAAGCGATAGGTTGCTAGGGGTTCTGCAGCCTGTAATGTTAAGATCAGTACAGATCCACCATTATAATGCTCTGAGGAACTCTTTTTTAGGTATTATAATCATCTGTCTTTATATTTATGTATTATGTATTTTGATAACCTGATTGAGAAACCAAAAAATGAATAAAGCATATAATAATTTTTATTAAGGGTTCTCTGAGATATTAAAATTGGTTAAAAAATCCTGGTTAATGTTGATGTCATTAGCTTCTGCCTAAGATTTACACATACAAGAAAGCAAATATAAGTTTTCCAGACTTAAAAATAGCTGTAAAATTTCCAGGAGATGAGGCTCTCAGTGCAGACAGAACAGAGTTCTAGTCATGTGAGTACAAGCTACTGGAAGCAGGAAGTGTAAACCTTTTCAGTCTTATAACTTATGACAGGTGGCACTTAGATGTGTGATTAACAGCTTGTTTTAAATGTAAGACTGTAGGCTTTTGTTTAAGACTTATTTGTAGTTCTTTAAAATTTTATGGGAATTCTGTCTTTAAATGTTAATTACATTGAAACATTGATTTTAAAAAAAAGGGTAAATGCAATAATTAGTTTTTAGAAGGAGCCCTGCAAACTCGGCTTTGTAAAGCTACTATAGCTTTCTACTTAGGAATTAAACCAATGGGAAGGTACGCAAGGCCCCCCACTGTCCTCACCCTGGGTATTGTTAATTTTAATTGCCCTTTAAATAAGCCTAAAATGTTTTTCATACTGTGGTATAACTAATTAACCCAACTGACTAACCCATTTAGTTAAGATGTTAATCCATTTGCATCAATGTAATATAGGTTAGTGTGAGGTTTCTACTGCGTGAGCACTTGATTTTATAAAACATGCTCACTAGTGGTTTGGGCCGGAAATCGGCAATTATGGATAATATTACATCTCCCTGTTAGATACATGAATTGATTATCACCATACATGTTAATATTTCTTATTATTGTTAATTAGGTTAATTGTACTTTTTAAAACTAAAAGAACCTGAGTGCTGTCAATCTTCCTTTGTGAATGACTTGTTTTATAGTCATGCAATTGAATGCAATTTAAATGTATGGTCACAGATTACCTTAGAGAACTAGCATAGCGTTCATGCATCATACAATAAACATGTGTGCAGCGAGGACAGTGTTTAGTACAGCTTTAGTTATAGCTCTGATGTGCCTTTGGTTAAAAGCATTCTTGTCTGGCAGATCTAATGCTAGAATAGAAATGTTCCCGATGTGTTTATATACTTTTTCTTCAACCACACCAACTAGGTCATTTGTGCTATTCCAAGACCAGCTGTGCTATTTAAATTTACTGGTAGTGGCAGAATAAAAGAGACACTTTCTGCAAATATATGTGACCTAAATAACACAATATAATCAAAGACTCAGGACCACTATGGGACTTATCTTGTGTGTATTAAACACAGTGTGTTGCAATAAATTGTATAATGATGTGTTGCAGTATTATGTTGGTTTATTTATGGTTGATCTTTATTAAGCACTTTATATAGTGAATGCACATCAATTTACAGAGAAATACCGATAAAATTATCATTCCTATAATCTAATAATAAGGTCAACTTTCTGGAACAGTCAGTTTCCTTGCAGGCTGTTTAAAAGTGTGAGTACACTGTCCAGTGTCGTAACTTGAAATCAGTGGGACCCCCATGATGGGGCCCCTATCCCTGCTTCATTTACAGTGGTTTTCTGGGAGGATGCTATATCTGTCATAGGGAAAATAAGATGGCATCCCCCTGTGGTTGTAGGCCCTGCTCCCCTGGTAGTTACTGGGGATGGCAGGTTCGCAGATCTGAACCTGGATCCGTGGCGTATTTCGGAGGTCCGTGAATTACGGGTGTTGTGTTTTTTTCACGAAAAACTCCACTTTCCGAATGTTACATTTTCAAAAATCCTCTAACATCCGAAAGTCCCCCGGTCAGATGTTCAGGGGTCCTGCTGCTCAGCCTAGGACCCCCAGGACCATTGTGGCCCTTAAAAGGGCCCTTTGGGGCTTAAGGAGACCCATAGCACAAACCGGGACCCCCCTCCCTGGCACTTAGAAGTGCCCTTGTGGCACTGACAAGTGCCTTTGTTGGGGTCCTGTAGCTCGAAATCAGGACCCCATTGGCTCTTAGAAGAGCACGTGTGGGCATATCTTCTTTCTCCCTATCGGGTGACACTGACTCCGCTGATGTCACCGACACCGTGCGATGTCACTGGAGTGGCCAGTGACACCGCCGGGGCTGGCGACATCATCGTTGCCGGTATTGCCGGCGTCTTCTTTCTTCTGCCATGATGACTTCTGAGCTCCGCATGGTTTGCACCCTTTTATATAGATTTGCTGACCAAATCCAATTGTGATTGGTTAATATTTATGGTCTGAGCATGGACAAGCTGAACTTCCACCCCTTTAACACCTGAAGCAATGGTGGCAGCACTCATAGGTCTATTTGCAGAAGACATCCTCTAGATTTGATGCTGAGCAAGTGCACTCAACTTTTTTGGTCATCCATAGCAAGGTCTGTTCTGAGTGGAACATGTCCTATTAAACTGCTGTATGGTCTTGGCAACTGTGCTGCAACTCAGTTTTCAGTTATGTTAGCCTAGGCCAGTGATAGGCAACCAGTAGATCTCCAGATGTTTGATAACTACAACTCCCAGCATTCCTTTACAAGCACTCTGTAGTTAGGGAATGCTGGGAGTTGTGAGTTATTTTGTGAGGACAGCAATTTACACTTGTATACAAGCTGTACACTGACTACTTTACATTGTATCAAAGTGTCATATCTTCACTATTATCCCATGAAAAGATATACCGGTAATAAAATATTTACAAAAAGGTGTGCTCACTTTTGTGACATCCTATAGCAACAGCTAGAGCTAGCAAGATATTGTCTTGTATAAAAAGGGGAATAGATTCAAGAGAGAAAAATATTATTCTCCCACTTTACAAGGCACTGGTAAGGCCTCATTTGGAATATGCGGTGCAGTTTTGGAATCCCATATACAAAAGGGACATCTTGGAAATTGAGGCAGTTCAGAGAAGGGCAACTAAATTAATAAGGGGAATGGAGGGGCTTGAATATGCAGGCAGATTAGACAAGTTAGGGCTGTTTACATTGGAGAAGTCGGCGGTTGCGTGGGGACATGATAACCTTATACAAATATATAATGGCCCATACAATGAACTCTCGGGTGCATTGTTCACTAATAGGTCATATCAGAGGACACTGGACATCCTTAATTGTGGAAGAAAAGAAGTTTCATCTTCAGGTTAGGAAAGGTTTCTTTACAGTGAGAACGGTGAAAATGTGGAACTGTCTTCCAGCAGATGTGGTAATGGCAAGTTCATTAAATAGCTTTAAAAAAGGCCTGGATAAGTTTCTAAAACTAAAAAAATATTGAGAATTACTGGTATTAATGCATATAGATCTGGTTGATCCAGGGATACTTTCTGATTGCTGTTTGGAGGCAGGAAGGAATTTTTTCCCCCTTTTTAGCTGGCGTTTTTTGCCTTCCCTGATCACTGTTGGTTGGTAAAAAAAAAAAAAAAAAGTGAATAGGTTGGACTTGATGGACAAATGTCTTTATTCAACCTTAATTACTATGTAACTATGTAACTATACGTCTTTATCTCTTTTATTATTTTTGTATGCATATCTATTTAATATTGGGCCAGAAGATACCCCATGTTCAATCCTGTATGAAACTGTTCATTATACTTAATGGTTTATGTATCTAAGGAAGGTGTCTATAGAACAACTAAAATGTTACATGCTGAAGCATGGTTATAAGCTAATAAACACAAAAGATCTTTATCTTATGTAATTTCCCTGGAACTAATTTATTGTGAACTCAGCACTTAAAAATCCAGATTATCCTCCATATGTATTACTAACAAAGAAAATGCATATAAAATAATGATGGAGCGGTATTACTCCATAATTACTCCAAAAACTCCATAAGATGTTGCCTGAGGTCTTGTGGTGAGGGGATGTGGTGAAAAGGGTCTCTACTCCATATAAAATGGGAATGTCCCCATATAAAAAAATTATAGCTACAGGGCTCCAATCTAATTCAAAATCTTTTACATACCTCTACTAGATTATGCACTCACATTCAGGTATCCACAAGATGTCTAATCACTAGGTTTTGGAAACAAACCCGAACTATGTAAAATCTAACGGCTAGAACACTAGATTGAATAGATCAATTTTCGAAGGTCTGGGCCCCCTGGGACACATTGATGTCCATAGTTAAATATACCTACTGTCGCTCTCATTAAAAAGCTCTCTTCTGGGCCGAAGGACTCAGGCGGAACACCCAACAAAATAAAATAAACACAGTGCTTCACAACTCTAATAGAAGTTTTAGTTATTGATTAGTATATTAGTTAAAGTTTTTAAAACTACACTTAGGGGCATATTTATAAAGAAGATATATCGCCAAAAAAAATATCGCGGCGCGAAAATAGCGCTATCGCCGTATTAACGGCGAGTGCTATTCCGCGATACCATACGTGTGGCGCGATGTGCTGCGGGAGGGAATTTAAGCCCCTTCGCGGCGATACTGATAGCCTTTTGGGGTTAGGGGGTCCCGCAGCTCGAACCGGGACCCCCCTCCCCGGCCCTTACAAGGGCCCTTGCGGCACTGACAAGTGCCTTTGGGGGGGTCCCGCAGCTGAAACCGGGACCCCAGTGCGGCTCTTAAAAGAGCCCTTGGGCGACGTCTTCTTTCTTCAGTCCCGGCGCAACCAGCTCCGCCGACCCCCGAGAGGTACCCCTGCGGCCGCCGGCGACCTCAACGAGGCCGATGTGCTGGCGTCTTGATCGACGCGACGTCTCGGGCTGGCGACACCAACCCCACTCAGGTCGCCGATGCCAGGCAGACTCACTGCGGCCGCCAGTGAGCTGCTGGCACCGCCGGCCTCGCGGAGCCGATGTTGCCAGCCGTCTTCTTTCTTCAGCCATCTACTGCGATGGCATCTGAGTTCCGCGGCGGAAAGCTCCTCTTTATATAGGTTTGCAGAAATCCCTAATCCGTTCTGATTGGTCAATTTTTTAATACTTGCTTTACATAACCAATCAGATTTCTGGAAAGTCTGAAATCTGATTGGTAATGTAAAGCAAGTATTAAAAATTGACCAATCAGAAAACGGATTATGGATTTCTGCAAACCTAATAAAGAGGAGCTTTCCGCCGCGGAACTCAGATGCCATCGCAGTAGATGGCTGAAGAATGAAGAAGAAGCGGCTGGCAACATCGGCTCCGCTGAGGCGGCGGTGCAGGGGCTCACTGTCGGCCGCAGTGAGTCTGCCTGCATCGGCGACCTGAGTGGGGTTGGTGTCGCCAGCCCAAGACGTCGCCCAAGGGCTCTTTTAAGAGCCGCACTGGGGGTCCCGGTTGAGCTGCGGGACCCCCGCCAAAGGCACTTATTAGTGCCGCAAGGGCCCTGTAAGTGCCGCAGGGCCCTACAAGGCCAGGGAGGGGGTCCTGTTTCGAGCTGCGGGACCCCTAAGCCCAGGGCTCTTATAAGAGCCGCAAGGGCACGTCAGTGCCGCAAAGGCCCTTATAAGGGCCGGGAGGGGGGGTCCCGTTCGAGCTGCGGGACCCCCTAAGCCCCAAAAAGCCCTTCTAGGGCCCCGCTGGAGGGAGCCTCCACCCCCCCAGCGGCTCCCTCCCGTCCCCCTCCCGGGAGCGGCGGGGCGGGGGGCTTGGAGGGGTTGCCGGGGAGGGGTGCGCGGCGGGTGGTCGCGACCACCTGCTGCGGCCCCTTCCCGGCAGCCTCCTAGCCTCTCGTTCCGAGATTGCCGCGAAGGGGGGGAACGGGTTGGGAGGGGCTGCTGGGAAGTGGCGGTGGCGGGTGGTCGCCGCTGCCGCCGCGGGGGGTGTGGGCGGGGTGGGCGTGTCTCCCGGGGCGGGTGCGACCACCCGCCGCGGGTTGCCTGCCCATCCCCGCCGCGGGAGGTTAGTATCGGCTGACTTCGCCTCCTTCAAGGTGGCGAAGTAAAACAGCCGATACTAGCCGAGCGAAACCAGTACCGCCGCTTTATAAATAGAAGCGGCGGTAACAGGTAAGTATCGGCACGAAAGGTTAACGCTTCGTTAACTTTTCGCGGCCGTTTTTGGACCTTTATAAATCGCGGTAAACGCGATTTATGCGTTAATGTCCGCGAAAATGGCCGCGAAAAGTTAACAAACCTTTATAAATATGCCCCTTAGTCTATCTTTTCTTCTCCTTACCTCTGATTGCCCCCTGCATGTGTGGAATTGTTTGTTCTTAGACCACACAGCCTAATTATTGCTAAACTTGAACCCGAATAGACCAAGAGATCCCAACTAGAACCTAAAAAACAAACTCTAAACAACTCCTGAGGAATATATAAGTGGCAAATGTAATTTACCGTATATTGAACATAGAGACAATTTGCATATAAACTTCTACAACAGAACCTCACGGACAGAAAAGGACAATGAAAAACTCATTAAAACTCCACGGTCCGATATGAATCAGGTTCAATAATTTCACAACTTACCAACTAAAAAGTTTGATTAAGAAAATGATTGTGTAAAACTTTGTAAAAGTTATAAAAATAATGTTATAGAAAAAAAATTCATATTATTGTTTATATATTGCACCAATGTGGTCATTTTTTACTTATTCATCTGTAAAATGAAGCTTAGAGTTTGCAAAAAGACTGACCAGTGCCTCTGGTCATTCTGGCTGAAGCAATGATAATGATTGATTGTTTCTACAGCTCCCCAAGTGGCTACAAATGGGGGAACATTGGCTGTAGCACAAATCTATTCAAATATTACCTGTTTAGGGCAAAGATAAACTGTTAATATTTTAGACATGCAAGGGTGCTTGGTTAAGTTTTCAGAGGTGCAATAAACTAAATTCTGTGCCCAATAGGACAAAAATGATACAATGACAAAAATAAAATTACTTTTCTATATTTATTGTGCCGATATGTTAAACTCCTCAACATAATGTAGGTAATATTCTCTTCCTCGGGAGGCACAATAAAGTAGTAGAAATATATTTTTTAAATGGTATCTTTACTCTAAAATATTGTACAGATACACAAGATTCCAATACTTTTTTCGGATTTTAAATCTGAGCTGTAATTTCAATGAGAATTCATTGTTTGAAATCACAGCATTTACAGCAAAGACCTGTCACTCCAGAAGCAGAAATTATATGTGCCCTATCCCTGACCTCCTACCAGAATCTTTGTCTGCCTGCCAGCTCACTTTCTGCAACAATTAAGAGAATCAGCAGAGAAAAGGAGGCAGGTGAGGGGGGAGATGTTTAAGCAGAGCAGTGTCCATGGTGAGGCTGTGCAGATCATATATGTGTTGCAGACACTACAAGAAAGCAGTGAGTAAGGGAGGGGGTGCAATTAGGAGCACTCACTAAACATTTATAATGTAATAACAAAGCAAGCATAGATAAATATGTGAGTACCAACATTTTACTCTCAAATTATAGTTTCAAATAATAAAAAAAAGTTTTTTTTGAGTATAGCATACCTCCCAACATTTGTAAAGTCCAAAGAGGGACAGATTGTAGGTGTGCGGCTGCGCGTGTGGCAATTTTTTTTGACCATGCCCACTTTAAAAACCACATCCACTTTTTGAGGTAATGCCCATTTTAAAGACCACTACTGCTATTTTACATGGTTGAGCTGACTACACTGGCTAATGAACTGAAAGGCTTGATAACTCTGGGTAATGAACTCAAGGGCTTGATAACGCTGGGTAATGAACTGGAGGGCTTGATAAAGCTGGGTAATGAACTGAGGGGCTTGATAAAGCGCGGCAATGAACTGGAGGGCTTCATAGCGCTGGGAAATAAACTGGAGGGCTTGATAATGCCGGGAAATGAACTGGGGGCTTCATAACGCTGGGAAATGAACTGAAGGGCTTGATAAAGCTGGGTAATGAACTGGAGGGCTTGATAGCGCTGGGAAATGAACTGGAGGGCTTGATAATGCTGGTAAATGAACTGGGGGCTTCATAACGCTGGGAAATGAACTGGAGGGCTTGATAACGCTGCGAAATGAACCAGGGGGCTTGATAATGCTGGGAAATGAACTAAAGGGCTTGATAATGCTGGGAAATGAACTGGGGGCTTAATAAAGCTGGGAAATGAACATGGGGGCTTGATAAAGCTGGGTGATGAACTGGAGGGCTTGATAGCGCTGGGAAATGAACTGGGGGGCTTGATAATGTTGGGAAATGATCTGAGGGCTTAATAACGTTGGGAAATAAACTGGGGGTCTTGATAACGTTGGGAAATAAACTGGGGGGCTTGATAATGATGGGAAATGAACTGGGGGCTTGATAACGCTGAGAAATGAACTGGGGGCTTGATAACGCTGGGAAATGAACTTGGGGGCTTGATAAAGCTGGGTAATAAACTGGAGGGCTTGATAGCGCTGGAAAATGAACTGGGGGCTTGATAACGCTGGGGAAAGAACTGGGGGGCTTGATAACGTTGGGAAATGAACTGGGTGCTTGATAACGCTGGGAAATGAACTGGAGGGCTTGATAACGTTGGAAAATGAACTGGGAGCTTGATAATGCTGGGAAAAGAACTGGGGGGCTTATGAGTATGTGAAAGAAGCCAGAAAACATGCTGTGCCTGTTACTGAAAACCCCAGATGGATGTTGCATTGAGTGTAAAACAGGCACCCCTGTACCCCTCACTTCCCCATGTACCCCTCACTGCCCCCATGTACCCCTCACTGACCCCCTGCACCCCTCACTGACCCCCCCTGCACCCCTCACTGTCCCCATGTACCCCTCACTGACCCCCCTGCACCCCTCACTGCCACCCTGCACCCCTCACTGACCCCCTGTACCTTACTGTTAAACTAAGTGCAATGTCTATCTGGGGTTTGTTTACAGTAACAGGCCCTTCAGTGAGGGAAGGGTTAATAAGTTGCCTGTTACAGAAAACAAACCCCAGATGGACATTGCAGAGTTCCACTGAGATCCAATCTCTCTCTGTACTGACCTAGAGTCCTAGACCATGTGTTTGCACTGTCCCTTCATGCTGTATCCCCAGCTACCAGCAACTTCTGAACAAAATAGCCCCGCCCCCAGCAGGCAGGAACTGTCTGAGGTTCCAACTCTTATCTACTACAGGGTCCTAAAGCCTGCCGATTCACTTCTTGTTTTCCGATTCTTACCAAATTTTTTGGCCAGACACTAGGAAGTTGCGGGAAAACGGGAGGGGGTGCCGGGACAACGGGAACGGACCCCAAAAACGGGACAGTCCCGCCGAAAATGGGACAGTTGGGATCTTTGGTATAGTGACCCTTTAAGTAATTTTATTTTTGTAGTAAGCTTAAGTATTAATGTAAGTCAAAGATTAACTTGTAGAATTACATCTCCCAGCCATAGGGGGTTCTATTTTCAAAGGAGGAATTTGCCTGACATTTCTGCTTATTTAATATATTTATGATTTTCACTGTATATTTTTAAGTGCTCCCATGCACATGCCTCAGTCCTTGTTGAGGTTTAGGAAATAAACAGGCACCGGATGACTCACTGAAAGCTTCTACTCTGCACTTTCCTGCAGAGTAGAAGGCACTGCAGGAGACCCATTTAGAGCAGAGATGTAAACTAAGTTTTTTTTTAAACTACACAGGGGGGCCAGTATGGGGTTACATATTAGTTTTGGGCTTGGACATGCCCTTTAAACAGAAGAGGGACCATACCAATGTAAATATGGATTTTATGTTTGTTTATGTTGTTTTGCAGGCTTCTGGGTTTTTACACTTACAGATGGAGCCATAGGAGAGCCTAGAGCATTTTCTACTCAAGGTAAAATACAATATTATGTTTTTCTACTATTCTTCATTATGAATGTTCTTTAAAGTAAAATTGGTAGCCCTGTAAATTTTAAACTGCTCAGGATCCAGAGAGCATTATCTATACCTGATTCTACTTTCAAGATTTTATAACCAGTCACCTGGTAATACCATTAGAAGTGATGGAAGTGCCATGATGAACTCAGCTGAATTAATTTGCTGGTATTCTAATCAACGTTTCTTCAAGTAATTAAGCTGTCATCTCTTTGGCAGATGCTAATCCCTGGTAAAAGGTACTCTCTGTTCAAGGGTCCATTAAAACTACAAGTGTAGTTGCTAACTGGAATCCCCAAGGATGTCAGATAACACAGGATTTTAGGATACTGAAACATAAGCACAGATGGAACTACCAACAATCCCTGTGAATTATGCAGAAAGGAAGGTTAGGAAATAGGTTTCATACTAAATAAAATTTCAAATGTGCATGTCATGTCTGTATTGCAAATTTCTAATTTGCTTTATTTTTAATTTATTTGGTTTAGCCAAGGCTACTTCCACTCGAATGTACAGGCACAACCATAAGAACTAGGACACTTGGAGACGATTTTGATTTACTTATTTCTAAACAACATTGTTTTGTTCAGACTCATACAGCTGTGCCATATGAGGTCTCCAGACCTGTATACCGCACATATGTCTAAAATATGATTAAATGGAGTATTCACTTGCTGGTGTGTCCTGTTAGAGGTCCAAATGGAGGTAGCGACTGCTTTTGTACTTGTTATTGCTACTGTTTTGAGGAAGTTGAGCAATACAACTAATATTCAGATACTTTCTTGTGATTATGTAAATGAAATGCTGCTTTAGTGAATAAGGCAAGGACAATTTTAACCTGAAAGACACAGAATGGGAGAAAAAGGACGCAATTCTGGGTGTACTGTAGTTGCTGTCCCCATACATCTCTTTGTATTTCATTTTTTAAAATATTGGATTGATGCAGGTCACATCATTTCTGTTGGACAGATCCTGGACTGGTTTTCCCCACTCTTTTTCTGCCTGGGTCCTAAACAATGGGAATACATGCTCTGCTAGAAGCATTTATATCTGGTGGACAGATCCTGGACTGAAGTAGAGGTGGAGCTGGAACTGACCAGTGATTAGAACTTTTAAATAAAGTGAAATACTTTCTATATTTATTGTTTTCATTTAATATACCTAAGTTCTTGCTCAGTCTCATAACAGGGTAAAGCTTCGTATACACATCAGATAATTTTTGCCCGGCGAACGACCCATTGAGCGAATATGAAGCTTTTTGTGCGAAAAGTAAGCTTCAACGATTATTCCAAAGATCAGCCTGGTGAATTCGTTCTGCCCATTGTCATATATTTGTTCATCATCGACAGATTATCAGTAGACTGTGATGTAAGATTGAATGAAATGTACATGTGCAACATTTCGAGATCACGCGATATTCCAAATGTCACATAATACATACGTAACACCTTTATCAACAAACACTATCTATCCCCTATCATTGATGTATGTACAGGTGTTGTTGGCAAAACTAGTGTATAACGAGACGGTCTGTACGAAGGATGTGACGTCTGTACGAAGGAACATGCATATACTTGCTGGGTTGGGTAGGTGTTGAGTTTGGGTAGGTGTTGTGTTGAGCAAATAGAAAAGAGATTAGCTGCTCAAACTTTCTGTGCAGTGTTTTCTTGTCTTTAATTTAAAGGGCATGTCCACCCCCAAAACTATAATCCCCCCCAGTAATGTCCCCATCATGTAGTGTAATAAAACCCTTACCTCACATCCCACCTCCATATGGTTCTCCTGTAGTCCCCCCCCAAAGTCCCAAAAACTGCCCACCAGGAGGATAGCAGAGTCCATATAGGACTCCTATCTGGCCTCCGGGAGAAGTTTGGCATGCGTACTGCAGCCCTTCTCCCCCTCCTCCCCCCTCCTCCCTCTCTCCCTCCCGTTAGGATTCCCTCCCCTAGTGTAAAACCCTTTAGATATAACATTCCCCCTGTCCCCCCAGCCCCAACCGCTCTATTTTTAATTTTAGAAAGTGCCCCAAACTTACCTTCCCTCTTTCCTCCGCCGCACTGAACTCCGGCAGCCGCGTCCGTGATTGGCTGCCGCTAAGCCAATCACAGACGCGAAGCCAGTCCACCCTATGCTGGCATTTTCTCGCAAGCAGAGGGCCTGGCAGCGCGGCGGAGGAAAGAGGGAAGGTAAGTAAAGTTTGGGGCACTTTCTAAAATTAAAAATATAGCGGTTGGGGCTGGGGGGACGGGGAATGATATATCAAAAAATAATTTCAAGGGTGGACATACCCTTTAAAGAACATTTTGACCTGTACATCTCCTTTAAGGAAACATTCAGAAGGATTTCATATAGAAAGCCAAAGAAAGAAAAATAGAATATTTGTGCAAGTGAAATAGTTTTATTTGTGAAGAAGGGAATTTAAGAACATTCTATAAATGTTTCTTTCAAACTAAACTTTATCAGAAAAGGTTAGCGTTATGGGTGAGAGGAGGTAAGGGTTTGGATTGTGAGAAGAGACGGACCACACACATCAGCCTATGAAGGACATAGTGTGTTTAAATTGAACATAAAACAGCAACGTGTTTATTTTTATTCTCCTCTCCAGTATCCTGCAAAGAGAAGCGTGTCCATGAGTAGAGACATTTTACATTAGCAGCTTTCTCTAACAAGAAGCAATGAAACAGCAAATGAAAATATAAGAGCTAACTATGTAAAAGTTATATATCAGACATGTAATCAGTTTATTATTTTTAAAGGAGAAATAAACCCAAATATTTATACTCCATAATCTCAAAACACCCCCCCATCAAAAAACAAATCCCAAATAAACTGTAAAATGCTGCAGTAAATTGCATTAAAGTAAATTTAATCCCCTTAAGAACTGGATAAGGTAAATGGTCACACCAGTCTCAAGCTTACTTGCCTAAAATGGACTGGGAAGGATTGGATAGAGATTACCAGTGTGCATGACCAACTGTAACAAGTTCCTGTCGTATCTCAGGACTAGCAAGTGTGAAGAACATAACCATCAGTGACCAGGAATTCTGGGAAATAAAGCACAAACCCCACATTAAGAATTTCCCAGCACCCACATCAAAATGAGAGGTGAGACAAAGATTACTACTTTTCTATCAAGGTGCTCTACCTTTAGATTCAGTGTTGTCCTGATGCTACAGTTGTCCTTTAAAACTTTCTTGCTGTTGTACTGTATCTTAAAGGATAACTATACTAGATTGTTCCTACCTCCCAATATCATTTCGTTGAGGGGACACATACAGTTTTCATTTGCCAGGTTAATCCTGGACTAGTCCTGTATTAAAGATAGTGCTGAAGCTAGGGGGAAGACTTGCAGGATCCGTGTTCTTTGGGCTGATGCTCTTCACAGAAACAATTGGAGGTAGGAATTACCATTCCCAAGTACTCTGTCCCAAGTACTTTTCGTTTTAACTGTTCTTTAAAAAACTTTATTCACATTATAGTTCTCCTTTAAATTAAAGGTTAGACCTGACACCCTCTCCCTGCCCAGTAACAGGGAACTTGCAAATGTCCAGAGTCCAGGACTCTGAAGGGAGGCTGCGGTTCGCTACAAGAAACATGGCATCAAGGAGGAAATAGTGTTTTCAATATAATGCAACAATCCCTACCGAATGCACCTTGGTCAATTTTTAAAATATATATATAAATATATATATATATATTTAACGGAGTAGTTCACACGATAATGTGCACTATAGAGAATTAGAACCAGGAAGTGGTAGGGATTTGGAGTTCTGCAGTGTAGGATTGTGCGAAAGGTAAATATACTTACCTATGGCCCTGGTTTTTGAGTTATGGCCCTGAGTTATTGATTGAAGAATGGGAGGTAAGGCATACTCTAACCTCCCGAGCTTCAAACAAAACATTACTGTAGTTCAATTTGGGAGTGAACTATTCCTTTAATTTAAATTAGAAATGAGATAAGTAAACCTATGAGTAATAGGTATGAGTAATAAGCAGGTGTGTTACTGTTGACTCAGAATTAATATTTTTCTAATAGGAAATTGTGAGAATATAAACAAGACATATGTTTGTTCCCTAGTACAAAACAACACAAAAAGCTTTTGCAATCAGCCAAAAGAGAAACACGAGCTGGTAGACGCTCCTTATTGATTTGTAAATTATTGAAGAACTTCCTGGACTTAATTATATATTAAGAAAGGTTATAATACGTTTTAACAATCCAAAAAAGGATGCCATTGTTTGTCAGCACAGAATGAACAGCCATGACATTGATCCAACAATAACCAACATACTTGTTCTATTCCCTGTCTGATTAGGAGCGGCAAATTTCACAATGGATCTAATTAAAACTTCATACTTAGTGAATTTATTGCTTCATTTTGAAATCTACATAGCTGAAGGGTAGAATTATCAGAAATGCAATGTCCGCGGCTCCATTGCGCGCCTGGCTCCTATCACACTTCTTTAGGAGAAGGTGTAATGTCAATGATGCAAAATTTATGGCAAAGGGGAGTCAGTAGCCTCTGGGTGTTGGGAGATTAAACATTTCCCTAGAAAAAGAGTTGTAACAAGGCCTAGGATCGGCCACCACTGCTCCTCTCCACTGTTTTTCGGTCTCCCACTGATGACACCACCTACTCACTTCAAGGGACTATGAAGCAGCATGAGCTTATATAAAAAACACTGTATATATTTTAAAATAAGTTCTGCAACGCGTTTCACCATAAGGTTTTCTCAGGCATTAATATATTTTAAAATACTCAGACACAGCTTTTATCTGGTGCATTCATCCTCCCCTAATTGCAGGGCCAATCACATATTCAATAATAACTCCCTAATTAACCTGTAAAAACAAAACAAACCCATTACAATATAAAAAAACTAAATTGAATCCCCCCTATATGAAAGAGAAGGTAATCTATCCTAATCATAAATTAAACAAATAATAAATCAGACAACATGACAATGGTAGGAAAAATCCAGAAGTTCCCTCTCACCTAATTAACATATAAATCCAGGATAAAACTATATTTAAACAGTAAGGGGCTTATGCAATATCGTCCATTTTTGGCCAAAATTAGTGCACAGCTCATGCTACCCTATGTACCGATTGGGATAGCGTGGGTTTTGAACTAATATTGCGGAGCAATTTTCCATTGCTACAATGGCGTATGTGGCCAATGTAATACTAAAATAGTTTTGCCTTACCTTACTGGGGAGCCTGCGATGCTGTCAGTCTTGCAGGATCACGTAAGACATTACTTTTTTTGCATAACATTGTTCCGTATGTGTGTTAAAAAGTAACCTTCTGTTATAAGCTCCAACTTTTTAAATCGGCCCCCATATGCCACTGTAGCAATGGCGTTAAGATTATGAGCAAAATTGTTGTCCTAATCTTAAATAAGCCAATACTACATTGGCTATGCTACACTATTTACAAAAAAATCTGCTCGTACAAAGCTGGGTACACACATTAAAGATCTTTGAAAGATAACTGACAGAATGTGCAAGATCCCTCTACACACAGTCCCGAGCATTCTCCTTATGTAAAGCATAGGGAGAATGCTCGGGACTGCACTTTTCCATTAGCCGCGGCCGACTCCTTATACTTTAGTACAGAGAGACGACCGTGGCTGAGGGAAATTTTCGTGCATTTCCAAACGATCGTTAGGGCCAATAGTAAATGTTTGCCGGCCTTGAGATCGTTTGAAAATGCACTACATACGCTAACAATAAAGAGATGACACCATCAGATCTAACCGTATTGCCGCTTTATCATTAGTGAGTGTACCCACCGTAAGAGTGTGATATAAAAAAGCTGCTTGTGCCTTAACTGATAGCTCCATCATACTGCCCCCCAATAATGGAGTTTCCACAGGTGATTCCATTACAAATGGAAGGAGAGTCAAACTGGTAGGCAGGGAGAAAAGCTCTGGAGCTGTCATGGAATGAGTGACTTGACAGCCCAACCACGGAATAAAGGTGATCATAGATGTAGCGATAATATCGCTACATGTATGGCCCATGTTAGACTGCAGAAAGGGAGGAGTACTGGTACCTCCCTGCTAAATAGAGATTTACATGGGTGAAATGCGTTTGGACTGTATAGTTGGCCATTGTTGTACAGTTTAAAAACATAATTTTTCTCACATGAACCTTTTTGTCAAAAAATACCCCTTCCATAATCATTAGATGTTGCAGAACATTGAGATGGAAATTTAACATAATTCCACATCCCAGTTATGTATATATGTATGTATGTATGGAAAGATATTTCTGGACATCTGAGTGATTTAACCCTGCTGGTTAAATCGATGTTTATTCCTATAATTCCTACACAAACATTCCCCTGTGTGAAATCAGTCAATAGATTTCACCCCCTTGGGATATAGAGTAACTTGCTGAAGAACTCCTCTCCCTTTAAGGTAAACAACAATCATGTCATTTAGGAAAGTAGAATGTGACAGACTCTACATGAAAGATACTGCTTATACTGTAGCTTAGTAAACAGAATGATTTGATACAACATTTGTCTCAAACGTCAGAAAAATGGCCAATGGGATGCTTTGCTTTCCCCATTATGTTGGGAATAAGGATTTATTCTTTATTTCTATTATATTGTACTGTGCTCTGCTGCACTATGGCCAGTGAAAGGTTTTAGGCTTCATTCACATTATAGAGCGTTTTGGTGCAATTTCCTGCCGAAACATCACACCAAAACACTCTGCTCATAGGAGTGTTTTACATAAGTATAGTTGGACACAACAGTGCCAAAAAATGCAATGGATATGTCATAGCACTTGGAATTTAACCAAGCATGAGTACTGATAATAAAAATTTTATTCATTACGTAACATAGTTTTTATTTTCCAACCAACCTAATTAATGAGGATTCAACATTTCTTTCCCAGAACTGTGGATGAAGACGTGCATTTTTTTTTAAAAACCCCTCCCTTGGAGGAACTTTATTGATATTGAACAGGATAAGATGTTACATACATTTCAAGGTATATTATTGAACATAGATAAAATAAACATGATTTAACAACATATAGTTTCTGTGTGGTTATTTTCCTGGTAAAGCAAGGATCTTCTAATTGATAGTTATTGCATTGTAACACAGTTTAGCAATTTAGATCATTTTGCATACACTTGTTATGGAAGGGTGGGTATAACTTTAAATAACAGTATTAACAAACAATATTCCATGGTTCATTACTTTCTTAAACCCCTATAGGCTAGTTGTTTTTAAGGTTTACCACTTGCTATGCCTGTGGGCTATTCCTTCTCATATATTTTGCAATACTGCTTTTTATTTATTTGTTCAGCCCCATTTATCTTTATCAAGAAGTTAGGGAGATAAGGCACTTATGTATTTAGGCTTGTTTGGTTTGTGTCTAGTTTGATGAGTCGTTACATGTTATCAGGGATATACACCATTTATCCCACATTTTAATTACATTTTTTTGGGCAACCCCTATTCAGGTATGTCAGTATTATATAGGGTTTATGGTCGTTTATGGCTGATTTCCATTGGGAGATTGGTGGGATTTGGCTTTGTATCCATACTCTTGCAAGTAGTTTTTAGCTGTAAATAATGTGGTGCATAGGAATGTCCTGTGATAGCTGTCCACCTGGAGATGTTCTGTTATATTCAGTAGACACACTTTTGGGTCCATTCCCACCGGGGGACCCATTTCGTCATGAAGGAATCTGACAATTTGTTTCCAATAACTTCCTACTTTGGGGCAGGACCATAACATGTGATAAAATGTGCCAAAGCAAAATTTTAACCATGCTAATAATCTTCAACAACCAATCAGTTGCTGCAGTTTATTAACATAATCAAACTTGTTCATCTTTTATTCTGGGAATAAATGTTGACTTTTCATTTATTTGCTTGTGCAATGATAACTATGCTATGTAATGAATTGAACAATAATTGCTCTCTATTCAGGATTCATATTGTGGACTTAATTTAATAATTATTGTTTTGAAGTCAGTCAAGGCACTAGTCACAGGAAACAGCTACCGTGTCTGTGCCTGCCTCTACATGTTAATAGACCGTGTAATCAAATGACGATTACTTTAAAATAAATCTAACACAAAACAATAAGATAGCAGAATAGGCCACAATAAATAACAGTAAAGATTAGGGATGTTAAACTTATGGCCCTTCAGGTGATTACAAACGACAAACTACAACTAAATGCTGGGAGTTGTCGTTTGTAAACATCTGGAGGGTTGTAGGTTTGAAATCCCTGCACAAGGGCATCAGATATCCTACATATACAGCAAGATGTAATATTAGCCACTGTCTGCCAAAGCAGAGTTAAACCAACGCTTCCTGATGTAGTATTGGGTTTTCATGGCTTTTAACTCTAGTTTCCAGGGCCTGCGCCATTTTTTAGTAACGGCACAGGAACCAAATGCCATATCATTAGCATTAGTTTTTTAGTTTAGTTACGTGCAACTTATCTTCCGGGTTCCATCGATGCAGTATTCAGCCTCGTGGGAACCAAGAAAATAAGAGGAGTGGTAAGCAAAATATTTCATCTCCCCCATAATTCATTCATTGTAAGAAATATCTTTAAATCAAATATAATTACCTCCTGTACCTGTAGAGGGCAGTGTTAGTCTAAATATTTGCTTTAATGTCTTGGAGTTACAAATACAGTTAAATGTATAGGAAAAATGTTGCTTTGTTTTTGTTAGAGAAATTATTTCAGTACAGTTCAGTACTATATTTGATTTATATACCAAGGGAAAAGACATCAGACATCTGTACACATCCCAGCATTATTACAGGCCACTCACTGACTGTTTAATCCTCTGTCCTATTATCATCTCCAATTTACTATGTTGATTTTGTTGCATTGTAATATACAGAGAAACATTACCATCACATTTTAGCTTGGACAGTTGTAGAAAACCATCAGGTACACACACGAAAAATGTATAGCATATGACAAACAGATTCCATTGGAAGTTGTCTGCCATCAGCTATAAAAAAAAACAATTTCCCGACGCTCTTTCTATGCTTTGTTTAAGTAGATCGTTCATAATAAAGTATACAAACATAGAAAAGATAATCAATGCAATCTAGGCCCATATCAATATCATATTATGCTCACTGGCATACTTATAAACAAAGGGGTTTTAGTATACATTACTGTGATCACATGAATGAAAAGCCTTCCAACCACGTCAAGGTAACCCCAGTCTGGAAGGTCCTAACGTCTAACCTTTTCAATTTCTTTTACTTCAATTACGATTAGCAAACTTTTGCATTTTCTCATCTTACACACTGGATCCATTTAACAGGCCTCTCCTTCCCCTCAGCCCTTTGGCTTTTTAAAATGAGGAAGAGGCCATCCAGTGCTTTATTATTAAAGGCAGAGGACCTCCCATTAAAGGGGCGTGTTGGGGGTGCTATTACCACATGGAGGCTTGACCAAGCCTCCCAATAAATACATACAAATAAGAATTGTGGAAGCACTCCAATTAGGCTAATTTACAACTACATTTAGTGGAAGTGCTACTGATCTGGTCAAACTTTATACAAACATAGAAAAGATAATCAATGCACATTCCTAGGCCCCATACAATATCATATTATCTGCTCACTGGCATCTTTATAAACAAAGGGGTTTAGTATATAATTACGTGATCACATGAATGAAAGCTTCCAACCACGTCAAGGTAACCCCAGTCTGGAAGGTCCTAACGTCTAACCTTTTCAATTTCTTTTACTTCAATTACGATTAGCAAACTTTTGCATTTCTCATTCTTACACACTGGATCCATTTAACAGGCTCTCTCCCTTGAAAATTGAAAAGGTTAGACGTTAGGACCTTCCAGACTGGGGTTACCTTGACGTGGTTGGAAGGCTTTTCATTCATGTGATCACAGTAATGTATACTAAAACCCCTTTGTTTATAAAGTATGCCAGTGAGCAGATAATATGATATTGTATGGGGCCTAGGAATGTGCATTGATTATCTTTTCTATGTTTGTATAAATGTTTGACCAGATCAGTAGCACTTCCACTAAATGTAGTTGTAAATTAGCCTAATTGGAGTGCTTCCACATTCTTGTATTGTAGTATTTATTGGGAGGCTTGGTCAAGCCTCCATGTGGTAATAGCACCCCCAACACGCCCCTTTAATGGGAGGTCCTCTGCCTTTAATATAAAGCACTGGATGGCCTCTTCCCTCATTTTAAAAAGCCAAAGGGTGAGGGGGGAAGGGAGAGGCCTGTTAAATGGATCCAGTGTGTAAGAATGAGAAATGCAAAAGTTTGCTATCGTAATTGAAGTAAAAGAATTGAAAAGGTTAGACGTTAGGACCTTCCAGACTGGGGTTACCTTGACGTGGTTGGAAGGCTTTTCATTCATGTGATCACAGTAATGTATACTAAAACCCCTTTGTTTATAAAGTATGCCAGTGAGCAGATAATATGATATTGTATGGGGCCTAGGAATGTGCATTGATTATCTTTTCTATGTTTGTATAAATGTTTGACCAGATCAGTAGCACTTCCACTAAATGTAGTTGTAAATTAGCCTAATTGGAGTGCTTCCACAATTCTTGTATTGTACATAATAAAGTATAGGTCGCAGGATTGGCTAGTTTTCTACTGCACTGTATGTACCCAGCTTTACTTGTAATAAAGCTTCACTATTTTAACTAAATAAAAGTAAATCCCATCAACCCACACACTGCAATGGTTATAAATCTCAAAGATAAAGACATCTTGGATATAAAATAATACCTTTTATTGGCTAACTAAAATGATTGAAAATGCAAACTTTAGAGGCACTTAGAGAGGTAATTTGAGGGGGACAAGAGCATAATACTGCATAACAGGTTAGTGTTATATATTTCTAACTACAGCTTTCTATCTCTTGCGGTTTTGGAATTGGGGGGATTTATACAATTTTTAATTTAGGACGGACTTGCTCTTTAAACCATTAAACAGTCTCCCTGAATATACATTGAAGCAAATGGACTAAATACAGCTTAAACCCAAGTTCTTACCAGCTATAACTAGCATTGGTATGTATGCCCTATGGGGTCTAATAAGGTTTATATGTTTCATTTGCCCAGTGTATGTTTATAATCCGTTCTAGCTGCTTATATTATGTAAATGTATTTTGAGGTTTGTAATCTGTAAGGTAATGAGGGAACACATAAATATACATCCTTCATTTGCTTTTACTTGCTTGAAGCTGAACTCCCATACTGTTCGTAATTACAGTGGCAGAATAGAAACACTTGCAGTTGAATGCAGAGCTGTCATATTGTATAAAACAAAGTCACCTGAGGTTTTATCTTCAGAAGTTATGTTCAGAGCAAGTAAAATCTGAAGGTACACTAATCTCCAAAATGAACTAATCCCCCCTCCCCACGAAATTAGAATTGTATAGGAGGTAGGATCGTATTCCTACACCCTGTTTTGTTGTCATTAAAGAGTTAATGGGTTTATAGGTTTTACTGCCAGCTCTCAACTCTGCCTGCTTTGATTCCCTGCCTGATTTCCTGTACCTGTAAAACCATGTTTTAACAGTATTTAAAACAGATATTTAAGGCAGGAGTGAGAGCTAAGCACTAGCAGTAAAACTTCTCAAGTTGTTAACTCTTAACAAAAGCAAAATGGGAAGTAGAGGCTGTTATTTGGGGGTTAGTTAATTAAAGCATTTAAAGCTGGGCTACCAGATTTGCCTATATATGATAATCCACAGGGGCAACCCTAGAATTAGCACCCACAAAAACCCAAAAAGCATAATACTCACAGTGCTGAAAGATTTATGTTGTACTGCCACTCCTGTACTGAAGTGTATTCCAGAAAGGCTCCTACTGAACATGTGTGAAAGCTCTCTGAGAGGAGAGGGGGGTGGCAGGTGTCGGGCAGCATAACTCTAATAATTTTAGAAATGTCTTGTATAGTCCATTTTTACGTAACCAGTGAAGATTAGAACTAGGGGCCTCCATTTTAGATCTCCATTTTCAAGAATTATATGAAAATCCGTAGTGTCCAGAGTATTTCTTTGATCTTTTGATTTTTACTAATACTTTCTTAGCCGGTGGCAAATCATTGTGGAGTATGTATGTATATGTTTCTTTATATAGCGCCACTAGGGGAAACAGCACTAGGGACAGTATATAAATACATATATAAGTATGAGCATGATGAAATATACAAGTGCTTGAAACACGTAACATGAGGAAAGAGGTCCCTGCCCCGTAGGGCTTACAATCTACTTAGTTGGGTAACATAAAGATTGGAATGGTAGTAGCCACAAGAAGAGCGGCCCGAGAAGAGCGGCCCGAAAACCTCCCACAGTGCCCCTGGGGTAATTTGTATGTAGGTGTCGTATCCATTTCCTCCCCCATTCCTTAAGACTGTAAGGTCACTTGGACAGGGATCTCTTTTCTTTTGTATTACGGTACCTCTGCAAATTAACTCATCACTTTGCCACGCTCAGTGCTACATGTACTTACATTCACTAAACTTGCATGTAATATGTAAGACTACTTTACTACCCTTGAATGTTACATGTATAACTATGTAATTGTTAAGCGCCATGGAAGATGTTGGCACTATATTATCCATAATCATAATCATAATAATTCCATTGCTCCCATTAGTCCTGTAATTCCTGACTTCCACTCAAATCCTTTTATGGGCAGATAAAGTTCCAATTTACACTGAATTCGGCTTAAGGAAAACCCAGTGGCGTAACTTTAGAACCCGCAACGTACTGCGTAACTATAGAACTGCTACTTGTGGACTGTCCCAATCATTTTACAAATGATATAGCAATAGAAAATGTTTTTACCGTATATACTCGAGTATAAACCGACCCGAGTATAAACCGAGGTACCCAATTTCAGCTAAAAATCCTAATAAAAGTTGTTGACTCGAGTATAAACCGAGGGTAGAAACTGGCATTCAAGATGTTTGGAAACTACAACTCCCAGCATGCTTTATTAGCTGGGAGTTTGTAGTTTCCAAACATCTTGAATGCCAAGTGAGGGTGGCATTCAAGATAGATAGATAGATAGATAGAATGGTAGAGGATAGATAGATAGATAGAAATAGCAGAGATTAGATAGATAGATAGATAGATAGAATGGTAGAGGATAGATAGGATAGAATAGCAGAGATTAGATAGATAGATAGATAGAATGGTAGAGGATAGATAGATAGATAGATACATAGATAAAATAGCAGAGATTAGATAGTAGTAGAAGAGTGCGATAGATAGATAGATAGATAGATAGAAGATGCAGAGTAGATAGATAGATGATAGATAGATATAGATAGATAGATATTGTACTCTATACCTATGTAAAGCTCTACTCTTATACTATGTAAAGCGAGCCCCCCCCACCCCCACCCCCAAACCACCCATGCATAATTAAATTGACACCCTTACTGGTAGAAGGAACGGTTCTCTGGTAGGCCTTTCTGCAGTCTCCTCCATCATCGGAAGGGTTGGTACTGAAAGAGTCCCGGCTGATGACGTCAGCAGAGCGCGCGGGGACGTAAGTTACGCACGTCCCACGCGCTCTGCCTGTAACAGCTCCCGGGCTGCATCTTACAGCCCTGCCTCTTCAGCTGCCGGTCTCACAGCTCCTGGTCTCACAGCCCCCGGACTCACAGCTCCTGGTCTCACAGCTCCCGGTCATCAAATTAAGGTACACACAAGTTTTTTTTCCAGGCAGATTTACCCAGTGACTCGAGTATAAACCGAGCCTAGGTTTTTAAGGTATTTTTTTTACCTTAAAAACTCGGTTTATACTCGAGTATATACGGTAATCTGCAGCAACCATTTAGATTTTATTAAATGTAGTAGACCTGGAAAAAGGTTACGTCTGATTGGTTGGTGCAAATTAACTGCTCAGGCAATTTTTTTGCATATCTTATTAAATAAGCCTATTAATGTCTAATCCAATAAAAATCTCTTGTAGTATATGGGAAGTTTTACTTAAAGCGGATCTGAAACGAGGCCATACATGTCACAAAATTATTGGACAATCTACTGACTATTATTAATATTTACTGTGATAAAAAGAATGAAAAAGGATCAATATCCTGTGTCTGATTTCTTCAGTGGTTATCACACCTGATGTTATAATTTTACGACCAGTTGAGTTGTCCTGTAGGTAGTATGGACTTTACTGTGATTGCAAGGTGGCCATTACTAGAGGAGCTCAGAAGTCAACAGAAACATGCAGGTGACTGGATAAAAGGCAGAGGAACTATTGATATTTTCAGGCTGAAGGGAGCAATATACTGCATAGTACAAATAATAATTGTATTTCCAACCACAGAACCTAAGGAGAAATATACCGTTAAAATGTACATACAGTCTGACAGCGTTAAAGCACAATCCTTCACCTTTGCATTGAATGTATTGTTCATCTTTGCCTGAGAGATAGCTACAGCTGAATAGGGTCTATTGTGTGTTTTTTGATCTCCATCCAGCATGTTGCTATGCAGAGTTGTTCTTCTTCCCGACACAGCAACATCAGCATTAATACAGGGAACAAATTAATAAGCTAATCATAAACTGATGAATTACCTTAGGGTTAAAAATAGTCCTAATGGTCAAATAGCTTTAATTCTACACTGGGGAAACAATAGAATGGCTATTGACAACAGAAGGGTGGATGTAGCTGATTACTAATTAACAGTTAGTAGTTTTGATTGGTTATATCCCATTCGGGGTTGCTTTGTGGGGAAAGGGGTTGCACTAGGGTTTGTGGGGGTGGTTATAAAATTTGTGAGGTGATTTGCTTGAAAGGGATGAACCTGATAAATCTGTGTCTTATTTCTCTGTACTTAAAGGGAATGTTCACCCTTAAAATGTAGAAAAGGAGAGACATTGGATTGTCCAAATCCGCGGTATCAGATAAATATATGGCCGTGGTCATACCTTTACGAATGTTCCTACAATACCATGCTATTGTAGATAAACGCAATGGTATTGTATGGGCGAATTCTGATCATAATTGTGTGATTGTACATTAACGTGGTAACGAACGTTAAAGATGCAATGTTTCAAAATAGCAATACCACGTCTTTATAAAACAGCCCAGTGAAAGCCGCGAGGGTATATAAATGTATTGAGATGTGCCTAAACAAAACTTTTGGTATATACCCGTATATCCATTTAATTACTGTACGTGTTACTGGGAAGTGTGTGTTTTTAATCACTTGTCATTTTCTGTGTTTTGTATTTACTTGCCTCTCCCTATGCTCTTAAAGGGTATGTCCAACCCTTTTTAGGACATTTTGTTATACAGTAGCTCTCCCTCCCCCAGCCCCAACCGCTATAATAGTTTTGGCAGAAACTCCCCCGTTCTTTACTTACTTTACCTCTTTCCATCAACGCACTGTCCCGGCCCTCTGCTTGCATGAAACAAGCAGGGGGCTGGACTGGTAGCCACGTCAGTGATTGGCTGAGAGGCAGCCAATCACGGTCGTGGCTGTCGGCAGTGGAGAATGCCGGAGGAGAGAGGTAAGGTAAGTAGAGTTCAGGGGAGTTTCTGCCAGAAGACACATAGACGAATGCATAGAAAAACACAGGAACGCGGATGAAATGCATTGTCCTAAAGCCCTCAAAACAGACAGCAAAACACAACGCACAACCTAGCCTTTAGTGGCCCTTGTCCAACAGTTTGTGCACCCCGGTTCTGGGGGTGTGTTTGGGGTTTGGATTCAGTTTTGGGACACTGCAGGAAGTAGTTTTGGTTTGTGTTTTATGTAAATATAACTAATTATTGACCATATGTATTATATTGTGGAAATCCTCATACATTTTGCTGTATATGAACTTTACCTTAGTTTTTATATCAATACTTTGAATAGCAGTTCAGCTGTCAGATTTAAATTCCCTGAAAGTTGATGCTTTTTAATGTTTTCTTATACATAAAACCTAGAAATCTGTCCTCTTATTAGGGAAAAACTACACAGGTGATATAGGGGACAGATAATGTCCTTGGCAGCTGTAAAACATGGCAGGAATATTAATGCTAATACTCTAAATACTCTAAAGAATGCCGATAAGTGGCTGCATCTGAATAATACACTGAATAAAACACTAATAGACCTCCCAGATAAGTGAGTTCCTACCCAAGGATTGAGAAAAGCTGTAAAGTAGCTCTTGTCATGCACAACAAGTTAACCACTGTTAGCATGATCACTTGACGTTGAATGCATTGTAAATAGTTTATTTTATACTTCAGAGCAATTAGTTTCTGCAGAGATCAATGAATACTTGGAGATTTGTGTTTTTTGGAAAAGGTACACAGTGATCCTCGAGAGTGGAGAGGAAGGAAATGTCAACAATAGGCAAAGTGCTTTAAGGTTGGAGATGATAAAAACATTCCTTCCAGGTGTGACCCATGCTCCAGAATTTGTAAAACTACAGAATGTAAAACAATTGTTCCTCCATTTGCTAGGTGCTTGTTGGAGCAAACTTTTATGCAATTTGACATTTAGTTAACTAGTAAATAAATGGCAGATTACTTGTAGTCGGGGTTTAGTACCGTGCACTCCACGGAGGCGGCTCTGTGCAAAGTTGTGAATGACCTTCAGGCTGCCAAAGGTCACTTTTCTATTCTCATCCTTTTAGACCCCTCCTCTGCCTTCAATGCCGTAGATCTTTCGCTCTTAATGCAAATTATATACTTTCCATTAAACATTAATATTTATTCCATATACAGGAAATGTGATATTTTGATATACCGTACTCTACTTTTTGGTTTGCTATGTTTAAGTTATCAGTGTATTGGAAAGAGATTTTTTTTTTTTAAATTGTGAAGACGATTAAATGTGTGAATTTGTATTTTCTAAATTCTCTTTTAGGGTTGGTACACATAGGCCATTATTCCATCTCAGTTATACCTTCCTTCGTATATTAGGAGTGGGAATTAAATAAATGTGTACAAAATTTATAGAAAATGCTGGCCAGGGGTTATTTGTATTTTTAATTATTTCCAGATGAAAATATTTTAATTTACCCTTTTTTAAATTGATTGGTTAAAATGAAATGTCTTCGCCCTGTTATGGTGCCCACCAAATATACGGTAGATAGAAAGCCCTTAAGAGAGCAACTGTGCATGTGTCACCAGGCAGTGTAGAATGCAGTAGAAACTGCTGACATGCGGTATTCCTACATTGTCCTGAACCTTTTAAAAGGTTTATTCTGAAGCAGACATTTAAAGTAACGTGAAAAGCAGGTAAACTTGGGTTCCAATATAAGAGATAGTGTGAGGGTGATCCAAAGATAAACTATCAAGCTGACACATGGTCCAAAAAGAGAGAGAAGCGACGTTACAAAGGACATCAAAAAGTACCCCACACAGTGCACTTACACAGGTCACTAAAGTGATTGACTTGTAGTGGAGTGTCAGTGATTGGTTAGATGTTCTTCTCTGAACCCATTCTATTTCTAAGATGACCCTTAAGCCTCGTACGCAGGTCCGACGCACAACACCTGATCGCGTTTAAACACGTACCAAATGTCAGTCTCAGCCAATAATCATACGCATTCGTTCGGGCATACACATGCATGATTATTGGGTGGAACAGAAGTTCGTCGCATTTGTGTCTTGCACTCAGGGTTTGTGTGTCAGTCACTGCGTATGGACCTTTATTATATAAGGAATTCCTAAAATCCAAAGACCTATCAGGCTGACTATAGTATTATAGTATTTGGGATTTAATAAAGACATATATCCATCTAGTTCTGCCTTTTCAGCAATACCCACATTTCCAGCAATACCCACATTTGTGGATTAGCTTCTAGTTAATCCACAAGAAGGCAAATTTTTAAAAAATATATTTGTATTTAGTCAAGGTTTACCAAAACATTATACTACAACACATATATCAAACATTTCATGTTTAGTCTTGGGGTCTAGGTCTGGATACTGGAAGCAGGAGGGCAGGATACTGGAAGCAGAAGGGATGGATACTGGAAGTAGGAGGGTTGAAATCTGGAAGTAGGAGGGCTGGATACTGGAAGCAGGAGGGCTGAAAACTGGAAGCAGGAGAGCTGGATATTGGAAGCAGAAGGGCTGGATACTGGAAGCAGAAGGGCTGGATACTGGAAGCAGGAGGGCTGGATACTGGAAGCAAGAGGGTTGGATACTGGAAGCAGGAGGGCTGGATACTGGAAGCAGGTGGGCTGGATACTGGAAGCAGAAGGGCTGGATACTGGAAGCAGAAGGGCTGGATACTGGAAGCAGAAGGGCTGGATACTGGAAGCAGGAGGGCTGGATACTGGATACCAGAAGCTGGAGGAAGACCTATAACCGGGTGCTTGATTCAGAATGCTGGAGGGCTAGAAACTGGAAGCAGGAGCTGGAAAGACAAGAGACAGAAACAAAGCACACCCAGGAACAGAGACCTATAATCAAACACTGGATACTATACTGCAGGAAAGTTGGAGCTGGATACTGGAAGGTTGGAGCTGGATACTGATAAATATAGATACATATAAATAAATAAAAAATACATAAAAAACACACAAGACAAAACATAAAATCATATTACGGTATATGGATAGCCATGTGAACCAATATTGCTTCCAAAATTAAGAACATAGCTTGCCAACCAAAGGATCTGTCTCTCAGATTATCTGTACAAACAAATAAATAAACTACACCTAAATGCTTATTTTCCCCTTCTCGGTGGTAGTTAAAGGGGAGCTGTTTAAGCATAGATACAGTTCCAGCAGGAAGGATAGATACTGGATACTGGAAGCAGGAGGAAGACCTATAACCGGGCGCTTGATTCAGAATGCTGGAGGGCTGGATACTGGAAGCAGGAGCTGGAAAGACAAGAGACAGAAACAAAGCACACCCAGGAACAGAGACCTATAATCAAACACTGGATACTAGATTGCAGGAAAGTTGGAGCTGGATACTGGAAGGTTGGAGCTGGATACTGAAATGTTGGAGCTTGATACTGGAAGCAGGAGGACTGGATATTGGAACCCGGAAGCAGAAAACCTGAATACCAGGAAGGCTGAATAGTGGAAGCAAGAGGACCGAAAACAGAAAGCAGGAGGGCTGGATACCAGAAGCAGGAGGAAGTCGTATAATTTGACACTGAATACTGGAAGCAGGAGCTGGAAAGATAAAAGACAGAAACAAAGCTCATCCCGGAACAGAGACCTAAAGTATAATCGGGCACTGGATACTAGATAGGAAAAAGGTTGGAGCTGCATACTGGAAGCAGGAGGACTGGATACTGGAAGAAGAAGGGCTGGATACTGGAAGCTGGAGGAGGGTTGGATACTGGATGCAGAAGGGCTTGATACTGGAAGCAGGAGGACTGGATACTGAAAGCAGAAGGGCTGGATACCGGAAGCAGGAGGAAGTCCTATAATTTGGCACTGGATACTGGAAGCAGAAGCTGAAAAGACATGAGACCAGAAAGAAGAAAAATCACTTGAGCAATAACCTTAGAAAATCACACATAAATAAATAATATCACAATGTATTCCCATAAGAACAACTAAAACCCAAATGTATAGAGATAATAATATAGCTGACCAGCTACACCAATAAAAAAGACATGAGACCATAGCAAAGCACACCCCAAAAAAGAGACCTATTATTAGCACTGGATATTAGATTGAAGGAAGGTAGGTGCTGCATACTAGAAGCAGGAGGGATGGATGGTGGAAACAGTAGCTGAAAAGACAGAAACTAAGGAAAGAGACAGAAACCAAGCACATCCAGGAACAGAGACCCATAATCAGGCACTGGATATTAGATAGGAAGGTTATAGCTATTAACTGGAGGCAGGAGTACTGGATACTGGAAGCAGCAGGGCTTGATACCGGAGCAGGAGTAAAGCCTAATTTGGCACTGGATACTGGAAGCAGGAGCTAGAAAGACAAGAGACAGAAACCAAGCACACCCAGAAACAGAGACCTAAAATTGGGCACTACCTATGTTTTTATGGTCAGATCAGATAACTTACCCTTTTGTTATATACAGTATCATATGGGTAGTGCCTGGTGACACTCCTAATTCCCATTTTGGCACTGTATCATCATTCTGGCCTTTTTGATTTTCTATCCAGAAATTGCCCTGGTGTAAAACTCAATCCCCCAGTCCTTTTATATTAATGCCAAGACATAAAAAACACACACAAGCCAGAACATGAAAGCACATGAAACTGATGCTCATGTGACACCAAACTGCTATATTTTCCAACAGGATGCACCTTAATATGAATTTTCCCTTTGTCTGGGGTAAATAATACACACAGTTCTAAATACTGGACACTGAAAGCAGGAGGGCTGGATACTGTAAGCAGGAGGGCTGGATACTGGAAGCAGAAGGGCTGGATACTGGAAGAAAGAGCTGGAAAGACAGAAACAAAAGAAAGAAAGAGATAGAAACAAAGCACACCCAGGAACAGAGCCCTATAACCGGGCAGTGAATTCTAGATAGCAGGAAGGTTGGAGCAGGATTCTGGAAGCAGGAGGACTGGATACTGGAAGCAGGAGCTGGAAAAACAAAAACAAAAGAGACAGGAACAAAGCACATCCAGAAACAGAGACCTAATTGGGCACTGGATACTAAATAGGAGGAAGGCTGCATACTGGAAGTAGGAGCGCTTGATACTGGAAGCAGGAGGGCTGGATACTGGAAGAAAGAGCTGGAAAGACAGAAACAAAAGAAAAATAGATATAGATATACATCCAGGAACATACATCCTAGATATACATCCAGGAACAGAGCCCTATAATCGGGCACTGAATACTAGATAGCAGGAAGGTTGGAGCAGGATTCTGGAAGCAGGAGGGCTGGATAATGAAATCAGGAGCTGAAAAAAAAAAAAGAGACAGAAACAAATCACACCCTGGAAAAGAAAACTTTAATTGGGTACTACCTATCTTTGTATGGTCAGATCAAATAACTTACCCATTTGACATATAAAATATCATATGAGTAGTGCCTAGGGACGCTCCTTATTCCCCTTTTGGCATCAACATATCATCATTCTGACCTTTCTGATTCAGAAATTTCCCCGGTCCTTTTAAAATAATGCCAAGACAGAAAAAACACACACAAGCCAAAACATAAATACAAATAAATGATACAGATAGTCACGTTGCACTGAACCAGTGTTCTTTCCAACATTGCATATCAAAGGATGGGTCCCTCATAGACTAGAAGCTGCACCCTATGCTAATTCTCCCCTTCACGTAATCATGTCCTCACAAAGTGCTGACATGCGTTTTCATCACTCGCTTGACTTCGTCAGGGCATACTGGAAACAGGAGCTGGAAAGACAAGAGACAGAACAAAGCACATCCAGGAACAGAGAACTACAGTCAGGCACTGAATATTAGATAGCAGGAAGGTTGGGGTTTGATACTGGAAGCAAGACCTGAAAAGTCAAGAGACAGAAAGAAAGCACACCCAGGAACAGACCTATAATCGGGCAATACCTATGTTTTTATGGTCAGATCAAATAACTTGCCCTTTTGACATATACAATATCATATGGGTAGTGCCTTAGGACGTGCCTAATTCCCCTTTTGGCACCATATTATCATTCTGGCCAATATATATGAATAGTCACGTGACACCAAAGCTTTCCTGACAAAGAATGTGTCTTTCATAGATTATCTGTACTCACAAATAAATAAGCTGCACCTTAATGCTTATTCTCCCCTTCACGTGGTAGTTAAGCATGCATACAGTTCCAGCAGAAGGGATGGATACTGGATACTGGAAGCATGGATACTGGAAGCAGAAGCTGGAATGATGAGAGAAAGAAACAAAGCGCACCCAGAAACAGAGACCTATAATTGGGCTTTGGATACTATATACCAGGAAGGTTGGAGCTGTATACTGGAATCAGGAGGGCTTGCTACTAGAAGCAGGAAGGCAGGATACTGGATGAGCCAGGATACTGAAAGCAGGAGGGCCGGATACTGGTTATCAGAAGCAGGAGAGAGACCTATAATCGGGTACTTGATTCTGGAAGCTGGAGGGCTGGATACTGGAAGCAGGAGCTGAAAAGACAAGAGACAGAAACAAAGCACACCCAGGAACAGAGACCTATAATCAAACACAGGATGCTAGATTGCAGGAAAGTTGGAGCTGGATACTGGAAGGTTGGAGCTGGATACTGAAATGTTGGAGTTTGATACTGGAAGCAGGAGGGCTGGATACTTGAACCAGGAAGGCTGAATAGTGGAAGCAAGAGGGCTTAAAACAGGAAGCAGGAGGGCTCGATACCAGAAGCAGGAGGAGGTCCTATAATTTGGCACTGGATATTGGAAGCAGGGGCTGGAAAGAAGACAGAAACAAAGCATATCCCGGAACACAGAGATCTACAGTATAATTGGGCACTGGATACTTGATAGGAGGAAGGTTGGAGCTGTATACTGGAAGTAGAAGGACTGGATACTGGAAGGAGGAGGAGGGTTGGATACTGGAAGCAGGAGGGTTGAATACTGGAAGCAGAAGGGCTGGATACCAGAAGCAAGATGAAGTCCTATAATTTGGCTCTGGATACTGGAAGCAGGAGACCAATGCAAAGCACATTCAGAAAAAGTGACATATTATTGGCACTGGATATTAGATAGGAAAGAGGTAGGAGCTGCATACTGGAATATCTAAATCACACTAAAAGAGACAAAAGAATCCCCTTATAGCACTCTTTGCTATTATGACCCCATATATAAATTAATGCTATAACCTAACGTCTGAAATCACATCCTGTTTATTGGCATAGTTAAACACATATTCAATAAAGTGCATCCTACATAAAGTGCATATCCCAAAGTGCAAACAAAGTACAACAAACATGTATAAAAACATAAAAATCATGTACACATATATAGAGGGAGAATGGAAAAACTAGAATAAATGGAACAGTCTCCTTTCTATATTCAAGGGGCCCAGACATATCCCCCAGCAACCATGAATGCATATACTGATCAGGAGACATCCAAAATATGGACTGTACCGCTGTAAAGTCCAAACCGTTATAATCACGGTATATTAGATACAAAGTCACACCACATTCAGAGTTCAGTATTCACCGTTCCCAACTTCCCAAACTCACATTGAGCTCAGGCACGACCAAGGAGGACCAGTGAGAGTTACACTGGGACTTACAGCCAAGCGCTACTGCTTCTTACCTTTACCCGGTCACCGGCTTGCTCCAATGGTTGGGTACTAGGTATGTGGATGAAAGTTAATACCGGCACTTCAGTCTCCAACTCCCTCAAAAGATGGCTGACGTCACGTAGCTCTCCTTACTTATCCATACAGGTAGGAAGGGGCGTGTTTAGACATCCTTGCGTGTGTTCCCGTGTTAGCACTTATTGATACATGTCCTTTCCATTGCACCCAGTTAACCATTATGCACTGCAACATTCAGGCTCTTTTCTTTAAATTTATGGTAACCAAATCATCAAATGGACACCATTTACATTAGCTGCCTATATTTAGTTTTCATATAAAGCAGTTAAACTGTACCTCAGTATTTAACCCATCGGGGTATCCCGATACTTTCGACTGGTCGGCCAGTGGGAAGGACTGTCGGTCGCGGCAAAAGCAGCCACGCCCGAAGTTACCGCGACAATCGTGCGGTCCATAGAGGACCGCACTATCGGACAAGGTTTTCCACCATGTCCAATCGTCCGATTCGGACGAACGATCGGTCAGACATAGCTGCATTCGGATGCGATCATTTTGGTCCACCCGACTGATACACTGAGCTATCGGTCGATCGGACCGAAATATCTCATCGTGTGTACCCAGCTGTAGGGATGTCACATGTCAGCCTCCCACCCATTAACTTTTGGGCCAATCATTTCTTTATGCTAATTGGGATTTTCCAGGGTACATAATTGCCACAGATTCTTGTACAAGTCATTCTGAATTGAGAAAGCCAGTCGGATGACTAGCGAAACGTCTTCAAGAACTACATTTCAAGTCCAGTTGATCTAATTGAATACAACAGATATACCATGACCTGGATGAATGAGAACCTTCACAAGCATAACCTTAATATTATATAAAGGAAATTACATCTACATATTAAGATCTATACTTAGTAATACATTCAAATCCTCTGTATAAGATGAAGAATTGAATTGTATTCTTAATATAAGTTTTGGAAAGTAATAAAATATGGTTCAAATTTGTTTTGTCTCAAACAAAAACACTTGTTGATCAAAAATGAGAGCAGGTAAAAAGAGATCTGCTATGTACCTCAGCAATAAACAAAATGATAAAAAGTTGTCAGTGATGCTTTATATTTGACTTGTGAGCTTTATCACATCACAATGACATCATCAAGGCACTTTTAAAGAGGTGAAAAAATTACCTTTACAGACTTGCTGACGCTTCCATCTGACCTGACTTTCTGTGAAATCAAGCATTCCAACTGTCAAAACTGCACACAGCAAACCAACTGTCAAAACTGTCACCATTCCAGCTACAGCAAATCTGTTTACAGCAGAAAATTTTATGATTACTTGATTGATAGCTAAGCTTCCGGGAGTCCTAAGCCCCCTTCATCAGGCTGGATTGATGAAGGGGGCTTAAGTCTCCAGGAAGCTTGCTATTTTTGTTGTCTACTTAGCCAATAAAAGCTATCACAACTATCTAAAGAAATAGAGGATAGATCAACAAAAAATGGTGCATTAGTTGTTGTAAGGAATTTTGGTTTCCAGTAAAGGTCAATTTAAAATTAAAAAATTGAGTATAAATTTAAATTTAAATTTCCCCCAAATATTTATAATGTTTAATGAAAGTGTTTACCTCAATATTATATAAAGAAAATTACATCTAACATATTAGATAAATACTTACTATTCAAATCCTCTGTATAAAGCTGGGTACACACAGTAACGATAAAGCCCCGATACCGTCGGATCCGACGGTATCGGGGCTTTATCGTTACTGTGTGTAGTTCGTTTCCCGAACAGAGCGCGCGGCCGCCGAACGATCGGGTCGGCCGTACGCTCGTTCGGGAAAGGCCGAAAATTTCCATCGGCCGCGCTAGACTCCCTATAGGAGTCTAGCGCGGCCGATGGAAACACACAGTCCCGAGCTTTTTCCCTATAGGGAGAACGCTCGGGACTGTGTGTATGCAGATCTTTGAAAGAGGCAGACAGGATCTTGCAGATCCTGTCTGTCATCTTTCAGAAATCTGTACTGTGTGTACCTAGCTTAAGATTGATTGTAAAGAAGAATTGAATTGTATTCTTAATATGAAAGTTTTGGAAAGTAATAAAATATGGTTCAAACCTGAAATGTCAGCTCACATGTCAAGAGCAGGAACTACTGCTAAATCAACAAATTTTTCAAAATGGAAGAGAACATGTAGATAACTAGGTATACAAACTAAGAATTTTAAAAATAATATTTTCCACTGAGCTTTCCCTTTAAGATTGGTTATAATTAATCCTATGTGATTAGTTGTAAAATGATTTGGCACAGTTTACATGTCCTTTTACAATGCTTATCTGATATCCATCAACACATATTCAAGTATGCAGACCAGGTGTCTCTGGATGTGGGTACACCAACATCTTCATCAGGATACCTGTTCTGTTTAACACCAAAACATTAATTTGTTAATTAAGTGCTAACCCAAGGTGCCTGGAGTTTGTCTTTGTTAAAGAAAACATTTTAAATAATCTTACTGCAGCTGCCTAACATTCACATTGTTTTGTTAAACTTGTAATGACATCTTATTGTCAAAAGACTTGTGTTTTGGACTATAATCTATATATTTGGACTATAATCTCAGCAATACCAAGGACTGGTAGATGATAGTTTATGTTGAAAGGCTTATCTACCCGTATCTACCTTTGTTTTCCAACATTGTACAACAAACTGAGGTTATCAGGGTGCTGACAAGTATGTATTAGGACAAGGTCACACTAGCATGTTTTAGACCACATTTTGCTATCAGATTTCGCTAGTGTGAGTGCATGCCTGTGGTAGCCTATTGGAGCATCCCCACTACATGCGCTGCGCAATCGGAGCACATGTGGTCACCACTTTTGGCCCATGTCGCATGCACTCCGATAATGTTAAATTACCAGATAGATTCCATTGGAAACTTTGCCATTGCAGACAGATCTGTTTACTACCTATACTGTGTATAGAAAAATCGATCGGGTGGGCAACAGGGTTTATTGGCTGTAGACATGTTCACCCAACTCTGACAGCAATAGTTCATTTTTTGGCCACACACGTGCCTGATTAAAAGGATTGGGCTTTTATCAGTGATATTTGTTCCCAGCTTTAGAAATGTGGGACAGAACTACTGGTTTTGAGAAAGAAATGGTAATGTTTGCCACAAATTATGCTGGTGAAAGGAAAATAATGTACTAAAATTTCCAATTTCGTGGTTTAAATTTTGTTGTTGGAAGTGATGTAGAATTTCGGCATCATGGAGCCCAAGGTGAATTCTGAGAGGGTTCATTGTTTTCTATAATACACAGTTTCAAGAAGTTATATGGCACTGTTTATAAGGAATGTACAGGATATTCATGTGTACTATTATTAATAATCACTGATTGAATTTATATAGAAATTCGTAGATAGATGTAGGCATGGCATGTGTGTGGAACGCAAGGCTTGCTGTAGTAAGAGATTCTAATTTACAGAGGAACATCTCAACTACTCAGAGAAATGATCCATTGTTTTAAAGGAATAGTAAATGATCAATTGTTTTAAAGGAATAGTTCACTGAAAAGGTAAACTATTCCTTTAATGCATTGATTGAAGACCGGGAGGTTAAGGATCTATTCCTTACCTTCCGTTCTTCAATCAATCGATCAAGAGCCAGGGACGAAGGGCAGTATATTTACCTATGCATTAAGGGAGTAGTTCACTTTTTCAGTAAACTATTCCTTTTGTTTTTAATAAACACTAGAATCCTACAGTAGTTCCTTATTTCAGAGTTATTGATAAAGATTTCACCATGACAAAAAGAGTTCAGTCTTTATAAGTTCCTTTTGCTCAGCTTAATGAATAAAGCACATATTCAGTAAAAATGGTAAGACTTTTTATGGAATGACCCCAAATTTTTAAACACCTCGTCCTCTGTTGATTTTGGACAAATTTGTAAAAAATTGATTCATACAAAAGGTTAGGTTAGAAAATGTTTTGGAACTAATAAAATAAAACTACTGTCCAGAATGATATTCAGCACTGAGGACAGAGTTAAGAACTTGCAGTGACTGGATTTAGAAGTGAATTCATGATTGAAGAAAAAAAGCCAAAACAAACTGTGGTTCTCTCGCACCTTTGTGTACCATGGGACAGTATTAGCCTTTTCAAAGAAAGTGGTGTGGTCATGTTCCTCCCCCTACAAAGATTTAGTTTCTAGGCACATAGAAACACTTATTCATGATTTCTGGGTCTGCTTCCCTCACTATCTAATCCCCTAACAATCCTCCACCTTGGATTTTATTACTGAGGGATGTACTGAGCACTTCTGGATCCCAGTAAAAACCACTAGACTCATCCTTAGGTAGCATTCAAGGGCTTGCTTACTTTGTAGCAATATAGAAATTTTGAAAATAAAGCTCCTAGGAAATATACTGGGCTTAAGGTTTCCTTATTCCAGGCTAAAAATTACTGCCCTCTGAGGGCCGAATATATACTTCTTTTTTCTCCTAGGCCAGCTAGATTGTTGCTGCCCCCATACATTTGAAGATTGTAATGTCAACATCATAGCCAAGGAACAGGATGGGTTCAAAAGGGGTGTCAAGGAGGCCATTTATGTCAGAATCAAGAAACCAAGCCTGAAAATAGGGGAGGGGGTTAGATGTCCAGACACTAATTGTCAGCCATGTACAATGCTGTTTTGACATCTTACCCTGGGAAGTTTTGATAACACCTTTTAGCCACAATGCTATCAACACCTTATATTCAGGAGGTCCCTAACACCTGGCTGTTATATGCTGATTGGAATAGAGTCCAGGGTATTCATTGCCAACATATTCTTGTACAAGTCCTTCTGAATTGAGAAAGCCAGTCAAATGACTAGAGAAACGTCAACAAGAACCAAACTTCTAGTCCAGTTGATCTAAATAAATACCACAGATGTGCATTTGCTGCAAGCAGACCTAGATAGATTGTCAGAATAGGCCACAAAGTGGACAAATAAAAGGGGATACATATGTAGTGTAGCAATCATTGTGCTGCCTATACTTTAAATGGCTCTGTGCTAAGTTACCGTATATACTCGAGTATAAGTCGATCCGAGTATAAGTCGAGGTACCTATTTTTACCTGAAAAATGTGTAAAAACTGATTGACTCGAGTATAAGTCGAGGGTAGAAATTATCACCACTACTGCCTTCTGATTCTGTGTTGTTTTTAGGCTTTAGTCGCCCTTTAAATGGACAGCAGAATTCCCATACATGAATCCCATACAGTAATTCCAAATCCAGTACCAGTAACTCCAATTCCTTGGCACTCCAGATGTTTGGAAACTACAACTCCCAGCTTTTTGTTGCTGGGAGTTTCAGTTTCTAAACATGCGGAGTGGCAAGGTTCAGTAAAATTTTAATTAACATACCATCATTTACAATTCTCCTGAACCCCATATGTAAAGGGCCCTCTGACCCCATATAGTAAAGGGCCCTCTGACCCCCATATAGTAAGGGCCCTCTGACCCCCATATAGTAAAGGGCCCTCTGACCCCATATAGTAAAGGGAACTCTGACCCCCATATAGTAAAGGGCCCTCTGCCCCCATATAGTAAAGGACTATCTGACCCCAATAGTAAAAATGTCACCTGAGAGTTGTAGTTTCAAGCTGTCCTGTACGTACTTTGCAGCTGTTTTTTGCCCCAAACTGAAACCCATCAGTTTTACAGCATCCAATGAGCAGTGACAGTGCTGATGAGTCCAGCAGCCAGACTACAGGAAGCAGGAAGTGTAAAGGCAGATCAGCTCCTGTTTTTCTATGCAGGTAAACACAGCGCCACCTACTGGTTACTATCGGCAATTGCCGAATTTGGATCTAAATTTCAACTTGACCCGAGTATAAGTCGAGGTTAGGTTTTCAGGCTAATTTTAAAGCCTGAAAAATTCGACTTATACTCGAGTATATACGGTAATCTGTTGGAAAAGATTTAGGGGTTCTAGTAGATAACAGTAGCAAAGAATGCCTGACAGCAACAGCTAGAGATAGCAAGATATTCTTTTGTATGAAGAGGGGCATAGAATTATTATTAATTAATATTAGTCCCCCTCTTTATAAAGCCTCAATTGGAATATGTAGTGCAGTTTTGAATATACAATATCCTGTATATAATGTATAAGACTAGGGAGGTGCAGTGGAATATATCTTTATAAAAACCTCTTAACTACGTATTTAAGAATATATACCATTGCACCTCCCCATTGAAAGTCCTGTCACCATTAACAATAAAAGATTTTAGTTAAAAAGCTATAGCGCGGCACAGAGATGAACAGCTGTATGTCTTCCACAAGCCACTGCACAGTGATTTACTCTGCATTCCTTTTTTTTTAACAGACTTTAATAGCCGGGTCCGTAGCTGCTGCCTAGGAGACCCAGACGTCTTATCTATGACTCATAGAAAAGACACCCGAGTCTCCCAGATGTCTTATCACTCAGAGTTCCCTGCCCTGTATAAAGGCACTTAGCCTGCGGACTTATTTTATATGGTCAGGGAACTCTTCTGTGACTTTATATCCTTATATTACACTGTAGGGGGCCTATTATCCCTTATATAAATGGGACATTTTGGAAATGGAAAGAGTTAGATCTGTTTACACTGGAAAATGGGGCATCACTTTATACAAATATATCAGTGGGCCCCCTTGAAGTTTTCCACATTTTGTCACATTACTGCAACAAACATGAATCAATTTTTTGGAATTCCACATGAATGACCAATACAAAGTGGTGTACATGTGAGAAGTGTAACGAAAATCATACATGATTCCAAACATTTTTAACAAATCAATAACTGCAAAGTGGGGTGTGTGTAATTATTCAGCCCCCTGAGTCAATACTTTGTAGAACCACCTTTTTCTGCAATTTCAGCTGCCAGTCTTTTAGGGTATGTCTCTACCAGCTTTGCACATCTAGAGACTGAAATCCTTGCCCATTCTTCTTTGCAAAACAGCTCCAGCTCAGTCAGATTACATGGACAGCTTTGTGAACAGCAGTTTTCCGATCTTGCCACGATTCTCGATTGGATTTAGATCTGGACTTTGACGGGCCATTCTAACACATGGATATGTTTTGTTTTTAAACCATTCCATTGTTGCCCTGGCTTTATGTTTAGGGTTGTTGTCCTGCTGGAAGGTGAACCTCCGCCCCAGTCTCAAGTCTTTTGCTGACTCCAAGAGGTTTTCTTCCAAGATTGCCTTGTATTTGGCTCCATCCATCTTCCCATCAACACTTCCCTGTCCCTGCTGAAGAGAAGCACCCCCAGAGCATGATGCTGCCACCAACATATTTGACAGTGGGGATGGTTGTTTTGATGTGATGTGCAGTGTTTATTTTTTCGCCACTCATGCGTTTTGCATTTTGGCCAAAGTTCATTTTGGTCTCATCTGACCAGAGCACCTTCTTCCACATGTTTGCTGTGTCCCCACATGTTGTGGCAACGGGACTTCTTATGCTTTTCTTTAACAATGGCTTTCTTCTTGCCACTCTTCCATAAAGGGCAACTTTGTGCAGTGCACGACTAATAGTTTGTCCTATGGAGAGATTCCCCACCTGAGCTGTAGATCTCTGCAGCTCGTCCAGAGTCACCATGGGGCCATTTCTGATCAGCGCTCTCCTTGTTCGGCCTGTGAGTTTAGGTGGATGGCCTTGTCTTGGTAGGTTTACAGATGTGCCATACTCCTTCCATTTCTGAATGATCACTTGAACAGTGCTCTGTGGGATGTTCAAGGCTTTGGAAATCTTTTGTAGCCTAAAGCTAGGTACAACCCTGCGATTTTTCCTCCTCGACCGACCGTCGATACTTTCGAACGGTCGGCCGGGAGGAAGGACTGTCGGTCGCGGCAAAAGCAGCCGCGTCCGATAGTCACCACCGCGACCGATCGTGCGGTCCATAGAGGACCGCACGATCGAGACGAGGTTTTCCACCCTGTCCGATCGTCCTTTCGTCCGATTCGGACGAACGTCGATCGGACATAGGCACATTCGGATTCGATAATTTCGGTCCGATCGACCGTATACACTGAACTATCGGTCGATCGGACCGAAATATCTAATCGTGTGTACCCGCTTAAGCCTGCTTTAATTTTCCAATAACTTTATCCTGACCTGTCTTGTTTGTTCTTTGGACTTCATGGTGTTGTTGCTCCCAGGATTCTCTTAGAAAACCTTTTGAGGCCGTCACAGAGCAGCTGTATTGTACTGACATTAGATAACACACAGGTGCACTCTATTTAGTCATTAGCACTCATCAGGCAATGTCTATGGGCAACTGACTGCACTTAGACCAAAGGGGGCTGAATAATTACGCACACCCCACTTTGCAGTTATTGATTTGTTAAAAATGTTTGGAATCATGTATGATTTTCATTCCACTTCTCACGTGTACACCACTTTGTATTGGTCTTTCACATGGAATTCCAATAAAATTGATTCATGTTTGTGGAATTAATGTGACAAAAGGTGGAAAACTTCAAGGGATTGGATACATTTCTAAAATTCAAAAATATCGAAAATTACCTGAAACATATAATTCTGGTTAATCCATTTGGAGTCAGGAATGATTTTTGTTCCCCTTCATACTGTTTTATTTTTTTGCTCTCCTCTGGATCAACTTTTAGGTAGGGATCATGGGTAGGCTATAAAGGTTGGACTAGATGGATATGTGTCTATATTTAACCTCCAATACTCGATCTGTCCAGTAAACATTCCAGTACACGTCTGCAGTTAAAAACAGCTTCTCCACTCAAAATTACAATCAATTCAGTATTCATGTTGGGTCGAATGACTAATTTGTGTTTAACTAATGAATATGTTTTGTAACTGTAATGTTGACAACATTGTCAACATTAACACACAGTGGATATCATATAATCAATGTCTTAAATTGTAATACTTTGAAACATGTGTAATGTGTAAGAATTTTGTGACCTATATAAAAATGAAATAGTGAAAATGTGAAGGTTTATGCCACTCTCCCTAATAATAAATATTAGTTCTCTGTGTGCTTTGCTAGTTAAATAAAGTGAAACCATTAAAAATCACAATCCTCTTGAATAGTGTGTAAGAGAACATCCCTCCCCAGCCCTACAGTTCTCAGCATGTAATGCACTCTGTGTTTGTAAACAACAATTACTTTCCTACTGAATTCTTTGTTGTCATATCAAAGAACACCCAGAGCATGTATCAAGTCAATTATTCATCCTGTGTGCTTAAAATATGGAGCCTTCTGGATAAATGGGTTATATGGTACCAGCTGAACAATGTACTCCAACCAGATTTACAGCATTTTTAAATGTTGATTTAAAGTTTTTTCCCCCTACTTACTATGCAGTGTATATATCCGACTCTCTATATGTGTAAATATTTAATAAAAGAGAACATAATAGAGTAATGTACTATATGTTAATATTCACTGGAGGGTAAATAATTTTTTGTAATCATTATCATTTTGAATATAAAGTTGACTACTATACATAGAGATAAAAAACAATGGGTCAGATTTAGTAATAGTAAGGGAACGGCCACACTGCAACGCAATCGCATGCGATTTCATGTGTGATTTTGTTGCGTTTGCGCATGCGTTTTTTCATTAAGTATTGAAAAACGCATGCGATTTAAAATCGCAACGCCCCCAAAAATGCGCTTTTTCGGTGCATTGCCGCGTTTTCAATTATATGAAAAAAGCGCAAACGCATACGCAAAAAAAGCGCAGCAATGTGGCCTAGCCCTAAAAGGGATGTAGAATATCCAGAAACTCCCACACAAGCGAAGATGTTCTGGAACATCATATACTGTTAAGTCAGCACTTTAAGGCAGAGGCCACACTAGAGCGCGACTGAAAGCTCCCGAAACACGTTTCTGGCGCGCTAGCGTGCTGTGATCGAGCAATGTTGTACAATCGGAGCAAGTGCGGCACAGACGCTCCCAGCAACGCACTAGTGTGCCCACCACAATTGGGCCACACTAGTATGCACATTTTAATGTGCAATCGGATCACAATCGCGATTGGTTTGTGCTTAAATACGCACAAGTGTGGCCTAGCCCTAATCGGTAGTAATAATGTTAAATGGAGATCAGATTTAACACCATCACTGACACACTGACATGTATAGATAATACATCATAATTTGGTTACTTTGGCCAAGTTAATCTTCACTGATTAGTTCTGAAGCTAGAGGATTTATCAGGGTGGAGTTGGACAGAGCCATTTAAGGTTTCTGTTGCTAATTACACTAATATGTTTCTTACATGCTTCCGATCAAGTTTTTCAGTCCGTTAGCACATGTAATGCATGGCAGTGGCCACATTGCATGCACGGCATTCCTTTTTCAGAGCGCATGCAAACACCGTTTTTTTGTAAATTACATGCACAATTTTAGAATATTACACAAATTGCACCGGAAACAGACGGTAAAGCGTGTGAAACGCTCGCTAGTGTGTATGTGCTTTTCACAAGCATTACCGTCTAGTCCAGTGTGGCCACAGCCTTAGTGCTAGGGAAAGTCTTGAGGTGTATTTAGAAAATTAGGCCAAGGCCCCACTATGTCAGACAGCAAAGTAAACATTGGCACACGTTATCATCCGTTTGTGCTGCAATCCGCGCATGTGATTAAAGATTAAAAGACATTACTAGATAAGGTTAAAATGAATGGACCCCATTCCTAAAGCAAGATAAACGAAAAGGTAATCCCGCACACACCTAAAGAATTAGATAACTGCACTTACTAAGTGCAATGGCAGGCCAAGGTAGGTGGTCTGGTAGCAACAGACAATGAAAACACCGTGCACACCAGTCTTTGCAACCTATGTATTTAATACTTCATACATCGGACACACATAAAGTGTAACTTTTCGGTACAATTCTGCACCTTCTTCAGACATTAAGGGGGTTATTCAATAAAAGGTCTTATTGTTTAAAATGGTGCTAATTTTGCCCCAACCAATCAGATGTTAGCGTTCAAATGTTACATAAGTTCTGATTGGTTGGGGCAAAATTAGCACCATTTTAAATGATAAGAACTTTTATTGAATCTCCCTGTTAATGTCTGAAGAAGGTGCAGCATTGTACCGAAAAGTTACACTTTGGGGAATATTTATAAAGGTTTGTTAACTTTTCGCGGGCTTTATTTTTGCAAAAATCGCGTTTTCCGCTATTAATTAATGGCCGGAAAACGGCCGCGAAAAGTTAACGAAGCATTAACTTTTCGCTCCTATTGGAACAGTTACCGACGCTTCTATTCGTAAAGCGGCCGTAACTATTATGCATCGCTAATCACGGCTGTTTAACTTCGCCACCTTGAAGGTGCTGCAGTGGGTGGTTGCGACCCCCCTCCCCAGCAGCCCCTCCAAGCCCCCTGCCCCGCTGCTGGTGGGGAGGGGAAGGGCCTACTAGGTGGGGTGGAGGCACCCTCCAGCGGGGCTCTGAGAAGGGCCTTTTGGGGCTTAAGGGGTCCCGCAGCTCGAGCCAGGACCCCCTCTCCCCGGCCCTATTAGGGCCTTTGCGAAAGCAAAGACCAATCAGATTTCATAAAATTTCCAAAATCTGATTGGTTAATGTAAACATGTAAACCAAGCATTAAAAAATTGACCAATCAATTAGGATTACATTAGGGTTTTCTGCAAACCTATATAAAGAGGTGCACTCCGCCGCGGACCTCAGATGCCTTTGCAGTAGATGGCTGAAGAAAGAGAGGGTGTCTCCACCCCTCCCTGGAGGGGCTTTTAGGAAGGGGGTGCGCGGCGGGAGGTTGCAACCACCTGCTGCGGCCCCTTTCCAGCAGCCCCTTCTAGCATCCTGTTCCATATGTTCGTCGCGAGCGGGGATGGGGCTGAGAAGGGGCGGTGGTTGGTCGCCACCACAGGGGGACGAGGGCGGGGTAGGCGTATGCCCGCCCCTGAAGCGGCGTATGCGGCTGCCCCAGGATCGCCGGGAAGGGATTTTAAGTCCCTTTGCGGCGATATAGTCCTAAGTGTAGTACTATTGCGCTAAGTGTAGTATCGCCGCAAAGGGACTTAAAATTACCGCTGGAAATCGCGGCAATGGTGTTTGCCATTATAAATACGGCAATAGCGCTATTTTCGCAGCTGCAATGTGTGGCGGTAATTTTCGGCCCTTTATAAATATGCCCCTTTTTGTGTGTCCTATGTATGAAGTATTAAATACATAGGTTGCAAAGACTGATGTGCATGGTGTTTTCATTGTCCATTCCTAAAACAGGAATCTCTGAATCCCAGTTATGTTCTGCTGCCTAAAGTGACAGCTGCCCCCACTTGACATGTCTTGTGATGTGTAGTTCTATCCAGAAGAGCACTCTAATGTGCTGTCAATGCACTATGAATGAAGAAAATTAAGCTATAAATGTACATGTACTTAAGTCACAGGAAGCTTTTCCTGGGATTGGTTATTTACCATTCTTTATACAGTAGGTTGCCTCTTTAGGCAAATTTGGCCAAAATGTTATAAATCCTGTATTGATGAAAGGACAACTGTACTCACCTCAGTCCCGATCCTTTTCTTCAACCCTTTGAAAGTACCCAGGGTGGGGACCTCAACTGCTCGGACCTCACACCTTACAGATTCTGTCTGTCATCTTTGAAAGTTTGTTACAGTGTGTACCCACCTATTGAAGCTAAAGCCAGGGGTGAGGACGTGGCAGTTTTGGTCCTCACCCTGGGTAATTTCAAATGGAAGGTGGGTGAATTGGACATTATTGTTATCCTTTAAAAGCGTTTGCATAATTCTAGTTCAACCTGCATTCATATGTAAGCTAATAAATGTACTATCCATTAATGGACAAATTCATTAATGAAAAGGTGTCAACATCACAAACGGGGGAAAATTGTTTATTAATCTCAAGTCTAAGGCATATAAGCGTATCATTAACAATATTGAAATATCAACAGGTCGCATTAAATAGGTCCACTTGGAAGTAAATTGAGGCAAATTATTGTGGCTGTTCTAAAGGCTCGTACACACGTGCGATCGCAGGTCCCGACCCTCCATGGAAGCCATCACTAAACAAGATAAGGATGATTCATAGAGAAATAGCCAAGGGACAGACAGAGTTGTTGTTATTGGCAAACAAAAGTATTACTGGTTGCAGGTGACATTTGCTGGCAGAAGGTAAAATTACATTGGTTGTAGGTGACATTGTTTGCAGGTGACACTGATCGTAGGTGATGTTTGAAAATTACATTGGTTGCAGGTGACATTGGTTGTAATGCTGGGTACACAAGAGTGCACTTTTTGTCCCGACTGATCGTTCGCTACGAGCGAGCACTCGGCCAGGACAAATGTCTGTCGGTCGCGGCAATAGTGGGCCGTTCACGCGACCGACCTTGCGGTCACATGGGAACCACACGATCAGCCGTGATTTACCGACATGTCTGATTGTTCTTTCGGACAAACGGATGATCGACATTGGTCGTGTCAGGCGGCCGAAAGCGGCACAGATTTTTCGGCTCAATTGACCGATACACGGATGTATCAGTCGATTGGGCCAAAAAATCTGCCCGTGTGTACCCAGCCTAAAGGACATTTGCAGGTAAAATTTGTTGTAGGTGACATTAATTGTACATAGTTTGCAGGTGACTTGGTTGCAGTTAACATTGGTTGTAGGTGACATTGGTTGCAGATGGCATTGGTTGTAGGTGACATTGGTTGCAGATGACATTGGTTGTGGTTGACTGGTTGAAGGTGACGTTTGCAGGTGAAATTGTAGGTGACATTGTTTGCAGGTGACTGGTTGCCTAGTAGACACAGCAATGGCTAAAAATCTTTTAGATGCAGTAAATGAGTGTACGGTACTATTTCTTCTTTCTGAATAAGTTAACCCTGAACTTCTCAGAATGATATAAAAAAAGGTTTTATTCAGGTTCACCTGCTGATTGTAGGACAGTCTTAATAAATGTATTTGGGCTGTACGTAGCAGGGCTGCACTGATTATTATCATTATGGATTTATATAGCACCAACATCTTCCATAGCTCTATACAATTACATGTACCGTATACATTCACACCAGGCCCTGCCCCAAAGAGCTTACAATCTAAGCACATTTATTTGACACATACAACCTGTTTTTGTGATTGTCATTATGATTGTGGGGAAAACCCCCACACAAAAGATACAAACTCCTTGTGTCCAAGGGTGGAATCAAACTCAGGACTTCAGCGCTGCAAGGCATCAGTGCTAACCACTGAGCCACCATGCTCATGGGCAGACACAGCTCCTCCCCCAAGATCCCTGAAGAAAGTTAATCCTCTTGTTCTCTGATGGCACATCAATTATATTTTCATGTCTGCAAGCTCAATTAGCTATTTTCAAGCCGTGACTGACATCTGCTAACCTGGAAGCAGGACACTGGCTCACTAAGAGGACACACAGTGAAGCATAATTGGGTTTGGGTTTGGGGGGGACTTTTAAAACACTTGCATTTGCTGTAAAAGGTACACTAATATGACCACTCGTTAAAAAGCGATTTTTGGTGCACTTCACACGCTCTTATACCCAAATGTGGCCTCAGCCTTAAAGGGTATCTCCTCCTGTGCTGTGCAGGCTGTCAATCAATGTGCATCATCACATGCATATTCATGATTTCTGCCACACCCACCTGAACCCTCCCATTGCAGTTTGTGGCACTCCACTCCCAGCATCCCCCTCGAACCATCTGTGTCTTCTTACCCCCATCACATTGCAGCTTTTGTCACTCCACTCCCAGCATCCCCTCTGAACCCATCTTGTGTCTCTTACCCCCATCACATTGCAGCTTTTGTCACTCCATGTGCATTTTTTGATTTTGTCAATCAATGTGCATCATCACATGCATATTCATGATTTCTGCCACACCCACCTGAACCCTCCCATTGCAGTTTGTGGCACTCCACTCCCAGCATCCCCTCTGAACCCATCTTGTGTCTCTTACCCCCATCACATTGCAGTTTGTGGCACTCCACTCCCAGCATCCCCCCTGAACCCATCTTGTGTCTCTCACCCCCATCACATTGCAGCTTCTGGCACTCCACTCCCATCATCCTCTCTGCAATTCATCTTGTGGCTATAAAGTATTGTGGCTTGAAATGACTTTCTATCCCAACCACAGACCAGGCACAAGTAAGTTCCTGTTGCCCATTATGCTCCACGTGACACACTGTGGTCCTGGGACACTTACCTCAGTGTTGTATCAATTCAGGAGCTGCCCTCGCCACTACCAGAGAGCAGATGAGTAGAAGCTGGGAGTCCTGGCATGGCTGAACCCCCACACACCCGGCCACCATGCCCTCTAGTGTCCCCCTCGAGTTTGGGCTGTGTAATCAGGACGCAGTGTCCCATGTCTATATAGGGAACGGGGCCTCTCCTCTTGTGCCGCTATTTCCGAACTTTGCTCTGTCTGTGAGTCCCTCCACACCGTTTCTGCCTGCGTGCAAACAAGCACAGGCATTGGAGTTGCAGCCATGGGAACGTAATGCTTAAGTTCCCATTGGCTGACGGAAGATGGAGCGGGGGCAAGTTATCCCCCGACTACGGAAGAAAGAATGTGCGCATGTGAGAACAAGTGCACGCGCGTCGGGAGGTTATGAAGCAGGTGGGCACGAAAAGGACGAGGATAGGATGCCTGTATTGTGTACAGGCATCAGAAGCTTTAGATCTGTATTGCTGTATTGCACTGAGGTGGCTGTAATTCTGGGTATGTGTAGAACTTAACTTACACTGCTATTGGAAGCTATATTGTATTTTACAGTGGAGATACCCTTTAATGTATTTTAATGAACACAGCTGCCTTCTACATTAACCCTGGATTGTCAGATCATTTGATCTTAGAGGGAAGTGCTTAATAATTGTTAGCAGGGCTGCACTGATTGCAAAGTGATTCAAATTGTACAGCATTGACTGAAACTCAGCCATGCTGTGCAAATTTAAGATGAGAAATCGTGATTGGTAAATGAGGCTCTGTGTCTTGGAAGGCAATGATAACTTGCCAGCCAGGGCTTAATCTCTACTGTGCAAAGCATTGAATGACTGAAGTTAAAATATGTAATTAAAACAAGTTCTCCAGCACAGACTGGTCCGTTAAGAGCTTTTATAGTCGAGTGATCACACCTGAGATATGCTATTCTTCTTGATGAAGTTTAATGCTTCATTGGTGAAATGGATTGCTGCAAATAGCATTAAGCGAACAGCATTCTTGAAATGCAAATTTCCAAGATCTAGGCTTGAGTCATAACAGCCACAAACAGTGGATCATTCAACTTAAATGGGCGTGAAAGCAGTTTTTCCACTCACAGTTTAGAATTAGATCATTTGAACTAGGAACTGCTGGAAACACCACTGAGAATCAGTCCCAATTTACCTTTTTTGTTAAACACTTAGGGCCAGGCCACACACTCGATTGTGCCCGTGATTTTCGCTAAAATGGAAAATTCCCGCGATTTACGCATCCGTTCGCGTTTTGGTATCGCATGTGTTCACCATTTTTGGTGCGTTAATGCATGTGTTTCCATAACAGAAAACGCCAAAATTGAATGCGCAAAACGCACAAGAATTGCACACAACGCTTGGATTGTGTGCGCGATTCCTGTACGTTGCAGTGTGACCTCAGCCTTATAGGATAACTAGACTCTAAAATGGATTGATTATTTCTACCTCCCAATATCATTTTGTTAAGGAGCTACAGCACATACAGTTATCATTTGCCAGGTTAGTCCTGGACTATTCCTGTATTAAAGATAGTTCTGAAGCCAGGAGGAAGACTGGCAGAATCAGTTTTCTTTGGGCTGATGCTCCTCACAGAAACAATATTGGGAGGTAGGAGTTACCAGTTCTATATCGCTGTCACAACTACTTTTTATTTTAACTGTTTTTAAAAAAAACTTCATACACACAAAAGATCTCCTTTAAGTAAACTCAGTATACTGAACAGTTAATGTTCTTTTGTTGACTTTTTTCCTGGAGGGGAATTTGAAGTGTATGAGAAGCCAAGTTATCTCCTGTGTGACAGATATGGTTTGTAACTGAAGCGTAAATTACTTCAATCTGTCAATGTCACATGCTGACAATAACATTCCCTCCAAGAAAACCAACGCTGGCAGCAAACGACCAATAATGTTCATTCCGGGACATATTTTGTTGCAGTTAGGGCTAGGTCACACTAGCACTTTTTTTGCACGTTTGCACACATGATGTTCACTAACATGGAAATCACGGGAATGCGAACATTTCTGCGATTTCCAATGCGCATACGATTCGTGTCCGTTTCAGTTTTGCGTTCAAGCATTTTTGGTGCAATTGCATGCGTTTTCTCTTTGAAAATAGTGAAACAATGTGCGCGAACGCATAGAAATTGATTTGGTGCATTGTAGTGTGGCCTCAGCCTTAGGGCTAGGCCCCAGCAATGCATTTTTCATGCATTTGAGCACGCAATTTCGATTGCGCATGCGATTTTAAATAACATGAAAATCACGGGAATTAAAAATTCTTCGCTGCGATTGCGCATGCGTGTTCATTTTGGTCACGCATGTGATCACCATTTTTTGCGCAATCGCATGCATTGTCATAATGGAAATAGCAAAATTGCATGTGCAAATGTGCAACAACATGCCAGAATCGCACACGCAATCGTGCACAATTCTGGTGCGTTGTAGTGTGGCCTCAGCCATAAGTTGTATAAAAGTTTTAGAAATCTTTGTTTTTGGGTGTGGGATTCTAAATGATTCATCCTCCCTTTTCTTCTACCACAAATGTATGCTCCCAGTTACCAGAAGACTATTGTGCTTCTAGCTTTATTACTTTATATATCTTGTTAAGGTGTCAAATGTCACTTTCGTTTTTGGTGTTCAAAGATTATCTATAAAAAAAAACCTCACCCTTCTAATTTCAGCATGAGATGACCTAAAATGGTCATTTGATTGAGAGAATTTTCCACTATGCAATTCACATATAGCAACAGTCACCATACCAGTTACTGCAAAAAAAACGCACAGCATAAGAGTTTATAATAATAATAAGGGCACGGGCACACTGCAATGCACACAGAATCGCATGCGGAACGCAAATCGCAAGCGCATCGCACCCGAAAAAGTGCATTTTTCGGTGCGTTGCCGCAATGCCAATGTTCGGGATCGGGAAAAAACACGGTTGCGATTGGGAAAACCGCATGCGCAAACACAAGAAAACCGCGACAGTGTGGCCTAGCCCTAAGGCACTTGAATTGCAGCTGAACTGTAATTGTATATTCAAAGAAATATGGAACAGATCAACAACAAAATTGTAGTGATAGCTGGGAACAATTATAGCTTCCAGTAATGGACAATTTAAAGGGTATGTCCAGCAAAAATGTAAGTTTGTTTCTAACTGATTTACTGAAGAACAGAAGGTAAATGCACAATCTCTTACCTCCCGTTCCTCAGTAAATCTTACAGGAGAGGAGGAGACACTTACCCACGGACCCGCTCCAGCGCCGACTTCACTGACAGTCTCCGTCAGGGATTTCGGCCATGTCTCTGTCAGCGCTGGAACGATCCCGGTAAGTGTCTCCTGCATTTACCTCCTGTTCTTCAGTAAATCAATTAGAAACATACTTAAATTTTTGCTCAACATACCCTTTAAAAAAAGCATGGCTTGTTGAGCTATCCAATCTGCTGCTTTCTCTCTTCTTTTGTCCAATGGTGAAATAGAAAGCGAAAGTTACTGCAGAGCTTCTGTAGTTGAAGATGTGTGTCATTTGTTAGGAATTACTCTTTTGTGGGACCGTTATTCTCCATATAGAATCATTAAACGATGGACAATGGCAAAAAAATGGAACTGAAATATTGGAAGATGAATGTGTGCCCAGAAGAAATGATCATGTACTATAAATGAATGATGGATTAATAGCATCCCGTACAAGATTTGTTACTGGTGCCTAGCACCCCCTCCGCAAGGCACACACAATACGTTGCTGAATGCTGCTTGCCTTGGCCTGCTTCAAATCAAGTCTGCCACCTGTGCTTACTGTGTTTTAGTATCTGCACGCCAGTGCTTGCTTGTATATATATTGTGCGTACATCATTACGTAACATGTAACGCACTAAATGCACAGACAGAACAGCACAACATACAAATATAAGTAAGGCTTATATAAGGCCTTTGTCTGTGGGATGGGGCAGATACATACATTTATTCTGCAGGACCATAACTGGGGGGGTGAGTGGCACTGATGCAAAGCATTGACCTACAGGTCTGTGACCTAAAGGTGGCCATACATCTATGAGATTTTACTTACCCGACCGAGCGCTCACGCGATGTTCCTTCGATCCTGCCAGATTTTGCGATCGCATGTCGGTCAAATATACGATCGGGAGAAGCGGTTCCGGCAGCATCGATGAACATTGCGTGAGCTTGGTTGGGTAAGTAAAATCTCATAGATGTATGGCCACCTTAAGACTCCCAGCTGGCACTCCATATCAAAGGCCGGCCCTGCCCTTCTCCAATCTATGTGATCTATTTCCAGGGTTGCCAGATCTGTGAAACACATAGGCAGACCACATGCAGCATAGCTGAATTAAAATGAATATTGTTTAACTGGGTCCCTACTACATCCCGTTGTAATGTATTTGAAACTGAAATTGAACACTGCGTACACAACCACATTATAGCACTTAGCATTCATACTGGGTTTTCTCCAGTGAGCATCGAACCTGCTCTGCCTCTCTAGAAATGATTTTGTGTGCCTCCTATTAGCCTATTACCTGCTTTAAGGAGGAGCTGGTACGTAACTCTACACCTGGCTGAGCTCACGCCTATATTCTTGCTAAACTTCCCAAACAAGTGCATGGAGCAGCAATGAAAACAAAAGCTCAAGACACACGTTACAGGAAATCGGATTGTAACATTAACATCTTATCCTGAAATCGCTCATTCGCCAATTTATTGCTAACAAATGGCTTTTGACGACTGCACTTTATATGCCCGGACCAGGAATAAACTGTTCTTCCATCACAATGACTGTAAAGCCTTTAGGCGATGTAGCCTTCCACCAGAGCTACCCTTGGGATCTGATAAGAAAGGGACAGTGGAGGAAACTGTAACAAATTTGGATCCACTCTATATGAAGCGACCTAGAAAGAGGCCTTCCATTATTCCAGGTACAGTACAGGTGGGCTGTACATTTCATAAATCACAGCTGAGTCTTCCATAATGTTATGGTTTGTTTATATGTCCATGGGAATCAACCTCTGGGGGGTAGGTAAATGATAGTTGCTCAGATGATAACATAGCAGAAAAACAACGTATATCTCAGAAAAGTCAGTTTCATTGGTGGGGGTCAGTCTTTTCCCCCTGATGTTTCACTACCAATATAATCTAATGTGTCTAATAGAAGATGGTCACATCACCTGAAATGATATTGAACTGCATTGATCTTCTGTTAAAGCTGCTTTGTGAACACGAGGTTGTGTTTGCTTAAGAACAATTAATCGTTCAAATGGACAAGCAAGAACAGGAAACTCCAAGGCAGTTGCGGGCATAATTTAAATGGAAAAGCCGTTTGATCGTTTTATCCAGTTTACTGATAGATCTATTAGTGTTTAATCCTGGACATTAATCCAGTTACAGGTGGAAATAAAGGTCATATAGCAATCTGCATAGTGAAATCCATAAACTAAATATCAGGGCTGTTTTTTGTTTGCCACTTTTAATGCAGGACATCTAGATTCTGATTGGGATGTTGCATAGCGATTCATTAGGAGAATGTTATTGTATTGTATTAATTATTAGTTTTAGATCAGTCTAACTGTACAGGAAACCTACCCAGCAAGGGGCAAGTAAGGGCCTGTAGACAGGTTGTGCCATTGCTCTGATCTCTATCAGCCCTCAGGAGTTTGGAAATAGAACATATGTTGATTGTGTCAGTCTCTGACTCAGTTATTGCTGCTTATTCAGCTTTACTCATTATAGAGTCACCAGTATTGAAGTGCGAATATGAATAAAGTGAGAACTGTTCATAACTGTAGGTATGATACCTGAGGAAGCGGAAGCTATATCCCCCAAAAGTTGTATGTCTTTTTGTTGAATAAAACACTGGAAATGAAATAGTTTCCTCCAACTTTTTTGCATTTGCCATATTGCTGTGGAGGGCTGGTAGGATTGCACCTATTAACTGAAGGCCGTGCCAAAGGAGGTGTGCTGGAGTGTACTTTACTGGAAGCTATTGTCGGAGCACACACAATTGCACAAAAAACATTGATCGCATGGGCTCCAAAAATGGATTGCATGGCCACACATAATGGATTGCACAAGGCGTCTGGAAGTGCGTGAGAAGTACGCAAGCGTGGCCATCCCCTAAGGGACTTATTTAATGAGAGGTGCAAACCTTTGCCTGTGTTTATAATCTGCCGCTACCAATCAGATGTTTTATCTCACTGCAGTAGACCAATACAAAGGCGACATCTTATAGGCTGCTGCAGATTAATAGCACAGATAAGAGTGAGGCCACACTTCAACGCGCCTCCGCTGTGTGCACGCATTCGAATTGCGCAATTGGAGTGCATACAATTGCGCAAAAAAATGGCGATTGCATGCTTTCCTATTAACGGATCGCACCACACAGCAGTGCTTTAGTGTGGCCACATCAATTGGGCCCCACTAGTGTGGCCTAGCCCTCAGAATTTGCATCTATTAAATGAAAAAGCCCTTGGGGGCAAATCTCCCTTCCGCAATTTAATATCGCGTTAGCACACGTGGGTAAAGTAGAATTGAGGCTGAGGCCACACTGCAACGCCCAGGAATCACGCAGAAAATTGCGAGCGTTATCGCACGCGATTGTGTGCGTGATTCTTGTGCGTTTTACCATTTTGCGTTATGGAAACGCATGCGTTAAGGCACCAAAAAATGGTGAATGCATGCGTTACCAAAACGCAAACGGATGCGCAGTCGCATGCGTATCGGAAATCACGTGAATTTACGTGTTCCTGCGATTTCCACTTTAGCGAAATGCATGCGCATATGCGCGAAAAATGCGCTAGTGTGGCCTCACAGTAATATGGAGTTAAATACGCCAACTGATATTAAACAGATTAGCGTGACTTTATTATTGCCCAGCAGCTCTGGATAAATGAGCCACCTTGTGTTTAGAGAGACGGGCTAAAAATAGTGATTTATGAAATTATAATTTGGAAAAACTATCCTTAAATAATCAGAGTTTTTATTGAAGAATAAAATCTAAATCCCTCTTGGCTGCAGGTACAAATCAATATGGAGACTGCATTGTGCTCCCCAGAGTGTTTTCCTAGTGATATTTACTGTTGTAGCTGCAGGCGTCAGTAGCCCAAGTCCGTACATGTTGTTTTCTTTCTTGCAGCAGTTAAATAACACGGCGCAGTTTAAAGACTCGGTTAATCCGCACCAATGGTTCGTTTGTAGAATAATATCATTTTATAACTGAACATTGTTTCATACTTCCTGCAATTCACTTCCATCCCAAGACTGTAACCCTCACTCTATAGGTTGTCACTTCAGTGGGACTTAAATACCTACACAAAATGATGGCAACATTTTTTTTATCTCTAAAGCTGTGTACATACATTAGCGATAAATGATCTAACGGTTTTTAGTAAAACTGCTTCCGATGCAGACAAACGTTTGCTTAAAATATAGTAGTATAGGCAGTTGGCCGTGATCGTTAGGGTGAATGGAAGTCTCGAATGATCTTCCCAAAGCTGGGGTTATCTATCTACAGACACTAGATTTACTAGATTAGCAAAAGGAGAGAGGTAAATAAATATAACAATCTAGGGTTTGGAGGTTTGAGATAATTGGTGTAGATTTAAAAATTAGAGTTTTGTATGATCTTTTTATATATTTACAGGGAGATTCAATACAAGTTCTTATCGTTAAAAATTGTGTTAATTTTGACCTAACCAATCAGATCTTATTTAACATTTGAAAGCAAACATCTGATTGGTTAAGGCAAAATTAGCACTATTTTTAACAATAAGAACTTATTCTCCCTGTATGTTTCCCTAAAACTGGGCATGAATCAAGGTATGTTCAACTGATTTATATTTCCAGAGACTTGTTCTTGAAAACTCTTTACGATTGATCAAAAAAGTCAATGACATTAGATTTTTCATTGATTTTCCAGTAGGTGCACGTTCTAGTTAGTTGGGTTGCACAGGAATTTATTAAAATGAATAACTTTTGCATAAGATAAGTAAAGAATCTGTTATGAATGGATCTGGTGTTGTTACATCCACCCCTCCAAATCACAAGCAAATGGATAAATTTGGCTTTTTCGCCAAACCGCCCAATATTTTCATATATCAGTTGGTTGGGTCAGCGAACCATGTAAATCTCGGCTGATCATGCGGTCTCCTATGGACCACACGATCAGTCGTGGCGTCCAGTCTGTCACATCGATTTACGCCGCGTCCTATGGCAGTTCGTCCCGGCTGACTGCTCGCTTGTGACGAACGGTTAGTCATTTATACCCAGCCTAAAGCTGGGTACACGCACTACAGATCATTAAAAGATGACAGACAGGATCTGCAAGATCCTGTCTGACATTTTTCAAAGAGCTGCATACACACAGTCCCGAGCGTTCTCTCTATACACATCATAGGGAGAATGCTCGGGACTGTGTGTTTCCCTCGGGGTGCGGCAGGCTCCTCTATAGGGAGTCAAGCGCGGCCGAGGGAAATTCTCATTTTTTCCTGAATGACCGCTCGGCCGACGGGAACATTCAGCGGTGGCCACGCCCTTGTTTGAGAAAACCGCTACACACACTAGCGATAAAGCCCCGATACCGTCAGATCCAATAGTATCATGTTATTCCAGTTAAGTTTCTGCAGATTAATAGTATGGTGCACATTTTTGCACCAATTATTGCATCAGCCCTTTAGTTTATAAAAATAAACTTGAACTCCTTTTATTCTTTGATTCTGGTGCACAGTAGTGATACTTTATATCGTTGACCAATAAAGCTCTTATAATTCACTTAAACATCAGAAGTTTTCTGCTACACTGTTACATTCATGTGTGATTGCCAGTGCGTGCATACAAACATTAAACTTTCCATGCGTGTGAAAGTGAAAAGGGAGGTAAAGGGGTTTTTGTTTATTTTTTATTCACCTGTAAGTTCTGAGGTTGGAGATGTCGGTTCCAAATCCCTTTGATTGTCCATGTGTACAAACAGCTCTGTGGTGCAGTTATTTAAAATCCAAGGATCGCTTGTTTTCTTGATTATCCTTTACAAATGACTGTAGTTTAGAGAGTTGATACTGCCAATGGCCTTCTGGTCAAACACACTTTGCAATCCTTAGCTATAGTTGGCTAAACATAAGAAAACGAAAAAAACATGAATATAAAAATTTTAGGAGGAAATAAGGACCAGTTAGAAGGATAAACAAGATGGCCTCTTCCTTCTCCATCTGCTTAGGCCCCTGTGCACTCCTATTGACATAGCCAGTACATTTTTAGCACTCATTAGGATATTGTCATTTATTGTCATTAGGAACCTCTTTACTTCATGTGGAAAAGAATTTGCTTTTAAGCTGTAAGAAAGTAAAAGGTGTCAAGATTTTGCCAACAGATTGTCATACCCGAAAGCCCCAGGCATGTCTTGATAACCCAGCCCTGTGTTAATTGTAGGTTGTAGGTAATATGCATTAGCCCAAAGTATTTTTTTTTTGTATCTGTGGCAAATATGCACAGGTTAGCCATATTTTTGTCTGCACTGGTAAATTTCACAAAAGTAATTGTGTACAGTTATTGGTCTGCCTGTTGTTAATTATTTGCTAAGCCTAATTCCCTGTGTTACTGGTCTCCATGAAGATAGGAAAAAGTACTGTAATGTATTGCTGTGAGTTAGGGTAATTCACATAAAGTCCATAACATTTCTATATGTAATTTATACTGTACTGCTAGTAGATCTGTGAATTACAATACCCATGTCTCTGTGTAGAGTAAATAATGGTCTGTTTGGGGGTATATATCTTGCTCTTTAGGACGGGTCTGGGTGGGGTCCAGCAATGAAGGGTCTGTGATGTTAAGGGTATTTTCTAATAATGATAAAAACAGGTTATCTTTAATTATGTTAATCTATTCACTTCCGTAGCCCTCGCCCCAGGCTAGGAACTGCAGATGTAACACTAGCTACTGTAATCGAGGTTCATTGTTATGAAAGATTTCATAAGATTTTCACCTATGTAAGCAAAGGGCTGAACAGGCTACTATCATCCATTTTTTTTCTATTGAGTGATAAATTGTTTTATTGTTAGTTGTGGGGGAAAGGTTAAACAGTGGTATGAAATATTGGCCAAAATATATTGTCTATGTTGAAGATTTTGGGTGATTTCTGATCAATTGAGACATCGCACCTGGCTGTTAATAGGTACACACTAGAGGAATTGATATCGTTTTACCCAAGACCAAAAGTTGCTTGACATCCCCTCATGCAGCTTGATCATTTGTTATAGAGAGAGGAACATTTGTGTGTTCACAGTAAGTAATGATTCCCTGTCATATGGCCCCACACCACAATGATCCCAAAAATACAAAACTGACATGACACTTACCTGAGTACATTTTCACCTTGTATTTCTTTTTTTCTGGTTTGTCATCCTCTCCTGTCCCAGAACATGTCCTGTGTGGAGTCATATTTGAATGCAGGTTATGGGATGTATAGGGAATAACATTCCACACTGGATTGGTTTAAGGATCTGTGGGGGGGCCTTGGGCAGAATGTTGCACATGGGGCCCCTTCCCAATTGACCAATTGAAGCCCATTTTTTTAAGGGAGATGCAGTATTGTAAACATTATTTATTCTTTAGTTATTAACAAGCTATTATACCCAATATCCACCCCTCCCAACTCACCCGATGTGCTTACTAAAAAGTAGGACTGCCTTATCTGCCCATTCTCAATTCCCTCCCTCTGTCTCTAAAGACATGCTTTTTGCAGAGCTTGACTTTCCTTTTGCCAGGTCTCGTTTAGATAATTCCAGGCAATATTTCAGCCTGACCAACCGAACTATACCCCCAGTCAGTCGGTCAGACTAAAATGTCAGGCTAGGCTAGTTGCTAGTTCTAGATCGGTACTAAGGATAGATTAAGGTACACCTTACATGAGTGTAATTCAAACCAAAATATTATAATATCCATTCATTTTAGGCATTCAAAGCATTTACAACTTCAAAGAATAAAAATGCTACCAGGAATTTAAATCATTTCCTGAACTGATCCCACTGTAATGGGAAGTGATGCCCTTAGAGATCTCTCATTCTATACTGTTTCCTCTTGTATGATTGTCTGACTCTAGCATGTAAACAAATCTCAGCATATCTGCAGTGTACATTACAGCGTAAAAATCAATTATGCCCTTTTAAATGCAGCAGTGCTGAGTATCGTGACTACTGCAGGTACAAAGTGATCAGTCTGAAGGGAGGGAATGTTCTGCCCTTTACCTTCTGTTTGATGAAACAAAGCAATTCAAGAAAGCTGTTAAATCTGCACAAATGTCTAAAATAAGCATCTGTTGTATTGGGTACTTTTATTGGTATATAGATCTTTCTTTTGTATGTATTCATTTTTTATATAGTACTGATCATATTACACAGTGCTTTATTCATTCCCTTCAGGGGCTGACTTAAAGAGCTTACAATCTATACACCATGGGTAATTGTAAACTATGCAGATTCTCTCATTTTTAAAATTCACATGGGCAGCACAATGTTCTAAAGGTTCTATTCTTCAGAGTCCCAATACTCTTCTCTTAATGGAAAAGTTTGGGTCCCTGTATAATAGACACAGATAATTTGCTTTTTATGAAACATTGTCCTCTAAACCCAGGTAAACCCGTATGTTCTATGTGACGGATGAAGGGAAGATTCCTTAACACTGCATTGGAGTGGAACTTTGACAAGAAACACAGATCATTAGAACACACATTTATTATATGGTTTTACAGTTTGTGCTTATTCTGTGATATTACCAGTTCTGTAAACGCACGATGTGTACGAACAAAGGTTTTGGCTGATAATTGCCCTGTGTGTAGGCGCTTTATCGGCCGAAGCGGTCGTTTGTTTGATGGCGTATCTTCGTCAAAGCGCCTACACACGGGCCGATTATCACCGGAAACGTTTGTTCGAGCCTTAACACAGATGACATGCGCAAAACTTAAGAGAAAACTTTACTTACCGTGAGGGAAAGAAGTATTAATTCCCTGCTGATAAAGAAACGACCAGTCTATAACTGTAATGTTAGGTTTATTGTAGCTGTGAGGGACAGAATAGCAACAAGATAAAAACAGCAAAAACCCAGTGCACAAAGGTCAGAAATTGATGTTCATTGTAATGAATGAAAAAATGATTTGATTCCTTATCAACCAGCAAGATTTCAGGCTCCCAGGTTTCTTCACTGTATGCAGGTAATGAGTTGAGATTAGGAGCTAGTTCTAGATAGATTAAGGTACACCTTAAATGGGAGTAATTCAAACCAAAATATTACAATATCCATACATTGTAAGGCTGTGGGCGCACTACAACGCACTTAAATGCACATACTCAATGTTGAATGTTTTAAGCGTGTTACCATGCGTTTGTGCTGCGGCTACACCAATATGCCGTTATTCAAGCACATGCAATTTGCAAATAAATAGTGATCGGCCGAACAACCGATTCACGGCACTTTCGGTCAGTCAGCCGAAAAGTATCTGCTGGTGTGTGGTGGGCAGCCGAGACTGGCCTCGATCGTTCGTTCGTCCAGATCGGACCAACATTCGATCGGACGTGTCAGTAAATTCCAATCGATTGTGCCCTATGGGAACGCGCGATCGATCATTCGTAAATTCGCCTACGACCAACGGATATTTGTCCCGGCCGAACGCTTGGTCAGGACAAATAGCCCCTCCGTGTGTACCCAGCCTAATCCCAGTTTATTTTATTAAGAAAGACACAGAAATAATCAGATTCAAACAAGCCACCGTGACAAACAATACTGGGCTGATCTACTAGAATATGGACAAGCAGTTTGGTGAGAAGGTTGGTGCAATCATTCGCAAATGAAAGAAATATAAATTAACTGTCAATCACCCTTGGAGGTGGGCTCCATGCAAGATTTCACCTAGTAGAGTGGCAATGATCATGAGAATGATGACAATGCAGCCTAGAACTACATGGGGGAACTTTTGCTCTCAGGGCAGTTGGGATCATAGTAACCAAGAAAACAATTGGTAACACTATACATTGTGAATGACTGAAATGTTGCAGCACCTGTAAGGTTTCTCTGCTCAAGACAGCACATGTAAAGGCCCGTCTGCAGGTTGCAAATGAACTTCTGAATGATACACAGTAGAACTGGGCAAATGTGTTGTGGTCAGTTGATTCTCTTTGGCATCAACTCAATTTGCCATGTTTGTTAAGGAGGAATGCAGCATATGACCCCAAGAACACTATCCCTATCATCAAACATGGAAGACAACACTTTATGCTTTGGAGGTGTTTTTCTGCTACGGGACACCTTCACCGCATCTAGGGGATAATGGACAGGACCATGTACAGTGAAATCTTGGGTGAGCACCTCCATTAAAAATGGGTTATGGGTGGGTATTCCAGCATAACATTGTTAAATGAGTTGCCCTTGTCTGAACTGTGAACAGCTTGGAGGTGTGGAAGTTTTCTATCTGCTTTACGAGGGGTAAAGATCTAGCATTTTAGGTACAGAAAAAGAAGAAGGGAGATTTAATCTTATTTCAATAGTCAAGTAAAAACAGTTGGCTAGACAAAGATAATGTCCTTTTTTGCAACCTTTTTTGTATTCAGAGTTTCTTTCAAAAACTGGGATTTCCATGTAGTAAATAAAGTTCATAAATATAACAAAATTAAAATAAATTAGAATCTAAAAAGGAAAGTTGCTTCAATTCCACCGGTAACATTTAGTGAGATCCGCATTGTTTGCTGAAATGTGTTTAAAAAACATTTTGCACAGATCTGATTAAAATAAGCTGTAATGTATATGATTGGGCATTATGGTAATATTGGCAAAAATGGATTAAGATCAAGCAAGGCCCAAGACACAGCTGGAATTTAGATCTCCCTTCTTCTCTTTATGTGTGTTGTGTGGATGGTAAAACTGTCCCTGCTGCTAAAATTGGTCCCTAGGCAGGTGGATAGGTTGGCTTGTGGATTATCCTGCTCTGCAGCCTGGCAACCCTTATCCGTAGGTTTCTACAAATCCCATTAGCTGTAGGAAAGTAACCTTTCTAGTTGAGTTATCTTTTATTCTCACTCTGCTATAAAGAATCATTCACACCCTGTCTGGTTCCACTTTAATCTCTGGGAACAGATGCCACCCCACCCTGCTTCTCACCATTCATTTTTCCACTGTGATGACTCTATGGTAGACTTGGTAGATGGCTCCGTCTATCAAAGATCAGTCCCATGATGTTTTTCCATTAGAATCACAGTCCTGCCTTTTTCCAAGTTTATTTTAGATCTATTATTTCGAACAAGGTTCCCTGACCTGCTGTTTCTTAACTAGTTAAAGGTTTATGCTGAACACTGACCATGGGTTTCCCTCAGTCAGTGGCTGCAGGAGTGTGTTATACATCTGTGTTAACTTACACCCCAACATGTTTCAATATCTAAACAGATCTATTATTACAATAGTCGTTCCATGAGAATCTGTTAGCATGGCAAGAATTTCTCACACCATGACCAATGACACAATATAAGGAACACAATATAGTATTCATTTCCTAGGCAGAGAAGGATATCAATGCAACCGGCTACTGCTTATTTCTATAACTGCAGCTTCCATGTTTACAATTCAGCTACTTGAGATGTGCAGGGAGGCAGTGTCAGCATGTGCTAAAGCAATCTGTTTACATTATATGAGCAGGAAATCGGAAACTCACCATAAAACCAGTGTGAAAATGAAATTGAAATGAGTAAAAAATGTAAAATTAAGAATGGGGATGTGTAGGAAAAAATATTTTATCCAGTAGCCCATTCACCTAAATATTTCTGGTGGGCTCCTGGTTCGTTTTTTTTTCTGCTGGGCCCCTGGTTGGTGTTTCCTGCTGGGCCCCTAGTTAGATATTTCTTTCTGGGCCCCTGGCTTGAATTTTCCTGCTGGGCCCCTGGATTAAAGTTTCCTGCTGGGCCCGAACACCTCAGGACAGGGATGACAAGTGTGTCAGGGGCCGAGAGGCAGGGTTTGGTGCATTCCGGGTCGGAGAGTGGGCATTATGGAGACGGGGCTTCCATTGCAGTTCATAGACCGGGATTTCAGCCCTGTGTGCGGGACTATGGGTTTGGTTTTGCAGTCAGGGAAATCCTGGACAAAAAGAGACGCCTGTTGACTACATAACACAGTTCCATAACATTTTTTTGCGTGTTATTTTAACTTGAGTGCAGGGCTTTTTGCAAGTCATATTCGCAAAATGCTAAAACTCAACCATTTTTCAACCATTTACATAGAACTCCCACTTTCAAGGAGGGTGTACAGAGCCCCAAAATGATCGTTCTGCATTAAAAATTGGTGCATGTGAGCAACGGTGGTAAGAATGGATGTGTATTTAGACATTAAAGCCAATTTAGCAAATGTTGGTTTAATTGTCTTATCAGGTTTAATGTCTAAAGGTTCGTACACACGTGCGATCGCAGGTGCCGACCCGTGACGAACGATGTATACGAACGGCTGTTTCGGCCGATAATCGTAGCGTGTATGGGCACTTTATCGAACTAAATGGCCGTTCGCTCGGAGATCGTTGCCCGATCCATCGGGCGGATCACAGAATGACCAGCCATTTTGCCAGATAAAGTGCCCATACACGGTACATTTATTGTCCGAAACGGCCGTTTATACACATTGTGCGTCATGAGTCAGCACCCTTAATTGCACATGTGTACGAACCTTAACTCTCTACAAGCAGCTCACCAGTTGAAGTAATAGTGTGAAGCAAGTTAAATCACTTTTTAGGGAAATTGGTGACCTGTCACACACAATATCCATCTGCATCCAATGTTTGTGGCAATCTACTATTGCTTTAGTCTATTCCTTCCTATTTGAAAGGCTTTAGGAATGGGTATCAATGATGTCTATAAGCTCTGCAACAAATCATAGCAAGCAGGACCAGCTAATCATAAAACATAAATAGAATCCATAAGGAACAGCAAATCCATACTTACAATGGCACAGCATTTGTAACAGATTATGTTGTATATCTAGTAATAAAACCATAATCCTATCTACCAATCTGGTCCTCTTTTTCTGCTGTTTTATGGAGAAACTAAACAGTTACTTATGAAAGGGGGTGCATTGGTTTGTCTCTGTACGAGGGGTGATTAATGTAAGAGGATCTGTGGCATCTGTGTGCAGTGTCTTGGAAAATCTGCTTTCAGGCTTGATCTGTTTTAAAATGTGGGAGTTATAATAATAGAGGGGAGATCATGGCTTGACAAATCATAGCAGTGATCCTTAGCACACAGAGCCAAATTCCATTATAGATTGGCTTAGTTATATTATCAAGACTTTTTAACTCTGAGCTCTGACGAGCAGTAATATGTCTTCACATATGAATTGAAAACTTGGAAGGGGAAAGAGCTCATCTGCGCATGCCAGAGTCCTTACTGAGTACAAGGAAGCAGCAGGCACAGGATGACACACAGCTCCTACTTTTCACTTTTTTGTGATTTTCAGTAGGCACTGCAGGAAAACCATAAGGAGAAACCAATTGATCCGAAACGCGTTAGTGGGGCCTAGCCCTTAATGGCGTAACACATCTTGCCATGTGTTTTTTATTAAGAGCCAAGTTAGTACAGTATTGGAGGTTAAATAAATACATCCATCTAGTCTAACCTTATTAAGGTGACCATACATTAGGCCGATTTTATGTACAATCGAACATACAATCCGACATTTTCATCGATTGGCCGAAAAATTGTACATTTTCCCATTCTTATCACACGACATTAGATTGTAAAATCGATCATAATTACGATCGGGAAAGTCGGTTTTTAAGTCGATTGGTAAAATGATTGTAGTGTTTTCTAAAGTTCTGATTAAATGTGAATGTTATGTAACCTCACAATGGACGACATTCGACATTAATCACAAAACAAATTGAATGTCGAACAATATTTATTGTACATCTTGGTACAATTAACATTGTACATCTGTCTATCAAAGTATCTGTCGGTTTAAGATCATAATTACGATCGTAATAGTGTATGGCCACCTTAAGACTTCCCTTAATGCCTGGTTAACGCAATGTCTCGGCCGATCACTGATGCGGCTGCAGAATAGCAGCAGAAGGCGGCCAAGGGAATTAGGCCTGGTAAGTACCGTATACTTACAAGCCTCGCAGACCAGTTTAGATCAAGATCTAGATTTTGGGGGGTGTTCTATTAAATCAGCCTCACATCAATTGTTATTTGTTACACTTTAAATCATTTATTGATATATTGTCCATAGGGCCCTGCCAAGTGAATATTTTTTTAAAGGGCATGTCCACCCCCAAAACTATAATCCCCCCAACTACTGGCCCCACCATGTAGTGTAGTTTAATCCTTACCTCACATCCCAACTCCATCTGGTTCTCCTGTAGTCCCCCCCCAAAGTTCCAAAACTGCCCACCAGGAGGCTAGCAGGTCCATATAGGACATGCCTGCTACCTGGCCTCCCGGAGATTCCTGCCATGCGTGCTGCAGCCTTCTCCCCCCTCCCTCCCCTCCCTCACGTTCTACTATCCTCCCCCTAGCATTAAACCCCTTAATATTATGCTCCCCCATCCCCCAGCCCAACCGCATGTTTTTTTTTTTAAAAGCTCCCCAAACTCTTACTTACCTTTCCGCTTTCCTCCGCTGCACTGAATGACCGGCAGCCGCGTCCGTGATTGGCTGCCGCTCAGCCAATCACAGACGCGATGCCGGTCCCGCCCCTCTGCTTGTTTCCGCAAGCAGAGGGCCGCAGTGCGGCGGGGATCGAGGGGAGGTAAGTAAGAGTTTGGGGGGCTTTTTGAAAAAACAAATCATGCGGTTGGGGCTGGGGGACATGGGGGAGCATAATATTAAAATTCTATTTTAGGGGTGGACATAGCCTTTAAGCTTACCATACTTTCTGACCTACAGAATGCAGGACATTTTTGTTTACATCACTTGCCATTTGAAACTGGTATAATGACAAAGAAAAAATCATGTTGATTGAATAATATTGTAAAGACTGCAAGCATTAGCTAACTACACCCAGTCAATTATCCAACCACTTTGATATGGAGCTCACTCTGAAGACTATTTGCCTATTAATAGCAGAATAATTATATGGTAAACAAAGACCAGTAAAGGATACATTCACGTGACTAGCAGGTAATTGCATGTCTGTAGCAATGGGAGAATATATAGGGCAGGCTCACCTAGGCAACTTTCCTACAGCAGCTGGGTCACTTAGAAACAAGCAGAGCAGTTTTGTAGCTTTAACTATTTTTCAGCAAAGCAACATAATGTAAAATTGTCTGCTATTGTGAAACATTTCAAGTTATTTGAGGCATTGATGCAATTATCTATTGCTGTGGTGGCGAATGTATGGCACGCGAGAGGTGGTACCCACAGCCCTTTCTGTGGGCAGTCATGCACAGCAGAGTTCATCAGAGTTTGTTACCACAAAGGCAGAGAGACACAGGTTTTCTGGTAACAAGAGAGGTTAAAACACATATACATTCCCTCTTGGGGAATCAGTAGGTGCAATCCTCCAAACAACCCCTACCCTGGGGTAGATAGAGTCCAACCTCAAATCAAAGAGGAACACACTTCATCAGTGTATCAAAATGTATTGTGCAAACAACATTCAATGTTAACCTATAAACAATTCTATCTACCGTGTCTGTCTGTGTCTATTTGTCTATCCTCAGTATTCATGTTGGCACTATGCAATATGTAAGTGGGTTTTGGGTTGCAGTTGGGGCAATCTGACTCTAAAAGGATTGCCATCACTGGTCTATTGTGTGTGTTATAATGTATTACTATAGAAAGTCGCAAGTAGGGTTTCCACCTCTTACCTTTGAAACCAAAGGTCGGCTGGACGTTTATCCACTGCACAGGTCAATGAATGACACTTGGCTGAATAGATACACCCATGCAATAAATTCCCTTGTGTTGCCTGCTCTTTCAGTGCCGTATCGGATGTGTTTACCAGTATCATAAGTTCATTAAATGCATACTGTAACCAAGGAATTAAGTAAGATAGGGATTGTTAAGTCTAAAGGCTCATACACGTGCAATCGGGGGTGCCGACCCGAAACGCACAATGTGTTTGCACGCACGTTTCGGCCTACAATCGTGCTGTAAATGGGCACTTGTCAGCCAAAACGGCTGTTCGGTCAGGGATCATTGCCCAACCAGCCAGGCGCATCTTCAACCGACAAACAGGGAGATGCAATATCCCGCGCAAATGAGAAAATAAGCGCTAAAACCGCGCTAACCTATGTCCTAACGTGTTAGCGAAGGTTTTGCACTCCCTGCGCCATGCAATTTTTTTTTGCGCAAAGCAATGCAATAAATTTTCTGACGGTTTTTGCACTAGTTTTTTGCACAACAATTAACGCCTCTTTAATGGTGTCTTTAAAATACACACAAAAAGTTGCAACTTACCGCTAGCGTTTTCGCAATGTATTAACGGTCGCAAAGTGATTAATACATTGCAGAAACGAGTGCACGTAGGTTGCGATAGCGAAATATATTGCATCTCCCCCAAAGTGCCCATACACGGCACAGCATTATTGGGCAAAATGGCCATACATACACATCGTGTCTTGCGGGTCGGCCCCTGCAGTCGCATGTACAGTATGTATGAGCCTTAAAGCTCCCTTCACATATGGTAAAGGAGGAGAGACTTCTGGGTAGATTCCATGTTATCAAGCCCTTGAGGGAGAGGCCTTTACAGCATTCCATGTGCTAAATGCAGATCCAGAGGGCCAGTTACACACCGGTTTTGGGTTTATTTAACAATCATCAATGCAACAAAGGTCTCTAATCTGCAATGGTCTGCAAAACAGCTGCTCTATGACTCTAGCCTAGAGATGGGGATTATGTAGCATTCCCCACCTTTAAAGGTAACTCCTTGTGATACTGGCAACCCCGTTTCTCAGCATCACATATTCTATGCACTAAAAGGAAACAAGCTAGCAGTCATGCAACATGTATCACATTTTCTCTATTGACAGAGACCATGTGTGCACTGTAGAAACAAGCCATGTTTACACTTCAAATATTTACCCTTCACACTGATGAAGAGATGGTTGTAATGTTAGACCAGGTATAGCAAATTTATCTCTGCATAGCCCCGCAGATCTTTACATTGTTAAAATTCTCTTAGTTCACTTCCTTGAACTTATTTTACAAGGACATAGTAGTGGTTTGTAGATGCATTATCTGGTGGTTTGCTGCACAATGCTGTGGGGTATGAATGGCCATAAGTGCTTCTGTGTTCTTACCACAACTAAAGTTGGCCATACACATGCAATCCCACAGCATGTGTGCTGACAGATCACATTGGTATCTGTCGGCACACATGCTGTGGGAACAGCACACACGGACACGGTATGGGGATCGTTGGCCGTTCGGCCATACACCGCACAATCGGTATCGGCTCCCAACGGAATTTTTCCATCATTCCCAATCGATCGGAGTTCCGACTACAGTCGGAGAGAATATCACCTACACACGAAACGATAATAGGTAAATCCCATCATTCCTCGAGGGGATTTACCCATTATCGTTCGTATATATGGCCACCTTTTCACTGATAGTAATTTTAGTTAGTATGTTAAAATGGCAAGACAATATCAAACATAATTGCTTTGCTTGATATCTTAAGACCAGATCTGTATGCAGTGTGGTCATACACAGTTTTGGCCTCCGGGCTTTAGTCAGGGTGGTTGGCTGATGATTATTTAGCTTGCAACAAGGTGGTTTATCCAATCAGTGGCTTTTCACCTGTTCTAGATCCGAATATCAGCGTGGTTATGGAACTGCAAATTGACAACCTTAAACAGAAATCAGAATTAGATAAATATATTGGCAATAACAACCTTGTAATTGAATCAAACATTCCTTCTCCAGGAGCCAGTTTCCATGAGTCCAGTATAAAACACACTAACGCATATATGCGTTATAGAGAAATAATTCCTATTGGTTGTAAATTATGTTCCGTTAGACACCTTTCCAAATAGATATTTAGAGCTGGTACATGCTACCCAATCAGAGTTGGGCTGGTCCAACACGACAATAGGAAAGTCCCTGTCCATTCATTAATCAAATAAAAAATGCTTTTATTGTGCAACTGCCCCAGTCTTAAGGTGTTTATACACATGGATGGAATCTGATTGTGAGTTTGTCCAATGGGCGCATGAAGGATTGTTACTTATAGACTTTATACGGAATGTTTGTTGCCCGCATACACGGCAACAATGTTATTAGTTCCTCATACTGTAGAATGCGCTGCCACTTTAATTCTGGACTATAAGACTATTTATCAGTATATCGATTTTTAGATCTCTTGGGAATATAGGCAGGATGTCTGCCCAGTATCTACCAGGCTTTTCATGCAAAATTTAAACATATTTAACATGTTTTCTGTTGAACTGGTAAATTTACATTGTATTCTAGAAATAATGCCAATATGCTGCTTTCTATAAATGTTCAGATCATTTATAGACTTTGTTTCTATTTTTATGAATGGGTAATGAAGTTTAGGCCTAGTTAATCAGATTATCAGGTCACACTAGAGGTGGAGACCTATAGAGACCTCTAGCAAACTTTAAATGAACCAGTAAGACTCATTTCATTTGATGTGCCTTTGTGACAGTAATACCCTGAATACGTTCTATTCTTGATTTGTAGCCTTCTCGCTGTACTATTAATCCTGAATTGCTGTATTTGGCAGGGTTTGTAAGTTTAATCCTTTTCTTGGCTGTGGTATTTTTTTGGCATAGTAGTGTTCAGGACCGTCTCTAGACTTTTTGGCACCTGAAAGGAAAAAAAAACCTTCTCCCGCCCCTCGCCTTACCGTGCTGCTGGAAGGGGTGTGGTTTTATAATTGAAAGTGGGTGATACTTTGTCCAGAAGTGGGGTGTGGCTTGTCCAGAAGTGGGACTGGCTTTATACACATGACTGGTAAATAATGCCCACAATGAATGGTAAATGATGCCCACAGATACTGATATTAGACGCCCACAGTGACTTGTAAATGATGCCCTATATTGACTTTTCATCTGCAGGGCTGATTTTTATCAAATGAATTGCCAGTCAGAAGGAAGGGGAGGAGTTGTAGCTGCATTCTGTTGTGCAATGAAAGTCACAGCTTCCCCTGCTAGTTAAGGTGACAGTACCTCCCCCCCGCTATCATAACTGCTTCCTCCCTACAGGATGCTGCTCTGTAATGTGCTTTACCCTGCCTCATCAGAGAGGCGGCCCTGTGTTAATAAGACCAACCTGTACAGAGCTATTTAGGGATTTATATGTAGGAAAGATGTCTGGTGAGCCAGAACCCTTACCATTATCCCTTAAAAAAGGATCTCCCTAAAAAGGATCATAATGTGCTACAGTGCTGCAGTGCTACAGTGCTGCAGGCAATGGAATCCATTGGAAGGTGCTGTATTCTGAGTACTACTATACTCTATTACATGTCTTAATTGTTCATTTATATGTTTGAGATACCCAGAGTGAAATGTTAGATCAGCTTCCCATCTTGTTATAGTCATTCTAGTAATGTATATCATGTATGTGATTGGAACAGGTCTAGTTATACAGGGTTAAAAAACACTTGGAGCTATGGGATAACTTCATCCTCTAGCACCAAAAAGATGAGCAATATGTGTATTTGGGGTTCTCACTTGTTGTTAGCTATATTCCATTCGTTTACATGTTAAGCAGTACAAAATGTGTTGGTAACTCTGGGCTTTGATCTGGTTTGTCTCACCCCTGCATGTTTCTGGAGCTCCACTAATGGGAAGATATGTTCTGTCACCCCCATTGGCTAGTTCCTGGACTCAGTGTGGAGGCAGAGATAGACCAGAGCAGTGAACAGGACTTATAAGGAATACTGCTAGAGATTGAAGGTATATATACCATGGGTATTTTTATGGGGGGGGGGCTGTTTTGGACATTACAGCCCCTTATACCCATTAAACATTAACAAACCCAATAACCCATTAACAAACTACTACATCCATGTAAAGCTGCATATATAAACCTTTCTCTCTTATGGCTCCCATCCTCTGGAATTCTATTTCCCTCTCTCTACGTCAAGAAACCTCAATTAGCAGGTTTAAATCTAGCCTTACATCCTACCTATCTGGTAACCAACATATATATTATATGATATGATTGTTTTATCTGCACTGCATACGTCTCACTCCAGCACTTATACCAATTCCATTGTATCTGTATGTTACCCACCTAACTAGATTGTAAGCTCTATGGGGCAGGGGCCTCCTTTCCTCTTGTGGCAAGGCTCTAGCACTTATATAGTTAGATTTATATAATTAATATATTTATGTACTGAGCTATTTATGTATTTATTTTTATTTTTGTATTTTGTTATTGTACAGCACTGCGTCCCCAAGTGGCGCTTTATAAATAAACTATACATAGTTACATACATACATACACTGCAGCATCTTGTCTACCCAAATTTACTTGTTCACCACCGCATTAACCCCTGAAGTTCTCTAATCTCTAAATGTCTGCTTTCTATTTCTTCCTGGATGGCGCACCGCCGCTTTAAACTAAATCTAACTAAAATTGAATTCATAATTCCCCCCCCCCCCCTAAACTAGGACCTAACCCACCATTCTCCATCAATATGGTCACTAACCCAGTTGAATCTGCACACTGCTTTGGAGTAATATTTGACTCTTCTCTTCCCTTCCATCATCACATTTACAATGTCACTAGGAAGTGCCATTTTCTCCTTCACAATATTACCAAGATCCGCCCTTTCCTCTCTCGCTCCACTACTAAAATGCTCATGCATGCCCTTATAATCTCTCGTTTTAACTACTGTAACATTCTGCTACTTGGACTCCCAGCCTGTCATCTCTCTCCTCTCCATTCTATCTTAAACTCGGCAGCTCTCCTCCAAAAGAGAACCCGCAACCCCAATACTTCAGTCCATAGGGTGACTTCCCATCAATGGAAACAATGCGGAGTTGTACTCCAAAGTGAATGGTGAACTTTATTCGAAACCAGTCATCAACACGTTTTCTGGGTATGAGCCCCCTTCATCATGTGATGTTTGATGGCTCCCCATCAAACAAAATCATATTCAGTACCTTTATTTGAAACTTTAAATCCCTTTACTCTATTGCACCTCCCTACTTATCTTCTCTCTTGGTCGCTTATGTTACTGGACATGCCCTGTGCACCTCTCAAGGCAATGTTCTCTACAAACCCCCTATGATCACTGCTTTCTCCCATCTTAAACCATTCTCTCTTGCTGCTCTCTACATATATATATATATATATAATATATAAAATGTATGTATGTACTCTTAACCACTGAAATTGTATTAATGTAAATGTAATTTATCTGTGTAGTGGCTTGCACTTATCTCCCTGTTTGTATACTCCATATTTTATAATGTACAGCGCTGCATACCCTAGTGGTTCTATATAAATAAAATGATACAGTACAATACAATCTGTGATGGGATTCAGAGATTCTGGAGAATAGAGGAATATCGGGGGTTATCAGTCAGTACTGACGAGATTGATCATTTTCCAGTAATGTGTGTATGTGTGAAACAGCTGTTTCCAATGCTGACAAACGTTCAGCCTTGGCACAGAAAAAAGCTGCTACATCCGGCAAATTTCCCCCAGTCACGGTTGGCTCCCTGTATTGTAGTATAGGAAGTCTGCTGTGATCGTTAGGTGTGTGACAGTCACAAACGATCATCCTGTACTATATATAGGAAGAACGCTTATGTCTGTGTCTGGCCACATCTTTGATAGATGACTGACAGAATATTACAGATTGGAACTGAGTATTTTCTTACCTTGACAGGTTGGTAAAATAATATACTAACTATTAAAAAAAGTTAATTTGGATCTGGTACTTCGCTCAATCCCAAAATAATAATGTCATGGGAGATAATACTCTAACAAACATAGAAATAAAAGTACCAGGCACTCAACCCAGATATGAGTTAAAAAGTAATCCCTTTATTGTGCAACATTGGGAAAAAACATTAGGTGCTAATAAAAACATTTAAAAATATATATACATACAAAAATGGATACCGATAGGTAGCATGAATCACTAAGTATCTCCCTCACCAAATAACCATCTCAAGTAATTAGCATCAAAACCCGTATATACTCATCTGTAAACAAGTCTCAGTCACAGTCATAAGTCACCATGGGGGCTCCAGCATAGGAAAAGGCTGAGGGACGACACATCTAGATAAGTAGTATGCATCGGAATCACAAACAGGAAAATGTGGGACGCTGAACGCGTTTCGCTAATCAAGCTTCCTCAACAGCGTCATGGGAGATAATACTGTACAGAGCTGCGTCCCCAAGTGGCGCTTTATAAATAAACTATGCCAATCATGGTACATGCAGATATAATTGTATAAAGTACTTAAACCATTACATTTTGGCAGACAAATGTACATACTTTTCAGAAGAGTCCTAACAGCCAACAGGAAAAACATGCATTAATTATGACGTTAAACAAACCAGGCACTTAAAATTTTTGACACTTGATAAAACCGGGTCTTAATACAATAGAATACACCAGCATTGTTCTCATGCATGAAAGGGCATGCTAACATACACAACATTGGGAGGAGTGGAAGCACTATTTATTAGTTAGATTACCCAGCTCTAGTCTGTTCAAAGAACAACTATACTGAGAAAACGTCTTTTATTTTTTTTACCTTTACCTATACTGCAATGGGATGTAGGACAGAGTATTCCTACCTCCCTTTGTTAAACTATAGCTGAGCACACATCTGTTGACTTCTGTGCCCCAACTGCCTCTACTTTTCTTGCATTTGCCTGAAGGTGAAGAAGCCAGAAGACCAGCGAATATGCCAGAACACATATGTTTATAAACAAGATTAACAAGATTTTAACAACTGTGCAATCTGGTTTGGCTGAACAATGGGAAGTAGGAATACTCAGCCTTACCTCCCACTGTATAAGTAAGGGTGATGCATGTGTGTGTTCCAAATGCCCCTTTTGGGCCTATCGCTTGGTGTATGCGATAGCGTATGGGTGCTGTGTTGGGTAATCCGCCTGGGGTCAACTCCGTGTATGAAGCTTAAGGCTTTTTTCAAAAATGTGTCTATGCATGTGTGTATGTATATATTTATATATATGTATATTGGTTCACATCAATAGTAGATCATCATAGAACAATCAATGGGTTTACCTTAGGGTGGGTACACACAAAGGGACTATTTGTCCTTACCGAGTGTTCGCTACGAGCTCGGCTGGGACAAATGTCTGTCGGTCGCAGCAATAGTGGCCATGGCCGACAATTTGTGTGACCGATCGGGCGGTCACATAGGGAACTACACAATTGGCTGTGATTTACCGATCCGGACGAACAGACAATCAACATCGGTCGATCACAGATTTTTCGGCCCAATCAACAGATACACGGAAGTATTGGACGATTGGGCCGAAAAATCTGCCCGTGTGTACCCAGCCTATAAGGGAAAGTAAGCTATTCTTTTTATACACAGGAAAAAGAAAGGTTGGCACAACACATAAAATTGTCGTTTATCATTAAATTAAATCATTAAGAAATCACAGGTGTCATTGCCAGAATAGTTGATATACCAACCTGTAGACCAGTCTCTGCTAAAAGTATCGGGGGAAATATTGCCAATGTGTTTTTTATTATAGATGCTTGTCCCCATGTTTAATGCTTTCCCCAATCTCTTTTTCATATTTAATTCGGAATTCATTTAATTCGTATTTTAATTTGCTGTGTATTTTTACTGACTGTCAGGTCATGGAAATTTCCATCCCTGTGTTTAGATGTACATATGGTCAGCTTCCCTGGCGTTCAAACAAATTTTATTTTGTTTGTTTGGCATGACTGATGGCAAATATTAACATGGGCTGAAATTATTAAGGTTACGTGCTAATTAACTGGTTAGGAACATTTCAAGGGATTTATAGCAAAATTGGGATAAGGCGAAATTTCCAGTAATAGAAATCTAAAACTTTTGTTACTTGAACCTAGAGATAAACAGTTGTAGAAAGTTTTTAGTCAAATATTAAAAAAGGCCCAAACAAACAACCCTTCTTCCGCATGCATATAAGAGCTTACAGGACCTGGTGAGAAGCTACCCACCTTCTTCTCACTCCCAGGATAATGCAGTCAACCAGGCATTGGGCTGATTGGTAAATTTTGTGTGACAGGCTAACCATATATATGACCAATCAACATGCTCTTAGATGGCCCCTAGAGTAGAGTCCTGCATCAGGTCGGTTACCTCCAAGTAGACTGCAGTGAGTTTGAATGGGTTGCAGTTTGAGTTCAGGTAGAAAGCTGCGGGTCGGCATGGGTTAGGCAGAACTAGTGTTTGACTAGTTGTGGGTTGGGTGCAGTTATGTAATCCACCAGCAAAGCTGGTACGGGGTAACAGTTTTGTGAGTTGTGTGCGGGTCTGATGCGCAGGGAAGAACTCAACATAGGTCAATGCAGGAACTTAATCACTGGCCCTTTCCTAAAAACACCCATTCACCCGTAGCCCTAATGTTTTTGTCAGTAATTCTATTTTACAACATTGGCTTAATGTTTAGATCAAATTCCTTGCACCAAAGTTGTGTTCGAGACACATCTACAAGAAGTTTGTATGTTCTTTTTGTGCTTGCAATGTGTTTCCTCTGGGCACTCTGGTTTCCCCTAACAATCATAAAGACCTACTGATAGGTTGTGTGTGTGAGATAAAGTGATTAGGTTGGAAGCTCTTCAGGTCAGGGCCTGATGTCTATGTAAGGCTGGGTACACAAGGGGAGACTTTTTGTTCCGACGGAGCGTTTGCTAATAGCGAGCGATCTGCCGAGACAAATGACTGTCGGTCGCGGCAATTGCAGCCGTGGCTGACCGTTTCTTTGATCGATTGTGCGGGTTCGCGGCTGTCCCGTCCCACCCACACCATGCAATATTTCTTTCCAACCGACCAATACACGTCACTGTCGCCCGGAAATATCTTACGGTGTGTACCCAGCCTAACTCTAAATCACCATGGCAGATGTTGGTGCTTTGTAAATTCCTAATAATAATAAGACAATGCATACACAATTGTACATTGGCTTTTTCACTTTAGTTTTTTGTTGTACTGTCTAATAAAGTTGGTTGTAGTAAAGACATAAACATGTCTGTCGGTAATTTGGGACAGTATGCAAATACAAATACCTGACTAATCTCCCTTTAAACTTTTAGGGAGATTTAATAAAAGTTCTTATCGTTAAAAACGGTGCTAATTTTGCCCCAACCGATCAGTATTTATTTAACATTTTAAAGCTAACATCTGATTGGTTGGGGCAAAATTAAAACCATTTTAAACAATAAGAACTTTTATTGAATAACCCTGTTCGTATATTACCAGCGGTCATTTTCCAACAGAACACCGCCATGGGAGTGGTCATTTCAATTCATACACATGCATGATAATCTGGGATTTGCCCATGTGAATGCCTACAGTTTAAACTACATTAGGGGTCCTGCATCTGTGCCCAGGCTGAGCTCAAACACATATACATAGTTTTTAATCAGCACCACTGGGGATTTAGCATTTCCCTGGGGGCAGTAATAGCCTGGGGAGAATGTACTGTCGATAGAAAACATTATTATCCTATTGGACGCCTAAGAAAACAAGAAATGTGTGACAATCTCTTGGGATTAACGGAGATAAATGGAAATTGATGCATTGTAACAGAACTAGCAGCATTTAATGACGAAAACTGTTTTCTTCATTTTGCCAATTCGATATGTACTGCAAATATTATAAGGACCTGGGGGTACAATTTAGTTTGTTGATTCCCACATTGAACATCCCCTTTACCCTCCAACATATTAACAGCCTCTGCAATAACATCTGAAGCAGCGCCTGACTTCGAAAATTCCCAGGAATCATTCAACCTTCAGTGAATGTTCAAACAGATAGAAACCCAGAGGAATGTATTTATGTAATGCTAAGACTTTACTTAGGGATGTTGGTACTAGCTGGTGTTTAGCAAATGTTTGTTTGCTTTGATGATACATCACTGCATCTGAGTCTTTTATCTTTGGAACTGCCTGACTTCTCCCAATACTACAAGTCTAAAGTCATCTCAAACATCAAAGAGCTTAAATGTGTATCAGAATGAAAAGAACGCTGGTGTTATTCGGGAAGGAATTAAATGCTGCGCTTGTTCAAAGAATAGGCCAGGCCTTGTTTTAGGGTTAAGTCGGCCATACACAGGCAAGAATCTTGAATCCTGATGAAGTTTTTACAACATCTGCTGGTGTATGTCAAAATGATTGATGTAAATTTTATTGGGAAATCTATGAAGTTGCTGTAAACATTATTGCAATGTAGGGGATTAACCTGTGTGTATGCCCAAATTGTGCCAAATTACCAGTAGATTCCAAATTAATGGGTTTTTAACTCTTTGTACTAGTTCGCAGACCGTATACAGAAGGGCCATAACTAGAAATCGCCAGTAACATCTATAGCATCCCCCCTTGTATCTAGGGGGCTATATCCCAACCCCCACCACGGTATACTGTTTACATTTACACCCACTGCCCCAACAAAATACCTACAAACACAGGAACAGACTAAAGGTGCCCATACAGTTGAATTTACCTGCCAACCGATCCCACAACATTCAATCAATTCTTCATGAACGGCCTTTCTGGTTCTGCTTAGTGACCAGCATACGATCCGAGGTCCCACCTGGCCCATTCATTTTGCGATCGTATGCTGGTCTAGAAGAAGAACCGGAAAGGCAGTTCCTGAAGAATCGATTGAATGTGGCTATAATCTGTAATATATTTTTGCCAGATTTGTTTGAATGTTGTGGGATTGGCTGACAGGTAAATTCAAATGTATGGGCACCTTTAGTCTGTTCCTGTGTTTGTAGGTATTTTGTTGGGGCAGTGGGTGTAAATGTAAACTGTATACGGTGGTGGGGGTTGGGATATAGGGGGGATGCTATAGATAATATTGGTGATTTCTAGTTATGGCATTTCTGGATATGGTCTGTGAACTAGTACAAAGAGTTAAAAGCCCATTTTCTCCTAGGCAAAGCATTGATCATGGGAAAACGGGAACAGAAAATGCAGGAGGGTTGCAGCTCCTCAACATAAAGCAAGAACTATGTAAATCTGGAATGTCCCCCTACTGCCCTCTAGCTTCCAGAAAGGCCTGTGCAGGCTTAAGATGTTACTAAACAGGTTGCACATTTTTGATTTACAGTAAGGGCTAGGCCACACCAGCATGTTTTTTGTGCGTTTCTTGCATGCATTTTGCATTCGCGATAACGCATGCGTTTCCATAGCGAAAAACGTCAAAATCGCATGTGCAAAACCGCACAACAATAGCGTACACAATCACATGCGATAACGCACGTGATTTTGTACGCGGTTCCTGTGCGTTGCAGTGTGGCCTCAGCCTTATATTATGTATAAAGCAGACAGTATAGAAATGTATACATGAAATACAGTGACATTTTTTTCTGATGCTTTTATCTTCCCAGAAATTGAACTTGTTCAGAATAAATTTTCTAGATTCTGGCCTTGGTTTTAATAGGACAGGAAACTCTGCTATTCTTCATTGCCCGTTTTGTTGGCTGTCTGGGTTAAATACTAAAGACGGTAAGGTGCCCATGATTTGAATCTGGAGTTGCAATGTCAAAGGCATCAAATTACTGGCCAACATTTGCTATGAAGCAAAACAATTCCAGAGCTCTGGTCCCGTTAGCCTGTGCTTAGAGTTTTTGTGACTTGTGTATAACCTGTAGGTATACTTAGGGAAGATGCACTAAGGCAGGGGTGGGCATTTAAATTTCACAGGGGGCTGCATGAGAAACTTGGATTGTTTTTAAGGGCTGGACAAATTGGTTCAACTTAATTCTCACAAAATTGGATTTTATAAAAAGATTAAATTAATATATATGTTTCGTTGGATTTTTTATTATTAGTTGCCATTTATAATAGAAGTTGTTTAATATTTTAGATCCATTCCATGAACTTTAATAACATAATCTTTTTTTTTTATGAAAAAAAGGCATGTCTCAGTAAGGACAGTGACATGCACAGGGGAGCTCTTTTCTCCCCCCTCCTCCCTCCATCCAGATCTGTCCACGATTGTCCCTCCACCTAGCGTTAAATCTGTTTAACATATGATAGATACCCCCTGCCCACCCCTAACTGCCAAGTTATTTCTTAAAAAAAAAAACAATCAGAAATGTACTTAAAGCCCTTTGTTCCCATGTCGCTCTCCATTGATGGCAGCTGCTTCTGTCATTGGCTGCGTCTCAGCCAATCACAGAACGTGGATGCTGGTCAGGCCCTCTGCTTGCAAGTTCCGCCGAGCATTGGAGCTGGATCAGTGTGAAGGGCTGTAAGTACAGTTCTTTTTCTTTGCCCAGGTCTGCTGACTAAGGAGCACCCACCATGCAGTAATCACTATTTCAAAGTCATGATAAACTCTGCACAACAATTTCTTAGCACACAATGTCCTTTTTTTATATTCATATCCTGAGATATATTTACACTTCTCCCCAATCCAGACATTTTTGTACCTTATGCCTTTTTCATACAGTTAGGGCTTGTTCACCCTACATCAGTTTAATTTAAAAAAGACAGTATTTAAAAAAAAAGACAGTAAAACTCCTTAGAATTTCACAATATTGTTCACACTTGCTGGGTTGTATTCCATTCCAGTCCGTTTTAAAAAAGGCACTGTGGCACGCATTTAATATGTATGAAAACATGGTACGGAAAAGGATGTCTGGGAGTTCCTGTGAGGTCATTGGTCTTGCCCAATGATGTGGTCAAAAACACGTTAAAACACAACGGTCAGAAACGGATAATAACGCAAATGGTCAGCAACGGATACAAAAACGTCACTCAACGCATTGTGTTTTTAAGTTGCGTTTTTGTCCTTTCCTAGTGTGAATGAGCCCATTTGGTTTGAAAATGGAAAACACCCAAATATACCAATTAGCTGGCCTAAGAATGCTACACCCCATTTATGATGCCATCTTGCACAAAGCTCTCAGTGGCCTGTTTGTTACATTTGAATATATAAATGCCCCATACCATATTTTGTTTTGGGGCTACAAACATATGACTTGCATACAACTCCTACTTAGAAATGCAAATGGAGGGGCATTAGGGGTCTGCAGGAGCGTACAGTCAGGTGGTCCACCGGTGGTTGGCTGCCCACCACTGTGTAATGGATCAACCCTCCCCTTTACCCACCTTGAGCTGTTAAAAACATCTGATCGTAAAACCGTCTGGCACTGCAATCCATTTTTAAAAATGCTGCAAACATCTGTCTAACTTGCATTTAATAAATAACAGTTATATATACATGTTCCAACTTACACACAAATTCAACTTAACAAGAAACCTACAGAACCTATACATACAATCTGTACATTTTGATTTCTAAATAAATAATTACACGCTATTGAATTAATTCACTGAATGTGCTTGTGTCACATGCACTATTGCATCAGTATGTGGGAATCCGCATCATCTTCTAGGCCATTAGACAGATTTTTATTGCGCATGTGACAGCATTACCCATTGGATTAGGTTTAATGTGTCTGGTTTATAGGAAAGCAAATGTTCCTGTATTATGTCACCCCTGCAATGAATTATTGGACCATTTTTGGACAAAACACATCAGTAAATCTCAGATGCTCTGTACATTTCCTCATTATTCCTGCACTGAACTGTATTTGCTGTGTGTAAACATTAAAATTAGGTCTTTCTATCACGATGACTCTATGAAGTCCCATAGGACTGTAACATTGCTAAGGTCTCACAAAGCTGACTTTAAAAATGTCCAATCTCAGGCACAATACGCCAAGTGCATGAGGCCAAGAACAGAAGGATCAACAGGATGACAATTGGATCCCATATGACTTTCCCTTAAGAAAAACCCTGCTCCTTTAGAATGTTTAATAGATGGTCCTGGGTAGAAACCACAGAAAAGACTGAACTGTTTTTTTGGGATATTTGCAGTGTAGAATTATGGATCATTTAATATTCTTTACAATGTTTCTCTATTATAGCAACAGGATTGGTGCCAGGGGAGTAACTACTAGGGGAGTGGCCACAGTGACAGCAGCCCCCCCCCTTCTTCTTACATTTCCTATGAAAATCTCCCCCAAGAAAATCACAGTAGGTGAAGCACGGGTGGCCCCATAATATTTTTGAGGGGCCCCAGTAATTCCTAGTTATGCCACAGATTTTTTGCTAAGCTTAAGCTGGGTACACACCATACAATATTTCAGGCTGATAGCCTGGAATTTCAGCCTATCTGTCGATCAGCCCAAAATACTGGATTTTTTTCCTTGGGTGGTTGCAACTGACCTTTCGTCAGATTGATGAAAAACAACAGGCAATTGTGTGGTACCCTATGGCCCAAATGCCCGACGGGGAACCGTCTTCTGCAGTTACTTTTGTCACAACCAACAGTGCTTTGTTACGGCCTACTGCTCGATAGTTGCGATAGTTGTAGGAAGTTGTATATCATAGTTTGTTTAATTCTTTTTATGGGCCTTAGGACATTGGAGGGCCTGTTATTAGTTAGAAATTAGCATTAGGTGAAAGTGAGTAATGTAATTAGAACATCAAAGAAATTGTAACAAACTACACAAAGCTTACTAATGACTGTATCTCCATATAATGTAGCTATTGTCATGTTCTCCTCAATTCTCTAACCAAATGTCGCTATTGTTTTCTCATGCTTACCTTCCAGACTCCTGCTGTAGCTTGTGCATCACAATAATAGTTGTCAATGTTTGCCAAGGCTAGAAACCCCTAGCAATCTCTCTGATGTTTGCCTTCATTGTATTTGCTGCAGTAGACTAAAGCTAGGTACACACCTAGAGATTTTTCCTCCTGACCGACCGTTCGATACTTTCGAACGGTCGGCCAGGAGGAAGGACTGTCGGTCGCGGCAAAAGCAGCCGCGTCCGATAGTCACCGCGACCGATCGTGAGGTCCATAGAGGACCGAACGATCGGACGAGCTTTTCCACCCTGTCCGATCGTCCTTTCGTCCGATTCGGACGAACGGTCGATCGGACATGGGCACATTCGGATGCAATAATTTCAGTCCGATCGACCGATACACTGAACTGTCGGTCGATCGGACCGAATTATCTCATCGTGTGTACCCACCTTAAAGGCTTGTACACACTCTAGATTTTCAAGTGAGGCACGACCCCCGACGGCAGGACGGTACTCCCGACGAACGGCCGTTTTGGACAAGAATTGTCCATGTGTATGAGTATTTGAGGTTGAATAAAGACATACGTCCATCCAGTCCAACCCATCTAGCAAGATCCTCATTTCCTGACTAACTGTTGATCCAGAGGAAGGCAAAAAACTAACACCAAATTTATGAAGGGGGAAAAATTTCTTCCTGACTCCAAGTGGCAATCGGAAATTTCCCCCTCGGTTGGGGAAATATGCACTCGGTCAGGGGTCATTCACACAATGCAATATTTCAGTCCGATCGGCCGGTAGTTCAGTGTATCGGTTGATTGGGCCAAAATAATTGTATAGTTTTTCAACCGCAAATTTTGTGTCCCGATAGACCGTTCGCCGCTAGTGAGTGGTCGGCAGGGAGGAATCATTTGGTCCATAGGAGACTGCATGATCGGGGGTGATTTTCCGACACATTTGATCGCCCTTTTGCCCGATCTGGGGGCTGTTGATGCCACCAGAGAAATTAGCACAGATTGTTGGCCCAAAAAGTCTGCCCATGTGTACCCAGCCTAATACATAGAAAATGCTTATTTGATGCTGTTGGAAATCTTTTGGAAAGTAGCAAGATCTCTTTGATTTTGTCTAGTGTTTGTACATTGTGTTTATTTACGAGTTTTACAGTACACATGGGCTGATATTACAAACTGGCCAAACAATATTTGGACTGATAAAGGAGACGAAAGGAGATGGCGGTATATATCATGGCGATTGTACAGTCTCCTATGGCCGCTATCAATTTGATGTATGTACCAAATATAGGGTCAGATTAACATTTCTCTTTCCTTCTTTTACCATGGGAAACTCCCTGCTGCTATCCCATTATTTATCACCTGGTTTCTGTACAGAAGGAATACCAAATCTAGCTTCCCTGTAAGTTGGTCTGTATGAGATGTACAGTACATTGGGACCCCCATCCAGACACCTACTGGTCTGTCTGATCACCAGTCACATTGCCTGATAGAACCTTTAGAAAATCCTGATGGTTCTAACAATAGGGAGAATTTCCATGCTCACTGTCCCACACCCAGTGTGTCCATCACAGCTCTACTTCCCCTGCCATCCAATCGATTCCCAGTGTTCGCCAAACTCCCCTCCCCTTGCCTGAACCATCTTCCTCCTCCTCCTCTCAGAACAGCAGATCTCTCCCTCCCATTCCCCATCTCTCCCCCTCCCATTCCTCTCTCTCTCCCTCCCATTCCCCTTTCATCTCTCCTCCTGTTATCAGCACTGCCGGAATCTCTCCTATTCACTGAGCTGCAACTTTAAAGCGTCTCCCTGTAGGTTTAACCAGAGATGGATTAAAGAACTAATGGGGCCCTAGGCAGGGCTGTCATTGGGGCCCCCCTGTTCTCTACACCATGGCCAGCCAGCAGGACTCAGGCTTCTTTGAAATTAGCATCAAATATTTACTGAAATCATGGAGCAGTAGTAAGTATTAATGGGGTGTCATTATTATTTACTATAATTAACACTATTAACATTATTAATATTCACATTATTATTATTGTGTCTCTCTGGCCAATAAGAATCGTTGTTATATTTACTGTGTATTTTCCAAGCACCTGACTCCCCAGTGTATCTGTATGTGGCTGCACCACTGCAGATATCCTAGCAGCTTTCATCATGTTATCAAGTGGCTACAAATGGTCTCTGTGCAGTTATTTATAACACAAATGTCATATTTAGATGATGTCATGTTCAATTACCACGTCATGTGGTACCCGGATATCTCAGGGCTGTCACACCTGTCACCTTCCGTCTGCGGTACGTAGGGGTCATCTATAGAACAGTTCAAACCCTGGCACTCCAGATGTTTTGGAAACTACAACTGACAGCATGCATTCTGCGATCAAGGCATGCTGGGAGTTGTAGTTTCTTAACATCTGGATTTCCAGGGCTCATTATGATCAACAGTACTGGTGCAATGGCTAGATCTCAGCATTGTTATAAGGCTTTGTTGTCTGTATTGAAGGCTATACAGGAACTGCATGTTTGCATCTAACGTTGCACACCCCTCACGGGAGCTTTGAATCATTCTCCCCATCCAGCCTTGTTGGATAATAACCGTGTATTCTGTATGATCCTTATTACCATGTGCTGTTATTAAAAGGGATCTGGTGATCCTGCACATCATATATACAGATTTGCTTGGAATATACGGAATGTGTTGTAACAATCAGGATGGTTTACAGAATCTTTAATGTAACGTTGAATCTTGCTGACTAATGGATGGTGGATGTTGTTTTCCTGCAACATCTAGGGGGTGGGGGGATGTATTGGAAATCTCTGATAATATGTGCGCAGTGTTGACATGGAATGGATGAATGGGTTATTCCCAAGTAAACAGACTAACTTGTTCAGATTTCACATCACAGGTTCCAAATGTGATGTTGAGGTTGCCCCAGGTCTAGCACCCAACAGGCATAATACAGTGTGGAATGTAACTGCTGTGTTATCTACAGAATCCTGAAAAATCAAGTTGTTGTTGAACTTGAAGACCTACCGTATTCAGTGGTGTAGAGCTACTGCAGTCCAACCAACAGTGGTACAGAGCTACTGCAGTCCAACCATCAATGACAGAGCCATTCATTAAATGTATGAATGATGTATACATAGCATGACTTAAGTAGCTTTCCTTGTAGACTAGAACAGAAGGACATTCACTGTATGACCCTGCTACAGGAAAAAGCTGTGTATTTAAAAGAAAAACTGTGTTCTCTGAAAGATTGATCTCTTAGTAAAAGAGAATATAGTCTAATTCATATCCCCTGCAGCTGTGTTTGAACCAAACTGCAAAGTGTGACAACCAAAGGCGAGGAGATGCAGGTTGATCTTCCTGGTCCTTCGTAAAATATGGCAATTAAGTATGCAAGACAGTTAGGGTTTCCATGTATGGGTAAATGTTGTGTAACTCTCAATATGGATCTATTGGTCAAATGAAAGTTTGCTGCATTTGGGAAATTTGTCTACGGGGTATATATTTCTAGTTTTATTTGCAGCACTATACAATATGTTAATACAATACAATTCATAGAAACAGGACGGAAAAATAGAAATAAATATAAATAAATTATGTACATTATTAAGTATACAGGTGCTTGAACCATGCATCATCAAAGAAAGTGGTCCCTGTCTGTAGATCTTATAGTCTAGTTTGGTGGGTAACATACAGGTTCATAGGGGTGAGTAGAAGTCTGCGCTTACCTGCAGATCGTTCCAGCGTCATTCAATCATTTCTGGAGGAACCGCCTTTCTGGATCTTCTTTGCAAGATAAAGGGGCAAGGTGGGACCTCGCAATGGTATGTTGCCTGTTAAGAAGATCCGGAAACGTGGTTACTCCAGAATTGATTGAATATCATGGGATTGGTCTGCAGATGACCGCTAATAAATGGGCACCTTTACTTATAATCAGTTTGCACAAGACAGATACTGGATGTCAGAAACTGCACTATATTGCATTTCATCTGCACTGTTCTGTGCATTGTAAATGCATCTCAGATCCTGATGTATTTAATGGAATTTTAATTTAATTTCTGCACGTTGTTGTTTTTATCTTTCCTTTTAATAAAACTATTTAATACTCATTTTGATCCGATGTGGTGGTGAGTGATTTTATAGATACGGTAACCACAAGGTGTAAAGGTTTACTCCTTTTAATCTGGATTGTACTGTTGTTTTAAACAGGTATTAATGTATTATTTCACTTATCTTTCTTTTATATGGTAGGATCGCTGGGGAGGAATTTTATGCTTTGCCACACCACCCACTTGATTGACTTTCACTTTCATCTTATTTTTAAAGGCCTTTTTTGAAATGGCAATTGGAAAAAATAACTGGCATTTAGTGGTTATGTCCATTGATACAAAAACCAAAACTTCTAATAGTTGCATTTACCGTACTAAGTAGCAAGGTATTGGGCATTGTGCAGTGTTCTTATGTTATACATTTTTATTTTAGAAAAAGAGTTCAATAATCACAATTTACCCCATTTTAATTTTGCCCAAACATCAGTACTATAGTGCATATGAATTAAAAAAAAAAAACAGTTAAAACCTGGGGCAGGGAGGTAAGGATTGGTAATTCTTGCCTCCCAGTATTTTTTCTGTGTTAGTATAAGGAAAACTTCTGCCAGGCTTCCTTGGTGCTTCCTATCTTTAATAATGGAAAATCCAGGACACTAACCTGGCAGATGAAAACATGCTGGCGCTTCTCAATGAAATTATATTGGGAGGTAGAAATAATTAATCCTACCTCCCTGTATCTGGTACTTTTCTGTGATATTTCCTGGCCTAATCCAGCATACACTACTAATGTGGTGTATGCTGCACATACATTAGTAACATCCATTGTAGCAAACTGGCAAGGTCATTACACATCTTTGTGCTGTAATGTTATCGTTCCAAACTGTCTCTTGTGGATCCGGTTCCTCTTCATTCCAAACAAATTACACTAATTCCTCTTAATTAGCATTTTGAAAACATTAGGCTTTAGCATTTGAGAAAGTACTATGGGTGTTGTAGTTCCTCTTTCTTATAAAGGAATTTGTTTGTCACCAAACATTAACATTTTGTGATCTGCTCAGCTCCTTTACAGTGTTGTTTCCAGGTGTGCCCAGTTGAAAAATGTCATTGCAGAGAACAAGTTTGTTGGCTCCCACAGTAAACAATGATTTTTTTTTGGATTCAGTAGCTGCTTGACTAAGAATAGAAACACTCTGCAATGTGATACTTTATCAGTGCTACTAATGGAAATCTATTTGCTATACATGGACATTAAGCCATTAAGTTTCCATCCATAGTTGTGCCCATTGATGTAATCCAGATGGGATTCTTTCACAGTTGGTTAAACTGAGTGGAAATGTATATATAAAACATTATATGTGCTTGTAACAAACAACCCCCCCGGTATATAATTTTAACAGGGTCCTTTCAGTTGCCGCTATATATATACAATAGTTATGTACAGAATATGTTTAGTTTAACTGTGTATCCCCCCCCTTCCCCCTCATTTATATCATGAATGAGCATTGGACCCCTTGACTCTTCCAGTCAAATCACAAGGTAAGCAAACCATAGAAATGAACTATTCTACATGCAGTGTGGCTGTTGGCTGTTCTTTATACTGACTTGCCCAATCGGATTAGGACCATGTCTGTCCCTATTTTCTGAATGAGAATTTGTATGAGGCTTAAATTCCAGGCTACCAATCAAACCTGATTTTACTTTGGTTGTAGTTTGTTTTTTTTTGCTTTATCTACTTTAGAAAGAAAACCATCAATTAGAAATGAATGGGGGGAAAAAGGGAAGCAGAAATGTTTATATGATCAATCATTTGTGTACTATGTGAACAGAACAGGGTTTAATAGTTCCCCAATTTCCCTTCATCCAACACATTTTATTGGTTTATTTAAGATTTACTACTGCAGATACAAAGGGAAATGGGGCAGACAGGACAATAATCTGCTTTCCACACTAGGGCGCACGGAAGGATCTTGCCCTTGTGCTTCCGAGATTGAACCCTAAAAAATTGGTGATTGCATGTGCTCTGAAAACAGATCGGTGGGGCCACGTCCATAGTGTTGCATATTTCTGCGCAATTGCTAGCACAATCGGATCACAAAACGCACTCCAAATCGCACTCGTGTGGCCTAGACCTAAAGGAACCTGTTGTAATTAACAGGTTAAGCTTAGCAAGCTTAACTCAAATTCACAGCCACTAGGGGGCGGAGTTCCATTGTACTGTATTGAACGGCATTTGGCATAATTATTAGTTATAGACAACAATGTCATTATAGTAAACTGCATCATGTGCACTTGTATAGTCATTGTATTGCACGGTCAGTAAATTTCCATCTTGTGTTGACTATTTAATGATATCATGATGTCATTGTTGTTCTATTGTTTTGATGTTCTGCATCTGGAGCTGTAAACACATTGAATAACCTGAGAATAGAGTAACGGAGATGAACAGCCTGGCATTGTTCGCTGCTGTCATTGGTTGTAGTGTTATCTTGCTTTTTCTACTTCTCTGTCCAGCAAAACTATAACAGTCCATTTAATGTTAGTTGTGTAGAAACGTCACATGCAGGGAACGTCAAGGATAAGCTAATTCTTCTGTTGTGTTTTCTGTTTTATCAAAGAGCTTTGTTTATCCAATGTAAGGAACGTGAAAGATATGGATCAATAACTATCCATTATATATCAATGGGCTTTTATATCACTATGGTATTGTCAAAGGGAGAATAGATTGCACATTACACCTGCGCACAGGTGAGTTATGTTGGAGTTGCCATACTGCGTATGCTCAGACGCATTCTTCAAATGCTCCATTGTCAGTTCTGTGGTTAAGAGTTCATAATGCGTCTCACAGTTCTGTTATTGTTTAAGTTCTATTGACATTTTTAAGAAGTCAGTCTAGCAATTTCCACTCATATATACAGACTAGGCCACACTTTTATTGTTTGCCTAGTAGAACTAAAGGATAAACAGGGAGATTCAATAAAAATTCTTATCATTTAAAAAGGTGCTAATTTTGCCCCAACCAATCAGATGTTAGCTTTCAAATGTTAATGATATCTGATTGGTTGGGGCAAAATTAGAACCATTTTAAACAATAAGAACTTTTATTGAATAACCCTGAAAGTATTTAAACCTGGTGTATGTAGTGTAATCGGGAGGACTGGGACCTTTTGGACTAGGGGCAAAGACATAAGTGTCCCTTTTACAGTAGGCTGAGCATACTTTCAGGACTTCCTTGCATGCAAATATGCCAATACTATCAGTGGGCAGGCCCATCCGATGAACTCTCACTGTACACAATATTGCTAATAGCTAAGGTGCAAATGAGCAGCCCGAAAGCTTTGACTTTGATAGGTCAGACTCAGTGTGGCGTGACATCACACAATCAGTAACATGGCCCAATTAGTGTAGCAAAGAGTGGCCTGGGGGAATTTGCCCCTCTGCCTTCTGGCCCAGTTCTCCCAAGTGTATGGGTATATCCTAGCAAATGCAAGCCTTATTGATATTGTGTACTGTGGTTTTGTGCAGATTGGTCATAACTAATATAAACCATAATTACAGTGATGCTATACTCAATTACTATTTATTGTAGCCATATCTATAAGACCTATAGAGTTAGTGTATGAACAAGAAAAGGGGAGGAATGGTGATAGCGTAATTCAGCTACAAGTAGAGAGACTGTCTAGGTGCAAACGGCATATAAAATATTACAGGAAACAATACAGGAAACAAGGGCATTTAAATGACCCCCATTTCCCTTAACAGCCAATTTACGGTACATTTTGCAGGTAGCCAGTTCAATAGATACAAATAGAATACTCTCTGAAAAGATATGTGTCAGGTGTGAATTTCTAGGCACATTACCTCCCTGGCAGAGAGAGCAGCATTAAGTTTTCATAAGTTAAAAACCAAGTAGCAAATGTTTGATAATGTGGAAGCAATTTATTAAATATGTTTTACTACATTCTTTTGTGGTTTTTGTAAACCAAAAAAACAAGTGTTTGATAATCGTTTCTATTATTCACAGGGAGGTGAGAACGCTTATTCTCACCTACCTGTGAATAATAGTTTGATCAGGGACACAGCCGAACTTACCTTACCTGGCACTCCACTCACTCCTTCTGATCTGACAGCCGCGTTGCCCCTGTCTCCCGACCACGCGTCTATCTTTGGGCGCATGCGCGCCAATACAAAAGATAGACGCGCGATCGGGAGAGCAGGACAACGCGGCTGTCAGATCAAAAGGACCTGCGAGTGGAGCGCCAGGTAAGGTAAGTTCAGCTGTGTCCACTGATCAAACTATTATTCAAGGGAGGTTAGAATAAGCGTTCTCACCTCCCTGTGAAAATAGAAACGATTGGCAAACACCTGTTTTTTGGTTTACATCCTTTAAGGGTATGTCCACCCCAAAACGAAATTTTATTTATGAACTAAAAGCCCCCTAAAACATCAAACTCACAAGGTCTAAACTTTTCAAATGTGCTCCTAAATATACTTACCAGCCCTTTTTTTCGCTTGGCTGCCTTATGCCTTCTTGCAGATCCTGTCTGTCATCTTTCAAGATCTTTCAGGTGTGTACCCAGCACAAATATACCAAATATACCAGTGAATAAACCAGTGAATTTCTCAGGACATATTGTCTGAAGGGTGACAGTGGTTGACAGCAATCACAGTGCTAAAAAAAAACTTTCTTAGGGCTAGGCCACACTGCTGCGATTTTTCTGTGTTTGCGCATGCGTTTGCACTTGCGGATTTTTCAAATCATTGGAATCGCGGCAACGCACCGAAAACGCTCGTTTTCGGGTGCGTTGCCCTTGTGATTTGCGTTTTTCAATACTTAATGAAAAAAACGCACGCGCAAACGCAACGAAATCACACATGAAATCACATGCAGTGTCAGTGGCACGAGTACTAAGATTTTTGCAAATATCTGTATCCCTCCCAAACAATAATTGCTGTTTGTATTGTACGTAGGACAGAAGTGGGACTGCCTTGTGATTTTTCATAAGCAAATTTATTTTAAAATGATTTATTGCTTTAACTCTTGAGCCTTATATAAATGGAGCACGTCTCCTGTCTTAAACAAATGATGGTTTCAGGTAAACCAACATGTTTACCTTGGGTCAACTGTAGATACACGAAGAATCGAGAAATTCTAAGACAGTCATTTCCCTGAGCAAATATCAGGATGACATGTCATGTGCTGAGAAAGGCCACAAATAGTTTTTTGCAAATAGGTGACAGGATGGGGTATTTAAATAAAAAGATCTGGGCTACCCTGTAAGAAAAGGGGTCTGATGGTTTCTTTTGGCCACTCAAGACACTTTTGAGTCATTAGAGTTGGTTGTATTGTGGATCAGGGGATCAGATATGGTACAGTTGGATTTCATACATTGATAGCCAGTTTGTTAGTTTACTAGGCGACTGGTGACCATTTGTTCTCTTTCTACTGATCTATTCTGATGGGACTATTAGGGATTTTTTTCTAAAACAAACACAGAGAAGGAAATGCACTCTATAAAAATAGACATCTCCAAATGAACTGCATGCAAAATACTAAAACATTGTTGCTAAACAAATGAAATTATTATTATTGTGGATTTATATAGCGCCAACATCATCTGTAGCGCTTTACAATCTGCTTGTTTTATCAGTGAATATTTTTAGCAACACTTGAACTCTATACATTGCCCTGATTGGCTTTTGTCTTGAGTGCAGCAGGTCTCATTTAGTCCACCCTCACCCCACAGCCCCCTACTGTAGGCATTATCACTGTAAATGCAGATCAGCCTTTTACAAAGTAACAAGTCAGGTGAAACCGTGAAATCTAGTTTAGCACCTCCCTGAGCACATTATTTCTCTCTTCCTCTGGCAGAGATTTACAGTCATGGCAGATAAACTGGGACATTTTTTAATTTAATGAAGAATTTAAAGGAATAGTTCACACAAAAATTGAACTATTTTTTTTAAAGTAGTTATTAAAGACCAGGAGGTGAAGGACCTATTCCTTACCTTCCATTCTTCAATCACTTTACCGGGATCCAGGATCGAAGGTTAGTATATTTACCTCGCGCACAATCTAACACAGCTCAGTTGAAAACTGCAGACCGCTTCCTGGTTTAGTTTACTATAGCGCGCATTATCGCGCATGCTTCACTTTGTGTGAACTATTCCTTTAAGGGTTAATGCAACCCCCTTCCACCTTAAATGTTATGTTGGAATAGGAATACAGCAGATAGAGAAGAAACTTAGCTCTAAATGTGCCTATAGATAGAGCAGGCCCACAATCGCTTATCTAGAGGTAGAGGCAAGACTAGAATAGAATTGAGATTGGAAGATTACTTCTTATTGTAGAGGTGAGGACTTAATCCATGGGTCATTTTTTCTTCTTTTGATTCTGTTCAATCAAAAATGAGAACTGCGTATGCCACCTGTTTGATAGATTCCCAGCAATAAATGTTAATAAAATGCTTTTCCTACCTTCCCATTTGCTATAAATAATAAGCTATCACCCCCATACCTTCCTCTGCATGGTCACAGTAGGACCTGACAGACACACGCGCATCTTAAAGCAGAATTAGCCAGGACCAGGAGCCAGCTCAGTGCACAGAACCAGGACCAAAATAGTGTCCCCACTAATACATTCCATTATGGTGCAATGTCAGAAATCTCGTTCATGCTCTTGTGTTAATGTTACTAATAATAAAGGGGAAATCCAAATGCAGGAAAATGGAAGAATGAAATCCATGGTGTGGGGTGCGCTTGGCAAAGTCCCATTCTATAAAATTTACATACAGTGTTGCGGGAGCCTCGCACTGGACTGTGTGACATTTGTCATGCTTCTCTGACTATGGAAAGAAAACATTATTATAAATGTTGAAATGTTTCTTTTCAAATCTGACATGTTGTTTTGTCTCTGAGCGAGTGTTGTGTTCTCACCTGCTTGATCTTGTGTATGAAAGGCCGTGTTAACATTTCCTGGTCCCTGGCTTACTGACATAACTGACAATAAGCAGAACTAGATGCAATTTGACTGTATACATCCAATAGTGAGTTTCATTGCCTTTCGTAATGATGTGTGTGTATCTGTATGTTAGCTTGTTACTGGGTTGGATTTCATACATTGGTAGCCAGTTTGTTAGTTTACTAGGCGACTGGTGACCATTTGTTCTCTGTCTACTGATCTATTCTGATGGGACTATCTGGGGTTTTATTTCTAAAACAAACACAGAGAAGGAAATGCAAAATACTCCTAGATTTGTCCTATTTTTTATCACAGAGCTTGTTCTCTATAGTTACACATATAATTTTCCTCTTAAGTGGGACGCCTCTAAACCAATACGACTGCATGCGAGATACTAAAACATTCCTGCTAAACAAATGAAATCTGCTGGTTTTATCGGTGAATATTTTTAGCAACACTTGATCTCTATACATTGCCCTGATTGGCTTTTGTCTTAAGAGCAGCAGGGCTCATTTAGTCCACCCTCACCCCACAGCCCCCTACTGTAGGTATTATTCCTGTAAATGCAGATCAGCCTTTTACAAAGTAACAAGTCAGGTGAAACAGTGAAATCTGACTGGCTGGTTACACACCATACAATATTTCTGACTGACTTACCAATATTACGGTGTATCGATCTGTCTGCCAAGAATATTGTATGGTGTAAGATCTTGGTCGCCCATTCGTCCAGATCGAACAAATAGATGATTGGGTATGATGGTAAATCACGACCTATGTGCAAACTGTCAGTTGTGTTTACTTTTGCTGTGAGCGAAAGTGATTTGTGCGAACCGACTGCTTGTTAGTGGCGGGACAAATTTCATGCTGTGTGTCCAGCCTTAGGTAACATGATTGATTTCTGTAGCACGGGCAAACTTTTACACCTCTTATTGGATGACCCTGGTACACAAAATGAATTTGTACTAGGTGCCCCTCCGAGAGCTTCGTAGGGCAAATGCCTTGTTAGATGATGAGTATTTTGCTTTTTAGCATTATATCTCCTTCAGCTACTTACTATTTGTTTAGCAAATAAAATGAAGATTATATTAGTTCCAGTCATTCTAGAAAAAAACAAAACATTTGTGTGCCCTCTCATGTCAGGTTTATTTTGAGATGGTGTGCATTTTAATGTTCTTTGTGTGCAGAAATACTCATTTAAAAGAGCAGCAAATTCATACATCATCTTACCACTTTATAATGAAAGTAGTGTTTGGTCAAAAGAGGAGGGATTGCTGGAAATGCTATGAATTGTTACTAGGGCTGCCCAAAGAGAGTGTTTTTGATTGGCTAAACACACTGGTAAGACATACATATAATTAAAATGTTTTTTTTTCTGGTTGCAATTTGCAAAGAAAAGTTATGATATCCGATATTTGAAAGGAAAAAAAAAACCCTTTAAGGTTGAACACAAACACTGTTCTTGGTTTATTCAGGTCCTAGGTGGAGCTGAATGGAAATTACTAGAAGGAAGAGGAAATGTTCCACAGATTGTGTCATGTTTGCAAATGAAAGACAGATTCTAGTAGGGAAAGAAACTTGCAGTGTGTTTTTCCACACAGACAGTGAAATCTGGAAAGGACATTAATTATCCAAAGATCAGTCTTGTGCAGTGGATATACATTTCAGTAAAGCCTCAGGTGTTTTCTTCACCTTTGGCGAACAGAGCCCCTCTGTTCAGCTTTTCAAAATAGTCCTGATGACGTAACTGCAACTTTTTTATTTTTAATAAGTATAAAGCTTTACTTCGCTTGTCCAATTTATAGGAATGAGAAAAATATGAAATTAATTGTAGTTTTCCTGCCATGGTCGTGCCAACTGGATCCCGTCTGTGTCTGTGCTAGGGAGGGACGATTTTATTGTTGTCCCAGACACAGTGGAGCTTGGTTAGTTAGGGGCATGTTTAAAATTGTGTAGTTACACAGCAATGGTTATTTTTTACTCAAAGTCCACTACCATGGAAATAGCACAATCCACAGCCACGTATTCATTACCGATGAACTAAACCATCAAGTTTCCTTCTACCAGCAGCATACCTTCCAACATTCCATTGAGGGAGGGGGGGTGGAGCCTAAAAAACAGGTCTGTCCTGGAGAAACCAGTACGGTTTCCACGGAAAATGGTGAAATTTTGTTGGAAAATTCATATTAAACCCAATTTAAGTCAATAGGACACCAAATTTCTACACCAAATTTTTAATTTTGTACACAAAGTGTTGGAGTTTTAACATTGCATATTGGATTTACAACAATCATTCCTCAAAGATTTGCCCTTTGAAATTCAAAAGTAAGAATAAGAAAGTGACTGGACTTTCTGCTGCAGTAAAAGCTTTCTAGGAATCCCTTTTGAAGGAAAATAGCATATCTTTTAAATAATTAGTTAATAGTTATACAACAGGAAATCTGTTTTGGCCTAGATTTCTATGCTTATATCATTTGCTCAAGAGGAGCAGTGAACAGCCATTTTAGCTTACCAGGATTTTTTATAAATACTTTTAAAGGTAAACCACTTTATTCCTAAGGCAAAAATAAAAAAAAAAGCCAGATGTGTTTTACTCTTACCTGCATACTTGTTCTGTAAGTACTAATAACTCATTGTGGGAATGTTGGGTGTGGGTAAGAGTAAAATCTGGTGTTTTGGGGGGTAATCTTCTGGAGTTACCCTTTAAAGCTTTTTTTTGCAATGTTGCAATGCGTTTTTATTCGTTGCATTTCTCTCTTCAGGGGAGGACTGGCCTAGCAAGCTGAGGCGCAAATGGCCTCCAATGAAAATGTGGGCTGCCACAAAGCTTTTAGTAAGTTACATGCTTGAAAGGCAAAGCGCACGCCTCTAGCTCTAACATGGGCAAGGATCAGGAAACTCATCCTCCTTTAGATTGTTTACCAGTCAGCCCTCAAGTTCATTAGCGAGTTTCATCAGCCCTTTATTTCATTAGCCAGTGTTGTCAGCCCCCCAGTTTATTATTCAGTGTTTGCCAACCCTCTAGTTCATTAGCAGTGTTGTCAGCCCTCCAGTTCATTAGCCAGTGTTACTCAGCCCCCCAGTTCATTAGCCAGTGCTTGTTAGCCCCCCATTTATTATACAGATTTTGTCAGCCCTCCAGTTCATTAGCTGGGGTTAGTCAGCCTGTGATAGGTAGCCCTCCAGATCATAATGGACAAAGGAAACTTTGGGTAAGTTTAACTTAACTTGAAAGTGTACCCAGAGGTGAGGACAGGTAAGGGTAGGTGATTCAGGTAAGTGGGAGGGGGAAGATTTTAGGACAACAATTGTCTTCTAACCACATCATACACTTGAAAATGTTGCAGGCAACATTGTAAAATGGGAACAGTGGTCTTAAAAATGGGCATAACTTAAACAATGTGTGTGTGTCAAAAATGTTGCAAACTCCGTAAAAGGTCCCAGTCCCCCCCTGCCTCTCTTCCCTATAGACCTTTATTGAGTGCGTTATTGTACGTACTAAACTGCAGCAAGATGTGCGTTCCAATAATGCAACGCACAAAAACACAGTAGTGTGACCGGTATTTTTAGGGTAAAAGTTAAATATAGGCAGAGAGTTTAAATTCAGAATATTCATTCATTAAGCAGCGCAGCTAGTCCATAACACTTTCTTAGATTGTCCTCAGAGATCAATATAATTTATGTTGGCTGGATTAGTTCCAAACACCAGGGAATTGTAGAAAGGACAGCCCATTTAAGTAATTGAAATTCTTTCACTAAGAATCCTGTTTCCATCCCCAAAAATAGCAACAAAAAGTATTCATTTAAATATATAAGGAAAAATATATACGATCATATAAAAGTACAAAGCCACTAGCTAAGTGCTTTTTAAAGGTCATTACGGTTTATGACTGGTGAAATCACCTTTTACGAGGATACATATATGAAATGCATAGCTCTTGCGTTTTATATAACAAATAATGCTCCCACTAGAAGTTACTGGCCATATTAAAGAGTAAGGCCACAGGCTGAGTTATACAAATTGCTACCAGAAGACTGGGCACTAGCAGGTAAACCCTAGAGGTGCACAATCAGCAGCAAGACACAAGTATATACAAAGATACAGAGGTCGATATGGCTACACTTAAAAGGTATGTCCACCCTAAAAACGAATTTTTGATATATGATTGCCCCTGTCCCCCCAGCCCCAACCGCTATATTTATACTTTTAGAAAGTGCCCCAAACTTTACTTACCTCCCCTCTTTCCTCCGCCGTGCTGCCGGCCCTCTGCTTGCGAGAAAATGCATGCCCTTTAAGGTGACCATACATTAGGCCGAATTTATGTACAATCCGACATTTCCATTGATTGGCTGAAAAATTGTACATTTCCCTGAACTTATTATGCAACGTTAGATCATAATATTGATCTTTAATATGATCAGGAAAGTGGATTGTTTAAATGATTGTAGTATTTTCTGAAGTTCAGATTAAATGAAATGTAACCTCACAATAGACGACATTCAACAATAATCACCAAACTAATTAGATGTCGAACTATCAGGGAGATTCAATAACAGTTCTTATCCTTAACAATTGTGCTAATTTTGCCCCAACCAATCAGATGTTAGCTTTCAATTAGTAAATAAGATCTGATTGGTTGGGGCAAAATTAGCACCATTTTTAACAATAAGAACTTTTATTGAATTTCCCTGAGTATGAAAGTATTGCCCGGTTTACGCAATAACATTTTGTAGTGTATGGCCACCTTTAAGCGTAGACTGTAATGGAGAAAATCATTAGAATCCTTTATGGTATAAAAACAATACATATGCAAATAACTTTCTACATAGTGCCTACTTACTAAGCTGAAACAGTGTTTTTATATATAACTAGCCAGTTAAGCCCGTTATAAAAAAGGGGCGCTAGAGATATCTCTCTCTCTCTCCTCCAGTCCACACGCACACATAGCCAGAATAAGTAAAGCCAGCCGCTACTCACTATCTCTCTCGTCCACTCCGTCTCTCTCGCTACATACAAATCCGGCAACACGCAGCTCCTCCTACTCTCCTCTCACACATGCGCAAAAGAGAGAAAAAAAAGAAAAGCCACACACGGATTCACGGACACAGGTTTAGCATTTTATTATATAACGTATATACTCGAGTATATGTCGAATTTTTAAGGCTTTAAAGTTAGCCTGAAAACCTAACCTTGACTTATACTCGGGTCAAGTCCTAATTTAGATCCAAATTCTGCAATTGTGGATAGTAACCAGTAGGTGGCGCTGTGTTAACCTGCAAAGACAGGAGCTGTTCTTGCCTTTACAATCCTTCCTGCTTCCTGTAGTCTGGCTGCTGGACTCACTCAGCACTGTCACTGCTCATTTGGATGCTGTAAATCTGATGGGTCTCCTCAGTTTGGGGCAAAAAACAGCTGCTAGTACAGTGCAAATGACAGCTTGGAACCAACTCTCATGTGACATTTTTAACTATTGGGGTCAGAGATTCCTTTACTATATTGGGGTCAGCGGGCCCTTTACTATATGGGGGTCAGAGTGCCCTTTAGTATATGGGGGTCAGAGGGCCCTTTACAACATGGGGTTCAGGAGAATTGTAAATGATGGTAAGCTTAGTTAAAAATGTACTGAACCTTGCCACTTCACATGTTTAGAAACTTCAACTCCACAGCAACAAAGCATACTGGGAGTTGTAGTTTCAAAACATCTGGAATGCCAAGGAATTGGAGGTCACTGGTACTGGATGTGGCTATTATTGTATGGGATTCATGTATGGGAATTCTGCTGTCCATTTAAAGGGCAACTAATTTCTACCCTCGGCTTATACTCGAGTCAATACGTTTTTATAAATTTCTCAGGTAAAAATGGGTACCTCGACTTATACTCTGATAGACTTATACTGAAGTATATACAGTAGGATAGGCCAGCAGCTGAGGAAGGCTTTTATTGTACCCAGACCCCCTTTACATTTTTTAAATTAAAAAAAACCCATCTAGCATGGAGATACGAGACATTAATCCTACCTGTTTAGCTCCCTAAGAGCTGTGGTCAGTTTGCATGTGTGACTCCATTAGAGATAGCAAGAGAGTCATACAAGCTGGCGGGGGAGGAGTAAGGATCTTTCAGCTGCAGTGTTTTGGTTGATCGGTCCAAAATTGTTGCGGCTGCGTCAGACTGTTTGTCCGAACGATTGGATGCACCAGAAAACCATGGCTGATCATGTGGTCCACTATGGAATTGACGTGACCGAAAGTTCTTCCTCCTGGCTGACCGGTCAGGAGTGCCGAGCGGTTAGTCAAGAGGAAGGATTGAAAGGTGTGTACCCAGCTTAAATACCCAGCTTAAAGCAGTTTGAGAACCACTACACTAGAGCATTCAGACTTTCAGTTATCTCATTTGTTATACAGTAAATGTAATTCAATGTCCCATTGCCAATTTTAGAATAAGCTTTGCTCCCGTGACTTCTTCCTGTTCCATGATTTCACAACACAGTGTGTGTAATTGTTGAAGATGGGTGTATTGTTGGTTGTGATTTGTAATTGGATATGTGCGAGCTGAAATATTATAGACAAAGTCCCCAGTCATAAACAGACAATGCTCTTCTGGGCAACCAATAAAAGCTTCTATTACAAATAAAGAAAAACACTCATGGAGTGTTCCAAGTACTGATTTACTATCAATAAATGGAAATGTAAGTTGTAATGAAATGTGGTATGTGATCCCATAATATCTTTGTACCCCTATGTGTTCTGGGCTGTGTGTAAAGGTACAGTTACTCTGCAGTGCAGTATACGGAAGGCCAGATGTGACAGTTCTCAGGAATTGAAAGGAATTTGCAACAGGCAGTGTTGAATTTTAGGTTTTGCATTTACCTTAAAGGGCATGTCCACCCCCAAATCTATAATTCCCCCCACTACTGGCCCCACCATGTAGTGCAATAAAATCCTTACCTTACATCCCAGCTCCAAATGGTTCTCCTGGAATCCCCCCCCAAAGTCCCAAGAACTGGCCACCAGGAGTCCATACAGGACTCTGCCTCCTGTCTCCCATCCGGGAGAAGTTTGGAATGCGCATTGCATTGTGTGTACCTAGCCTTGGGGTTTTATATTGGCTCTTCGAAGACACTACTACGTCCTTGTGTAAATAAAAAAATAATCACATTGTAATCTTTGTCTCATGTCATCTAATTTAAATACTGTCCTACATTCTCCAATATTGAGATTTGAGATTTCATGCACAGCAGCACATGGATTTTAAAATTGCGCTGCTGTGGGTGATACTCTATGTGTGCTGTGCTCCAGCTCATATCCGTGTTATTGGCACGCATGCGATCCACACAAAAAGTTGTGCATGCATGTGAATCAATAACGTACTGGAGCGGGGCGCACAGTTGGAACTGTCTGGTAGAATTGCATTAGCAATGCGAATCGGACGTGCGTACGAAACTCAATTCGTGCTCCGACATCCACAAATGGGACCTTCAATAGATTTTTATACTGTGTATAGAGAGCGATTGATGTGCCAATGTTTTTGGCTCAATTTTCTTTTGTAGACATTTTCTGTCTACGATAGAGCCCGATGCGAAAAGCATTGTTCATTAGAATCATTGATTTTTGTTCCATAAATGTGTATGATACTGAATCAAAACTCTACTCACCAACATTCTCCTTAAAATAGGGGATGATGAGAAAATGCATTGCACAGAACTGCTGAGATCATGTTCACTGCATTTTCCTCCCCCTGCTGCTCTGCACCATGTTGTTTTCTATATGTGTACCGGTAGCTATTAAAGGGGTAATGGTGGGTGCACAAGCATATGGTAAGCCAGGTATCCACCTGAATCTCCTATGTCAGAATGTTCCCCTGGTCATTAGTTAAATGACATTTATACAATTATTCCTAATCCCTGAACCCCTGGGTTCACTTTCGGTCTCCAGTTATACTTGTTAAAAGATCCCCTCACTTCTTCAGTCTTTTTCTGCATTTATAATCCGTATGCAATTTTGCCAATGGGTAGATTTGCTTCTTACATAGCACGTCTTCCCATCAGACTTGTAACTGACAGTCTGAAAAACCGAACTGGCGAGGGAATGTTTACCTAGGAGTGAGGACTTAAGAAGTGTACACAGCATCCAATAATTCAGCCTGACCGACATTTCAGTGTATCGGCGTGAAATATTGGATGGTTTATTGTGCTGGATGCGACTGACCATTTGTTTGTCCGAACCGGATGAACGAATGATGGGACATGGTTTTGCTCGGCCACAGCAAACTGTTGGATGTGGTTACTTTTGCCGCGATAGACAGTCCTTCGCTCTCTGGCTAAATGGTCGGACGGGACGAAGGATTGGAAGGTGCATACCCAGCTTTAGTGGTTCAACTCCTCACCCTTGGCACTGTTAAGGGGAAGGGGGTTGTTTTTAAGAGTATAATTGTCCTTTAATGTATGAATCAATCAGCAACAGGGAGGGGCACCTGCTTTCTGGAACTAGCAACCAAGTCTGGGACGTTCCATAGGGACATGGGCAGGAAAACAGCCAATGACATCATCTGCTTGTTGTACATTTATGTTCCTATAAAGTCAGCTGGTCACTGCTTTTTAGTGAAATTGATTTCATTGACAAAGTTGCTTTCTTAAAGGAGAAGTAAACCCATTTTTTTATACTTTAGAATCTGAAAACAACACCCTAAAAACACCAATAAGCTATAAAATACCACTCCAGTAAATTGTATTAAAGTAAATGTAAGCCTGTTAAGAACTGGATGAAGTATCTGTGTGTATGTGCAGTGTCAGACCACACCTCCTGACCTCAGTCACATGCTTCCTTGCTGCATCTGTCCAGTAAAAGGATTGGCTAGAGATTATTAATGGGTGTGACCAACTGTAACAATTTCTGCCATAGCTGAAGGACTGAGCATGTGCAGAACATGATGGTCGTTGACCAAACTGTGTGATACTAGAATACTGGGAAGTAAAGCACAAACCATATGTTATTTAGGTACATTTCCCAGCTCCTGCATCAAAATGAGAGGTAAGACACAGATTACTTATATAATCTGGTGTTATATATCAAGGTGTTCTGCCTTCTGGTTTAGTGTTGTTCTGTGGCTTTAGTTGTCCTTTAAACCATTCCTTTGGGGCTACATTTAAACATTCTAATTTTCACAATTGCTTTTTAATCTAATCTATTAAAAATATATTAAAGCTTGGTGTAGGACCCTGTGTGGCAATTTTTTTCCATCAGTCCTGTCTTCTCTATTCCAGTAGATTTTGAGCCCCTGTTGGCAGCACCACGCCATGGGCCAGATGAGGTCAGATGAGGTCATGCCAGGTTAATCATTTCCCATAGTTCCTGGGATATAAGCATTTCTCTGGGATACGATTCAGACAGTGGGAATAGGAAACCTCTTCTGTGTAACTGTAACAATGGTAAAATGTTTGGTTTAAAGGGTAATTTATTAATTTGATTTATTCTAATAAAATGCAGGTGTAGGCTCCATCCTGTACCGTAAAATGTAGCCACACTGGAACAAAGTAGGACTACGGAATATATGGGAAATGGCTTTTTGTCCCCAGTGTATAATACAACTCTGACCTGTAATGTCCCTTACCGTACAGTGTGATCTCACTGGATAAAGTTGTGGACAGATGAATATTGTCAGCCTACAGTCTGTACAGTGCACAGTATTTCAATTTCTTGTTTTTTGGGCTTGACCAAGCCCTGACCTGTTCAAAATAGTCCGGAGTTCGAAGAAAAAATCAGCAGCCACTAGGTTTTTTTTTGTTATTTTTTGGCCTTGGAAAACAATCGTTTGAGTCATGATATCAGCTTTTCCCATTTTACTCCTCTAAAATAAATTAGCAGCCTTTATATTAATCTTTTAGTAATTTGGGAGCAATGCCTAGCATTTATACCAGGCCTTATTTATGTGTGTTGGTCGTTAACTACATTAAATATATATAGATATTTGGTTGTTGTTTTTTGGGGGGTGGACATACCCTTTAATGGCACAGGGTCAAAAATGTACCCACAGTACTCTGTAGAATGCAGCAGTATAGACACGTACCTGTGAAATATCGTCAGTAAATTCTACATTCCCAATGGCAAATAGTTCTAAATAGACTTCCTGTTATAACTGTGTGTGTGTGTGCGAGAGACTTTCAATGTTTTTGTGCTCCATATGTATTATGTGTGTGTGATGTATGTATATATATATATATATATATAATATATATATATATATATATATATATATACTTGGAGCACTCTAGGATTTTTCAAAATAATTTATTAAATATAGCACATAATGGCAACGTTTCGGCTCTGTGCGTGGAGCCTTTATCCACGCACAGAGCCGAAACGTTGCCATTATGTGCTATATTTAATAAATGTTTTTGAAAAATCCTGGAGTGCTCCTGAACTTTACCAAAGTTTATGTTATCAATCTACAGGAGGCACCCAGGTTCACCATTGAATTTACTGGTGTTTCGAGTGCCACTCATATGGTTGGTATATATATATATTATATATATATATATATATATATATATATATCTGACATTGTTCAAATCAAGGGGGCATATTATAAAGGTTCGTAACTTTTCCGGCCGTTATAAATGTCCGAAAAAGGCAGCGAAAAGTTACGAAGCGTTAACACTTCGCGGCGATACTTACCTGTTACCGCCGCTTCTATTTATAAAGCGGCGGTACTGGTTTCGCTCTGCTAGTATCGGCGTTTTACTTCGCCACCTTGAAGACACGCCTACCCCGCCCACAACCCCCCGCGGCGGCGGAGACCACCCGCCGCCGCTTCCCAGCAGCCCCTCCCAACCCGTTCCCCGCTCGCGGCAATCTTGGAATCTTGGAATGGCTGCCGGGAAGGCAACCCCTCCAAGCCCCCCGCCCCGGCCGCTCCCGGGAGGGGAAGGAGGGGTGGAGCTCCCCCAGCGGGGCCCTGAGAAGGGCCTTTTGGGCTTAAGGGGGTCCCGCAGCTCGAACCGGGACCTCCCCCCCCTTCCCCCCCTCCCCGGCCCTTGTAAGGGCCTTTGCGGCTCTGACAAGAGCCCTTGCGGTCTCCGCCGCCGCGGGGGGTTGTGGGCGGGGTGGGCATATGCCCCGCCCGTTTAGGAGATGCGTCGGGAAGGGATTTTAAGTCCCTTCGCGGTGATACTATACAGTATCGCCGCGAAGGGGCTTAAAATTACCGCAACACATCGCGGCCGCGATACATATCGCGGGAATGGCGCTCGCCATTATAAATACGGCGATAGCGCTATTTTCGCGGCCGCGATTTTCGTTCCTTTATAAATATGCCCCAAGGTGTCCGAGTTTATCTCTTAGGGCAGATACACATAGAATGATCACCTGACACAATATTTTGGCTGTACCAGCTGAATGGTTGTGACATTGATCTGACCTCTCCCATCTGCCCAGTCGCCTGGCCCAAACATGGAAAATCACAGCTGATCATAGGGTCTTCAAAAAGCTGTGCAAATCAAGCCAAATATGGCGTGTACTACTTTAATTCTGTCTGACACGGGTCAGTATATTAATCTGTACATTTGTTGGTCAGATTTATTGGCTAAGGTGTCATAGACCTTAGTTCTCTAGCACACATACATTCTAAATTCCAATCAATTTAACACTCGCCGATAATTTATCTGTGTTTTGGAATCTATGTTATTCTCTATGTTATGCCGCATTGCCCAGTGTCATTTTCTTGGAGAGCTCTAAGGTTCTTCTCACTGATATCTGTCAGCAATGCACGTACTGGTGGATAAATATAGACCCCTGCAAGTTGTAGTTGTGATTACACAGTAAGGCTAAAAATGATTCCTTTCATACCTCTGCTTCAAAACACACTGGGCGTGCTTGGGACATTTAACACACACAGGCTCAAATTTTTTCCAGTCAGTGTTAAAAAGTGACTAAGGCAAAAAAGACCCTGTGATTATGTAGTAAGTGTGCTGGTCAAATTATTTAGCTGTTGGAACGCGGAAAAAGATCTCCGTCTACTTATGGAGACCACTGCGGCTTGCTGGGGTAGATCGAGTGTTGGCAGCTTTATAAGGGGACTAGGTAGGTGCCACATTTGTTGTGTTTTCCTGTAATTTATTTGAATAGCTCTGTATGCTCAATCGATTGAATCTGAACGCCCAGAATGCCAGGTTATTACATTGCAGAATCACAATTATTCAGATGTTGCATAGTTATTGTATTTTTTAAAAAGTTTTGATTTTTTTAAATGTATTTGCTGTTTATCCTAAATATTATACAAAAAAACAACATGACAATGTCCTAGCAACAAAAATATGGGCCCACATTGTTTAAGTCCTCTATTAACGTATAATCCATATCTCACAACTTATCAAGGAGAAGCTTACTTCTATTACATAGTGGTCCGGGTGCCCTTGCCCCGGACCCTTCATTTAACCCCTTTCGTAATGTCGATGCTGAATGTCATATACGAATAATGTGTTTGTTCATAGTAACAACTACTCACCCGTCCATCTGGGTGGTCCAGGTGCTGCCAGCCCCGGACCCTTCGCTTTGTCCGTATCCAATACTATGGTGGTGTAATTAAGCAAACAGAATTTTATTTAGGCCAGGACATTTAAAAACGGGCTACACTCATGGCCTGACGCGTTTCAGACCTAACGGTCCTTACTTATAAGGACCGTTTTCTGATATCCTAAATATTACTTTGAAAAGAGAGCTAACAGTCTATTAAAAATAATAATTCTAAGTACACTCCGACCTTCCTTTAGCATTTTTACAAACGTTCGGGATATTCTCATCATCAAGTAAATGTTTTTTTTTCTGGGAAATTCTACATTTTAATAAATCCCTGGAAGGATAAGAGATTATATAACCCGACATCTATTGGATTTCCTAATTATATCTTGTTAATGGGCACATTGAAAACAGTAGCTTGGAGTCTTGTCTAGCTTTGTGTATTTATAATTACAGTATATGTTGGCCATTTTGGTACGAGAGATTTCTCCATTTTGTTTTTGTGAACCCCTATGATTAAGTGCGTTGTCATGCTGTCAGGCTGGGTGTGCAAATTGTGATTGTGCTGATGAATAAAGTTTATTGATTGTAAATACAGAACTTTTGTTGGTGTTCCTTGTGACACAGACTTTTTAGGTTTGTAGCATGGGTTGTGATTTTTTTAATAACATTACTGTTTAAGCAATGTTAATGATATTATAAAAGAGGGTTAGCTTTCATTATGACTAATGTGGTGGCATTCTAGCAAGTTTTTAGTTTTATTTCAACTGATTTTTCTGATATCTGCATGTGGACGCCTCTAGAACGGACTGGTCATGCATTTAATGGGCAATCCCCTTCCTCTGTTTTGAGCAGACAATTACCAGAAGTCACTGTTGCAGATTCCACTTTATGAATAGTGGTAACCGTAGTGTTAGTGCTTCCAAAATGGCTGATCCACATATGGGGTATTGGGAGTTTGGTCATGATGTGTTTACCCCAAATTACACCTGATTCTGTTGGGATTTGCAGTTCAATTGGCAGCATATGTCCAGCTTTAAACGTTACTAATGCTGCTCTCATAGTGATAAAATGATATAAGACGTTGCAGACTGGCCATATTACTTTTAGTTGTCAGCAAATGTTCCAACTTGTCTCTTTCTCAGTAGGGCTTCTCTCACACAAAGTAATGTGTTCTAAATACATTTTTGTCCAGTCTTTGTAAAAGTCCTGTTTGTGTAGTGTGTGATTAGTAACATTTAACACCTGATTTCCCTCACCACAGGACTTTAGGGCTTGTTCACACTAAATCAGGTGCGTTTTAAAAAAAAACGACAGACAGTAAACCCCATAGGATTTCACAATATCGTTCACACTTGCTGTGTTGTATTCCGTTCCGTTCCAGTCCCTTTTAAAAACCCACTGCTGCATGCATTTCTGTCCATTAAAAATGAATGAAAATGCGTTACTACGGATAACAATGCACACTTTCTGTCCATTTTTTGCAACGGATGTCTTGGAGTTCCTGTGATGTAATTTCCAGTTCACGGTCTATAGGGATCACGCTGAAGAATAGCAACATCACCAGAAAATCGCAAGATCACTCTCCACAACACTATCTGCTACCTCTCTCTCCAAATGCTCCTGCAACTCCCTTTCTCCCAGGAAGTGACAAGTGTCCTGCCCATTTAAATTTGAAATATGCGTTCAAAAACGTGTTTAAACACAACGAATAGAAAGTAGGGAAAATGGATAATAGCGCAAACGCTTAGCAACAGGTACAAAAACGTGTTAAAACGTCACTAAACGCATTGCATTTTTAAGTTGCATTTTTGTTTGTTGCTAGTTTGAACAGACAAAAGCTAAAACTATCAAATGAACATGGGTTTGTAGATATGACTTGTACAACCCTACATTGAGGCTGCAGTTTTCATAATCACACATAAATTATATATTTAATCATATTAATTATTTATTGGACCTTTAAAGGAAATCTCCAGAATAAATCACTGTTGGTGAAATTTACCCAGAGACGCAATGTTTGGGGTCCTGTCAGTTTAATGTAGCAGTTCTGTCTGTGGATGAATTCCAATCAGGTTTTACCCGCTGTGCAACTCGAGGTCCAGGACCTGTTGTTAGAAGTCACGCTAAAAAAAGCCACAACCGATATGTTAAATAGGTTGTGATTACTGTACAGACGTCTTTTGCGATATCCACACAGCAATTAAAAAAATAGTATAGCGTGATAAATGAGATTTGGAACGCTAAAAGTGGCCATACATACGAACGATAATGGGTAAATCCCATCGTTCCACATTGGGATTTACCCATTATTGTTCATGTGTATGGGCTTTACTTGAACGGCCGTAGTCACCACTACGGTCAGTAGAGAAAGACGGAAAATTTCTGTTGGTCGTTATCGGCTCTTTTTACTTTAGTAAAGGGAGCCGATACGATCGTACCATGTATGGCCGAACGACCGCATATAGGGATCGGTCAGGTATGTGTATGCGGTTCCTACAGCATGTGTGCCGATAGATACCAATGTGTACAAATCGCATGTGTATGGCCACCTTTAGAATGTAAATTTCCCCCCTTCTCCCTTATTTTTATAGCCCAGCTGGTAAAGACATGCTCATTGTCCTTTACTAAGGGGATTCTCGTTTATTTCCTTGGCTTGACTTGGCAATTTCCTTTAAGACGGGAATAGTGCATCTTTTAGATATGGTTCCAAGTTGTGCAGTGTTCCTGGAACAAAACAGATTTAATAGCAGCTGCTTGAATAGGAGAATGGTTCACTTAATGCTCCAATGACGACAAGGGCCTTTAACCAAATGTGCTTGTTCATCATGGTAAAGCTTCTCCTATTTCCCTCTAAAGTGTATTTTGTCTTTAGCAGGACTTGCCCAGTCAATAAATATCATATGCCCCATTGACCCATTTTTTTTAATCATAAATCTGGAAAGCCATTTCCATGTCTGTTTTACTGTCTATACAGAATTTTTGGTTTGTGTTGTTTCCCCCAAGCATAAGAAAATAGATGTAATGGAATGCTTCACAGATACATTGCTTCATTTGTCAGGAGAATAGGGTGGAGTCTCTTTGTTTTCTATTGTTATAGTAACAATACTTTGTTCATATAGCTTATTAAATCTAATGCCTTGTGTTGGACTGCAACGCTGTAGAGTTCACAGTAGGATAAGCATAGCTATTAACTGGGCAAGAGACTTTCATTTACCAGAATCCTTTGCTGTAGATCCTGGAAGATTCCAACTGGCCATTTGTATTATATACCATCCAGCAAATTAGAAAAATGCCCTGCTGTACTGTATGGGATGTGTGGAGCTCCTTGGATTTAGGCAGTAAGATGTCACTGGTTAACCAGGCAAAAAACAAACAAACAGTATTGCAGCACCCACAAAATCCTAAAGCAAATGTTACCTTATTCAGTGATGTACTTTTGCAGAGGTAATACCTGCAGTTCATGTAGGCCTAGATCTAGGAACATAAGAGGTTTTAGGTGACCTTAGACAGGTGCTACAATATGTCTTGCAGGAATTAGGACATCTTGAAGGTATGACTTTGTGCCAATAGCTCTTGTTTCTCATGTTAAGTTTGTAATTGTCATAAGGTTGTCACCTTGTATTAACCAATCCTCTGTATTTGTCTTCCAGCTTCTCCGGTGGGCAACGGGTACATCAAACCACCAGTCCAACCAGTTTCCAGCACACAAAGAGAAAAGGGACCTCCCACAATGTTGCCCATTAATATTGACCCCGACAGCAAGCCTGGGGAATATATTCTTAAAAGTCTCTTTGCAAATTTCACAAACCAGGCAGAGAGGAAAATCCGGATTATTATGGCAGAACCCTTGGTAAGTACAGAACCCTTTGAAAAGATGTCTTTTCTAAAAGACTTTTCTGCTGCATAGTTTGTTTCCTCTACTCACTGTGTGTGTTTCTGGGTAAATATGTCATAATACATCACACGGGACACTGGGTTGGTAGGGTTTTAAATGGGCCACATGATTGGTCAAGCAGAAATATTGTCAGTGCCACTTTAATTCCCACCACACTATTGATTGAGTTTACCGATTGGTAGTCTGCCTGATGGAGAACCTTTCTTGCGTTTACACAACCTTAAGCTAGACAAACACTTCTGACATCAATATTTGGAAAACTGTCTGCCCTGATCATATTGTTCGGGAAACAGTCCCTAAATTATGGGGGGCCGATAAAATTTACGCTGCACATGAGAGATTTTGAGGCTGGTGGCGGTAGTTCGTTAACTGGTCTGGCTCTTATACCTCCACAGATGTAGCTGATAATACGTCAATCTCGACATACACAGTAGGATTGGCAGCAGTGTGTGTTCCAAGCTTTAGACTGCAGCAATATGAATTATTTTATGTTTAAGTCTGTAGGGAATTATTTCCCAAGGATAAACAATGGAATCTATTGGTTTATATGGGACACCATCACTAGAAGTATAAAAAAAACCTTACACAATCATGTTTGGTTGTTTGTTTTTTTTTTGGCAGGAAAAACCATTAACAAAATCCCTTCAGAGAGGAGAGGATCTACAGTTTGATCAAGTAAGTTTAAACTGTTTCATATAATATCATTATATTTATTACCATGGTTTGGCACCTTTGGGTTGAAACCAATGTTAATTTAGTGGAATGGTAGGAAATTCTATGGCATTAGGTAGCAGTATAGGCAGGGACAGCCTCTAATGATTCTAGTTTAGTAGATTATGCTTTATATGTGACTATGGTGAAACACCACTAGAAACCATGTTTCAGGTGACAGTATTGGGGTGGGAATTTATGGCCTTAAGGTGTCTTTTGATCTGTTATTTTCCAAAATGCACTGCTCGTCAATAGTGATGTTAAAAACCGGCGAGTTCGGTACTGATTTCCGAATTGGTAACCTTCGAAAGTAGAAGAAAGATATGGGGGAGCACACTAATCAGGGGAATTCACAACTATTTATTGTAACAACACATACAATGTTTCGGGACGCCCTGTCCCTTCCTCAGGTATATCCTGAGGAAGGGACAGGGCGTCCCGAAACATTGTATGTGTTGTTACAATAAATAGTTGTGAATTCACCTGATTAGTGTGCTCCCCCATATCTTTCTTTGCTGGAGATTCATCTGGCCCCTGGAGTGGAGGGCTAGGGGATTGCACCCTATACCGTCTGCATATCAGCCACAGCGGTGTGCTGGAGTGTTCTTTGGACTGTTCTTTGGACTGTATCAGGAACCTTCGAAAGTAGCCTCAGTAACCCTGGAAAGCTGCTCCATATTTTCGATTATTTTTGAAAATCCGTAAAATCCATGGGATCCAAAAGTTCTGAAGAGTTCTGCCGCAAATTTTATAACCGGAAGTTCCAGAGTCAGAAACAGGTTCAATTTGAACCTGAACTTCATCTCTACTTGTCAATGACCATAGAACGACTCTCAGAATTTAAGCTAATAAATATATGCGGACTCTTTTAATATATATGGGATACAGACCCTTAAATGGAAGATCCTTAGATCTTGTTTATCAGTGGACTATAATATGTAAATCAGAAGATAAACTCTTTTCTGCAGAGTCCTAGAAATAGTGAAAGTTACTATTACTGCCGTACTTTGTTTTTTTCTAAAAATGGATGGAAAAAGGAAGTTGTTTCATACCAATCCACATAAATTGTTTCCCACCCCCTGAACTGATTTTCCTTGCACTTGCGAGTTGCCTCATCCTTTATGTACTGAATATTTTTAGCTACTTTATTTCATACACGTGTCCCACCCAAGTTTTCCTTAGACATTTTATTGTAATTGAGCAATATAACACGTAGATGTCATATTTTTGGGTGGGTGTTAGAATTTTCCACTTTACTTAAAATAACCTGGAACTGGCAGGATGTGTGTGTCAATGTTCTATTTAGTCTAGTCATTACTATGTTTATTTGTTTAAAGGGTATCTCCACTCGTTTTTCTAAGTTTTCGTAATCCATTTCTATTGAAGAACGGGAGGTAAAGGAGCTGTGCGCATAGAAGACAAGGTCCGTCGGGACCTGTCAGACCAAGCGCCGGGGGAGCGAGTGAGCGGGTAAGTTCTTACCTTCTCTCCTGGCTCCTTTGTGTTCTATTGAAGAACCGAAGGTAAGGCAGCTTTAAATCTGGGCATACACCTAACCAATAACCGGTAACTCCTGTAAGGATCTGCATGTGGATATTTTAAAATGACAAATCCCCTTTGAATTTTAAATATACTGTAAGTAGTTTGTGATTAACAATGGAGGATGATAGTGGGAATGTAGGGTACCAGAATGGCCTATTCCCATACAGTATAGGAAAGTTAACCAGGGCTGTGCATGTCATAGATTTTGTTGAACTCTTTAACCAATAGAGGTGTATGCCCACTTTAGGAAGCAGGATATAGCTGGGAGGTTAACCCTTTCTAATCTTCTCCGATAAACTCAAAATTAAAAATATTAAATTTAAGAAGTTAATGATGCTAAATAATTAAAGGGAAAGTTCAGTGGAAAATATTATTTATAAAATTCTTATATTTATATTTTATAGTATGCATACCTATTTATTCTATATATTCTCTTCCATTTTGAAAAATATCCCTTGCTATTCTCTGCTGTTGACATTAGTTAGCTGAGATTTCAGGTTCTGTAAGGCTGGATACACACCGGCAGATATTTCCCGGCCGACCGACCATGGATCGGTCGGCTGATGGTACTACCGAGCTTGGGTCCTTTGGTAAATCACAGCCGATCATGCGGTTCCCTGTGGGACCGCACAATCGGTCGCACGCTATCAGCCACAGCCACTATTGCTGTGACTGACAGTCATTTGTCCCAGTCGAGTGTACACATGCAAATGCTCGGTCGGGACAAATAATATCCCCGTGTGTACCCAGCCTAACAGTCCTTCTTCTTCCCAGAATGCACACTACCTTGGAATGTTCCCAACAATATTTTCTACTGATTGGATTTCTACTGATTGGGTCAAACATGCTCAGATCTCTACTGAGCAACTGAATCAACCCAGGCGCTGGGTCAAGGGCAAGACCATAACAGTCTCTACTAGGGGTCCTTGCAAACAGGAAGTCAGTATTTCGGAATGATTTATTTATACACAGACAAAATGCTGAATGGGCAGGTTAAGGTCATTAGGATGGAAAAATACTGCTCTTTTTTCTTAAAACTATGTGTATTTGCACTGAAGTTCCCCTTTAAATACAGCAAAAATTTAAATGGGGGTAAGGCAGTATTTGTCAGTTTTATATGGCTGTCAGTATTACAAAATAACACTATGTATGACTGAAAATAAAAGTGCTGTCTTTTTTTCCTGACTGTTGGAGACTGGCTTATGCTAGTGTTATACTAAGATTTTTACCTGCCAACAGTACCGAAATTGGGCAAATTGCCTGGCCCAGTCATTTTTGCAATGGTCAATCAATCTCAATGAATGGACCACAAGAGAGAACATCACAGGGTAAACTTGACGGTTTTCTGAGATGTTACAATTGCCGCTAAAATGTCAAATATCTATCAAGTGTATGACCAGTGTGAGGCCTAGGCTATCAGTGCTGACAGCAGTCTGCATAGTTCTCTGAGATACACCGCATACCATGTGCTGAAGAGTAAAAGCATTCAGAGAATGGCTACATGTTAGAACAACATCTGTTGAATGAGCAGAGATCCCTTAGCACAAAACAACACTAGCCAAGCTTGTAAGGCAAAGATAAGAAATTGATCCTTATAAATGGTGTTAAATAAGTTTGGGAAAATTATCTTATAATACACTTATTTTGTTTACTTCTGGGCAGTATTGATGCAGAGTAAGAAATTTAAAAGAAATGATGATTATATACTGTATGCAAAAGCAAAATTCTGAGAAGTCAGACATGTTTTTTATTAATTAAAATGTAAACATTCAAAATGCCAATCTAAATATTCTAAAATCATCTGCATAAAGGGTATTTTTCATATTGAATGAATGGGATCTTTAAAATGCTCTCTTGATCTCCCTAAGCCATAGAACTGTTCATTTATGATGGAAGAACGTGATCATGTTTGGCCAACAAGAACGTATTTATACAGGAGCAGCCTCCCTTTCATTTACACAGAGCTAGAATTCATTGCTACATTGGGGTTACTTCCAATAAATGAAGGAGTAGCCAACTGGCTGTCTAGATTTTCCTCCCTTCCTGTTCTCTAAGTCATTCTTTTTTTTTTTTAAATCCCACCCTTCCTTCCTGCTCTGACTTAAAAGAACAGAATATAAGGGAGCATAAAAATACATGGGTATGTTTGTGTGCGCATGGACTCTGACCTTTATCCTTTCCAATGCCATCTTTGTTGTTGCACTTTAAATGTGAAACCTGGTATGTGGCTGATTCACAGTGAATCACTGCGTATGAGTCTGAATGAAATCATTATACAGAAATATACCCTTTTCTGCTGGCAGGGGGGTGCAGGTTCAACCTTAAGAAAGTGACAGTATGTTCAGTTGGGTGTGTGTTATAGGGTTCTGTTCCATTGCTATAGATAATTTCCATTCGGTGCAGCGACATTAGAATAGGATTGATCAAGAAAGACCTATAACTTCTACAAGTATTCCTGATATTAAAAAATGTTCAGTAGCATCCTGGGAAATGAAGTTTTGTGATAATTCACTATGAAAGTTCTAATTATGTTCTTAAAAAAAATTGTTAAAGACAACTGTAGTTAATTTCCTACCTGATTAGGACCTGATCTCTGCATAATATATACGTGTGTGGTATAAGTAAACTAAGTTTCAATAAAGACAAAATCACAGAGGGACTAAAGGTGCCCATACATTAGAACTCACATCCCGACTGATCCCACGATATTCAGCCAATTCATCGGGACCGCCTTTCCTGTTTTTCTTCGTGACGGTTGTGAAGAAGAATGGGAAAGCTCCAGAAGAATTGATTGAATGTTGTGGGATTGGTTGGAAGGTGAGTTTAAAGCATGGTACACACTATGCAACTTTTCCTCCTGACCGACCGTTTGGCTCTTCTGACCAGGTTGGCCAGGAGGTAAGATTGTCGGTCACGGCAAACTGTCAGCCACAGCCCCTTTTTCCACGACCGAGCGTGCGCTCCATAGAGGACTGCACGATCGGCTCTGGTTTTCCGACCTGTCCGATCGTTCGTTCGTCCTAAACCCATCCAATTATTTTGGCCCAATCGACCAATACACTGAACTATCGATCGATCGGACTGAAATATTGCATCGTGTGTACCAGCCTTAATGTGTGGCCACCTTCACTATGTGCCTGTAGTTTGAGATTTTAGGCCAGGAATAATCCAGGGATCAATTTTAGACCAATATCCCCCCCCCCCCCCCCCCAGCAGAATTAATGCTCACTATTTTGTCTGATTGGCTTATTACCACCAGATAATGTATGGTTTGCTAGATGTAACCTTCTACATCACTGATATCCCTTTCTGTATTTTGGCTAATGAGCCGCTATATTCAAAAGCATAAAGGATGGTTAATGAACCTCCTGAAAGATAATCAAGTATTGTCTGGGAGCTCACTAGAAGAAAATTCTACTCTTGATAATTTTAAATAATTATGAATATTAAGTGCAACAAAATTTTAAAAAAAACACTGGCTTAGTCTACAGTATATAATATTGTTCTCTGTATATTTTCTCTTTTTTAATGTGTCATTAAATATAAAGAACCAGACAAGTGTCTGGTATTAGTGGTACAGTAAATGTAAAGAAAACTGCTTTCCGCCCACCTGGGCATTTCACTAGACATAAGCAATATACAAGGGCTTCTTGCAGACTTTCGGTGAAAACCCCACTGTGGAACATTAGGTGCTTATTTATTTGCACTATAAAGTAAATCTATTCCTAGCTAAAACCCAGCAAGTTCTTGGGAGAATTCATATTTAGGATGCTCCAGTTCAGAGACACTTCCTGGAAAACTCAATCTCAGCATCATGTTTGGACTCAGGGGAAATGGGAGTATATGAAACACTTATTCATTCTAACAAGTACCAATTTTCACAAGCCAGCATGTGTTCAGCCATTTTATGTCGAAACTGACACCATACTGACATTATACTGAGTAAACTAGAAATCAGTAGTTGGTAAAAATGCTATTGAACATTTTAATTTTTTGTTTCTTTTTTTTTTACATATAAATGCATTTTAAATTTTTTTCGGTATAAAATTAACAAAAAAAAGTATAATAAATGAAATTTTCAAATATTAATAACATGTTGGAGGAAGGGTGTCCAACCCTCTGTTTCAAGTCTGGAAGGTCTGTAAATGATATGGGATTTCAGGAGAACAAGAGTTATCAGAATGCATTGACTTCAATGTTTATGATGTCCTTGGCTTTATTGACATACATGCTGGGTTTCATAATGGTGAATGTTATGGCTGGAAACTTCAGTGCCCCTTAAAAATTAAGTTTTCTCTATTTATTTTACATTTATTGTTTTGTTTTTTTTACAGAGATTTTTTACAGTTTACAGATTTTATTGGAGAAATGTTACTTTTCTGAGTTACGACATAGCTCATAGATCTTTTGCTTTCTTGACAGGTAATAAGTTCTATGAGCTCCTTGTCAGAGTATTGCTTGCCCTCAATTCTGCGCACCTTATTTGACTGGTACAAACGACAGAATGGAATTGAAGATGAGTCCCATGAATACAGGCCTAGAACAAACACTAAATCTAAAAGGTAATCATTCAATAATAAAGTAAAGTGAATTAAAGTGACATAGGTCTTTTAGATTAGCAATGTTAAATATAGCTTTAAAGGAAAAATGCAGTACACATACAGGGCTATTCAATAAAAGTTCTTATCGTTAAAAATGGTGCTAATTTTTCCCCAACCAATCAGATGTTAGCTTTCAAATGTTAAATAATATCTGATTGGTTGGGGCAAAATGATCACCATTTTTAACAATAAGAACTTTTATAGAATCTCCCTGCAGATGTTACTACTTCCTGCAAGCCAAACTTACTAAGCTGAAGGTGAACACTTTAAATGAAGTTAATAATACTTTTATTTAATTAATTGTAACATTTCTTAAAGGGTCACTATACTCAATCAAACAACTTTACATTATCTGAAATTACAATTTGAGAGAAGTAAAATGGTGGTACTCACATATTTATCTATGATTGCTTTGTTATTAAATTATTAATGTATAGTGAGTGCTCCTAATTGCTCCACCCTCCCTTTCGCATTGCCTCCTTGTAGTGTCTGCAACACTTACATGTTCTGCACAGCCTCACCATGGACACAGTTCTATTTGCACATCCCCCCTCCCTCCCCCCTGCCTACTTTTCTCTGCGGAATCTTTTAATTGTTGCAAAAAGTGTGCTGGCAGGCAGCTAGATCTTACAAGATCCTAGTAAGAGGTCAGGGATGGGGAGCATATTAGAATTTCTGCTTCTGGATTGACAGGTCATTCCCTGTAAATGCTGTAATTTCAAATAATGATTTCTCAGAATCTACAGCTCAGATTTAAATTCCGAAAAAGTTTGAAGTAGTAGGATCTTGCTATATCTAAAGGTATCTTATTTGAAAATTAATTTTTTTTAGAGTATGGATACCCTTTAAATATCATCCCTGCCTCCGTAGAACAGGAAGAATCTGTGACACAGCATTGCAATAACCCTTATGGCGTTATACTGGAGGAAATATGAAGCAGATGATTATGAGTTTATGTATTTGCTTAATCGTTTTGTATTGCTGTGACCTTCGGGAACCTATGTGTAAAGGTCCACTGAACTCTTTGGAACATAATGGGTCAATTCCCAAATATGATTGAATTTGAAATCACCTCATAGGTCCTAGCGCAATCTGTATTTTAACCAGGTGACCCATTATCCCACACACTGTTACATTAAGTTTCATCATCTAGGACAGGGATATCCATTCTGTGGCTGCAACCAATGCACTCTGGGAGTTTTCATTTTCAGACGAGGGACACAAGGTAGACATCTTTGATCTAGGTATATACACTAGGTTTCCATCTCAAAAACAGGAATCTGATAGTTTGTATTGGGTTGCTAACACCTTCTAACCTTTGAGCTTATCTATCATCATTTATAGTCCTGGGCTGGGCTGTTTCTTTTTTTTTTACTAAAATGGCAGGATATTTCCATCTTGTTCTAGCAGCAGTTTTTATCCTCCTAGTGTATTGAGTAGAGCAAGACCCACTTTTATCGCCATCATTATCTTGTCTTTCAGTTTTGTCTGTAAGCAGGGTAAGATAATGTCATGATTTCTCTTTGCAGTCATAGGAAAATGCCAAATCAGCGTCATCTGCCCAGTAAATTAATAACTAGAGCAGATGGAAAGTGACTTTAATGCATTAATATGAGCTGCTGTTCTGGAACCCTTCGTTTTTGTGTTATATTTTGTAGAACAGAGCAAATAGCCAAGATTTGAACTTACAGCTCATGTTCTAAATTAAGGCAATCTATCATAGTTATAATAATATTATATTCCTAATGGCCCTGCCACTCTTTCTCTGCAGCACTCTGCTGTCCCACTTTCTATATTATCTTTCTTCCTTCTGCTTTTCTTAGTTTCTGTTTCTATTCCCAAATCATCATAAACAATCTGCCCAATGTAAAATCACCTCTCTGTATGTATATTACGTTGTTTTTTGTAACTTTATTAATCCTGTGATTCAGTCCCAGGTTATAAAACTTTATTATGAGCGGAAATGACAATTTGAAATGGTCTAGGGTTGACATTATTTCAGCTGTTTTCAGTGTCTCCATAATTACATGTTTTTCCCCTGGTTGTTTGTCTTACACTTGATATAACACCTAAAACTGGCCACTAGTTAGATCTAACTGCCCAACCTGGGATGTTTCTGAAAATATGCACAAACATTCAAACTTTACCAGCATGAACAGGGACGTAACCACCAGGGGAGCAGACCCTGCCCCATCTTGTTTTCATTATGACAGATACAGCCTCCTCCCACAAAACCATTTTAAATGGAACAAGGAGAGGGGCCCCATCATTGTTTTGCTGAGGGGGTCCAGTGATTACATGTTACGCCTCTAAGCATTTCTGGATACCATTTCTGAAAAATGTTTGCTTAAATTCTGATGTTAATAGCAGAATCCTTTCAAATGTAAAAACCCTTGATAAAATTAGATTTTCCCATATATAATACATGAGAACCAGAGGAGTTTTAGCACACTTAATTATCTATACTAAAGGGTCCTACACATGGTCGGTTTGCACCATGCCACAACCGAAGCCTGACTGAACGGCTACACACATTTAATTATCAGGTGGAACTGCATTTGTTGTGAATAAACCACATGAATGAGCCTTTATCATACAGAATAATCTATATAGTACAATCCAGAATTCAGGCAAATAGGCTGTGGTGGCTGCTTGTGTCTGTTGTGATAACCACGTCCCAACTCCTGTATTAAAGTCAAGCTAACTGCTGGTAGATCGGTTATATTGACTTTAAAGCGCATGTCCACCCCCAAAACTATAATCCCCCCCACTAATGGCCCCACCATGTAGTGTAATAAAATCCTTACCTCAATCCCAGCTCCATATGGTTCTCCTGTAGTCCCCCCCCAAAGTCCCAAAAACTGCCCACCAGCAGGATAGGACTCTGTCTCGCCTCCAGGAGAAGTTTGGCATGCGTACTGCAGCCCTTCTCCCCCTCTCTTCCTCCGTTTGCGATCCCTTCCCCCACCATAAAACCCCTTGTCCATATAATAGTATATCTTCCCCTAGCCCCAACCGCTAAAATTAATTTTAAGAAAGACCCCCGAACTCTACTTACCTTCCCTCTCTCCCCTAGCATTCTGAGAAGCCGGCAGCCGCGTCCGTGATTGGCTGCCTCTCAGCCAATCACGGACGCGGCGCCGGCCAGCCCCCTGCTTGCAGTGTCTTGCAAGCAGAAGGCCGGGCCAGGTGTAGGAGGAGAAAGGGAAGGTAAGTTAACATTGGGGCACTTTCTTAAATTTATTTTATAGCGTTTGGGGCTGGGGGAAGATATACTATGATATGGGGAAAGTTTATAATAAGGGTGGACATGCCCTTTAAGCCAGGCTCTTCGTGAATTCCCCTGACTTTCGTCTCAGAATCTGCCTTGTTTCAGGCATGAAATGTTCCAATTAAATATTAAAATTGCCCTGAGTCTCACTTTTTCTCATACTAGTTTTCATTAGGCTGCATGTAGTAAATGAACCTTCTGTACATTTGTGTTCTGTCTGAAAGCCAGTGCAGGTAAATAATGAACAGAATGTGCTTTGGAGTCTGTAGACCACTGAGGGTGTTATAGAGTCATATTAGATACTGGTCAGAAATCCCACTGATTGGTTTTAGGGGAAGTTTAAAGGGGAGATTTACCCAGAGTCCCTATCACTCCTATGTAAATCTCCCACAGCTAATTTAATATTTATTTTGCAACTTTAACGCCAGCTATTAGTTAAAAATTCTCATTAAATCAATTGCAAAACGGAAATGAAATTAGTTGCGAAGGAGTTAAAGTTGTGCTAAATGATTCAATATCGTTTAGCACAAGTTTAAACTCCTTCATTGTGCGGGTATCACAAAAGACACCTGCGCAGCTGGATTTAGCTTGACTTTTTAATGCCAGCCAATAGCTTTAACTCCTGTGGCTCTGAGTAAATAAGCCCCATAATGTCTTCTGCATCAGGCTTCAGTTTAAATTTTTCAGACTCAATAGAAATTGATAAGACCTATCAATTGATCACCTTGTAAAGAAATAATTAATATATTGAGTAATATTCAAATATTTGTAATCACCGAAAAAGTGATAAATTCTATAAAAAATGGGTTTTTTTTTTGTTTTTTTTAAATTACTGAATCTTTTTTGTGTGAACAATGCTTACTGGTTTAAAGCAATTTGTTGATATTACTTGTCTGGTATATCAGAAATGACCCCTTTGTTTAAAACTGACTATTCATATGGATTTCATTTTTCTTTTGGTAACATCATTATTTCTATAATTTATAGGGAAGATGAAAGGATATGTACACTGGTAAATTGTTTTTTTTTTAATTGCTCATGACTGGAAACTATAATTCTACCCAACAATCACTGTTCCATTTTTTTGTTGATCTGCCCCTATTTCTTTAGATGGATACTGCTAGGTGATTGTACAGAGCACCTAGGATCTCCATATATATACCCCTATTTCTTTAGATGGATACTGCTAGGTGATTGTACAGAGCACCTAGGATCTCCATATATATACCCCTATTTCTTTAGATACTTGCATTTCAGCTGTCAATCAAGTGCCTTAGTACATAAACTCTTCTGTTAAATATAGTTTTGCTGTAGCTGGAATCGTGACAGTTGGGTACATGAACTGCATGGGGGGAAATTCCCTCTCCCAATGCTGCCTCATAGTGATTACTAAGCCTGCTTGCACTCACATAGAGTCAGACAATCTGGCAGGGGACTGAGGGACTGAACCTGAGCAAAACAAGTACTAAATAGTCATGCAGCAACATAAACACATCAGAGAAAGTGCTGCTTACATGTTTTCATTTATAGATTGAAATGAGTCATTTTCTCAGTGTACAATACAGGTCTATTATCTGCAATTCCTCTGAGATATCCTAAGTAATGAGCAACCAAAGACCTTTTTTAATTGTCCTGCATGGGAAACAAAATTCTTTTTTTTATTTGACTTTTTTTTTTACAGCGATGAGCAACAAAAAGATTACTTGATGGAACGAAGGGATTTGGCCATTGATTTTATTTTTTCATTAGTTCTAATAGAAGTTCTAAAACAGGTATGTTCCCATTTCTTATCTTACGTCAGTGAAGAATATTGGTTCTTGATGTGTAATTTTTAGCTATAAAGCAAGAAATGGACACTGATGTGTAGAAAAGATATAGATTATTTGCAGTGTACTGACTAGGTACATCTCGAAGACTTATAGTAATGTCTGTGGTTTTATTAATGCAGTTGATTACCAATAACAATAAGTGGTCTTAAAATAGCTCCAGAAAGTAACTTTACAGTCGAACCTAACAACTGGAATAGACTATACAACTGGAATAGAACTATACACTTGCCATGGCATATTCCCAAACCACAAAAAAATATGCAGGCAATGGGACTCTTTTCTAGATCTCCACTCCTGAGTATGCTAGAAGAACCGGAAGTCCTTCATATCAGGCAGGGAACTGTATCTACTTTTTCCTGAAAACTTCCCTGTCGTTATCTTCTTTATTACCATTTACCTGGGCGAGTTTATTAAAAAGCACAAGGGTTATCCATTCTCTACAAATAGCGATCAAGACCAATATTATTTATACTCACCCACAGGTGAGGGCTGTTAGTATATTAAGGAGCAGATTTTAAAAGTTTAGACCTTGTACAAAATTTAGTTTTGGGGGTGGACATAAAAGTTTTTACATTTAAATATTTTTGAACTGGACTTTTGCTAATTCTTCCTTAATGACCCCTTGCTTTTCATGTTCAATACTTTGAAGAATATCCTCAGGATATAAATAGGTATTACTGGTGCGTAATGTCTTACAAATCCCATTTGGTCATCTAACATGGCTTCTTTATGTTTCCAGATTTCATTGCATCCGGTAATCGACAGCTTGGTCCATGAAGTCATTACATTAGCTTTCAAGCACTTTAAATATAAAGAAGGGTAATGACTGTTCTGTGGTATTTTATTGCAAACATGATAGATTGTCATATTATTTCATCCAATTTGCTTATTTTTCATACAGGTACCTTGGTCCAAACACTGGAAATATGCACATAGTAGCAGATCTGTATGCGGAAGTTATTGGAGTATTGGCGCAGTCAAAGTAAGTTTATACATCATGGCACTGTGTGTTAATGGAACCTACTAGGGGCCTTCAGTTCTCAAACTCACATTATTGATGTTTTGTGTTTAAAATATGAATGTAAACATTGGGAAATGTATTTATGAAGCTTGGTGGACACAGGTTTTCTGGGAATTATCCAGAAATGGTCCCTGCTCTATATTTATTGCTCCTAAAAAAATCTCCATTGAGGGTTGATTATTAATTAACATGTTTAATAATTTCAATGTAGATAACTCTAGTAATCCTAACTAATTTTCCAAATAAAAGGAGTACTATAGTACAAATAAACTTTATTTTTTTAAAATAGATAAAGGGAGGTGGGGTTGGTAATTCCTAATTTTTCGATCTGAAGCACCAGCATAAAGAAAATGTTTTCTGCCAGGTTACCTCCTGGCTTCACACTGTTTTTAAAACAGGAAGTCCCAGGATGCTAAGCTGGCAGGTTAAAACTGGACAAGCTCCTCATATTCAGAGGTAGGAATAATTAATCCTGCCCCAGGAACTTTTCATTTAAAAATTTAATTCAAATAACATTTGGCAACTTCCAAACCCAATTCTGTACTTCTCCCCCATTCCAAGTAGGTAAGGCCTACACCTGTTAATATATTTATATTTCTTTTTTTACAGTCAGGCATGAAACCAGGGATTAGCCTGTCATCATTTAATAAATAAACATCATTCTTTATAGTCCTAGATGCAAAGGGCGGTGGGAGCTGCTAACTAATATACTTTGATTTGTCAGATTTCCTTCCGTGAAGAAGAAATTTATGGCCGAGTTGAAAGAGTTACGGCACAAAGAACAGAACCCGTATGTTGTTCAAAGTGTAATCAGCCTAATCATGGGTATGAAATTCTTCCGCATTAAAATGTATCCGGTGGAAGACTTTGAGGCATCGCTGCAGTTTATGCAGGTAGTGTTAACTACTACATTGTACTGGGTTTTACATTCTTTGGTTTACAACTGTTACAACACCCATTGATATGTCTCAATCTCCTGCTTCTTTCTATTGCAGCATCTGAGTTGAACCAAAAAATTCAGTGGTTCAAGTTCATTGAATAGCTTTAAGGCTGAGGCCACACTGCAACGCACAGGAATCGCGCACAAAATCGCAAGCGTTATTGCATGCGATTGTGTGCGCTTTTCTTGTGCGTTCGCGTTTGCAGTCGCGTTTTCACCATTTTGCGTTATGGAAACGCTGTGTTAACGCACCAAAAATGGTGAACGAATGCGTTACCAAAGCGCCAATCACATGCGCATAGGAAATCACGGGAATTTTTAAGTTCCCGCGATTTCCATTTTAGCGAATCGCGGGCGCAAACGCGAGCGAAAAAAAGCGCTAGTGTGGCCTAGCCCTCAAAGTGGGCTGGATGAGTTTCTAAAACTAAAAAATATTGAGAATTACCAGTATTAATACATATATTGTAGTTCTGGTTGGTACGGGGATACTATATAATATTGAGAATTACTGGTATTAATACATATACTGTAGTTCTGGTTGGTACAGGGATACTATATAATATTGAGAATTACTGGTATTAATACATATACTGTAGTTCTGGTTGATACAGGGATAATATATAATATTGAGAATTACTGGTATTAATACATATACTGTAGTTCTGGTTGGTACAGGGATACTATATAATATTGAGAATTACTGGTATTAATACATATACTGTAGTTCTGGTTGATACAGGGATACTATATAATATTGAGAATTACCGGTATTAATACATATACTGTAGTTCTGGTTGGTACAGGGATACTATATAATATTGAGAATTACTGGTATTAATACATATACCGTAGTTCTGGTTGGGGAATACTATATAATATTGAGAATTACTGGTATTAATACATATACTGTAGTTCTGGTTGGTACAGGGATGCTATATAATATTGAGAATTACTGATATTAATACATATACTGTTGTTCTGGTTGGTACGGGGATATTATATAATATTGAGAATTACTGGTATTAATACATATACTGTAGTTCTGGTTGGTTCAGGGATACTATATAATATTGAGAATTACTGGTATTAATAAATATACTGTAGTTCTGGTTGGTACACGGATGGTATATAATATTGAGAATTACTGGTATTAATAAGAATTACTGGTATTAATACATATACTATAGTTCTGGTCGGAGCAGCCGGGCGCGCACGCGCATTATGTATATGGAAAAGCAGGAAAGATCGGGGAATCACTACAAAGAGCAGCGAACCACATAAAATGGAATATAACAAAAATATTTAACGGGAAAATGAAAAGCACATAAAACAAAAACATAAAATAATCCTAAAGACAGCTCCCTACCATATAAATAAAATACATAATAACTAAAGCACAAACAAGAAAAAAATAATATAACTATAAAACTTGTGTATTATAAGAAATAATGGGCCTCGGAGTTCCCTGACCTTTATAAAACTACTCGGCCTACGGCCTTGTGCTTTTATATGGTCACGGAACTCCTCGGTGGTATAATAGCCTTATATTACACTGTAAGGGGGACATTATCCCTTATATAGTATTGAGAATTACTGGTATTAATACATATATTGTAGTTCTGGTTGGCACAGGGATACTATATAATATTGAGAATTACTGGTATTAATACATATACTGTAGTTCTGTTTGATCCAGAGTGACTTTCTGATTGCCATTTGGAGTCAGGAAGGATTTTTTTCCCCTTCCCAAGCTGTTTTTTTTTTTGCATTCCTCTAGATAAACTGGTTGGGTTAAAGAGGAGGGTATAAAAGTTGGACTGATTTTTAAGTAGTAAGAACTGCTGTACAGTGGAAAAGCTAATCTTCAATCTATTTGCTTTCCTATATCCATGGGGCTATATAACTAATAAGTGCATTTATTTGTTTTAATTCACTTTGGTTTCAAAATAACATATTGCATAAATCTCTACAACATAAGCCATTTAGCTTTATACCATATGGGATGCCATACACCAAAAGAGTACCAGAATTCTTATACCATATGCTTTTAGACAGCAAATCATTTCTTAACGTTAGTAGGTCTAAGATTCACATTAATATTGAAAGAAACTCTCCAGTATTTCAGGGATTTTGGTTCCAGCATGTGAGAAAATGACTTTAAAATGTTCAGAGTGCAACTGACTAAGGAAGAGTTTGTTTAACTGTCATTAAATGTTCACATTCTTTTATTGCATTAAGGAATGCGCTCATTACTTCTTGGAAGTGAAAGACAAAGATATCAAGCATGCCTTGGCAGGACTCTTCGTAGAAATCCTGGTACCAGTTGCAGCAGTAAGTGCTTTTCAAACAGACTAATGTGTCTGACCATGCTACAAATTGTTCTGTGAAGACTGAAGGTAATGTCACATTCTTCCCTTTACAGTCAGTCAAAAATGAAGTGAATGTTCCTTGTCTAAGAAACTTTGTAGAGAGTCTGTATGACACAACTCTGGAGCTCACTTCACGGAAGAAGCATTCACTGGTGAGAACCTGTTGTTTTTATAACTGGTGGTTTGACACTATGTTCTTCCCTGTGTAGTATCTAGTGTAACTAGTCAAATTGTTTAGCAAAAACACAGAAAAATGTCTTTTCTATTCCAATTAATTTAATCAAATTACACAATGCCATGTATGGGAGCCTTTATTCAAGTTAGCTGACATCTGATTGCTTGCTACAGATTAAATCACAGGCAAACTTTTGCACCTGCATCAGCCCCATTGTCTTTTAAAGTGGGTTTAAATATCGGCTTGTACTATTTTTGATTTGACTGACAGACTGAGGCGAACGGTCGGCTGGGAAAAATCACTGTCAGATGCTGCAAAAGTAGCCGTGGGCATCAGTTTGCTGTGACAAATCGTGCGAACCTATAGAAATTTACCAACTTACCCGTTCATCCGATTTGGATGAATAGGCGATGAGAACAGTTGCAGACACGCCCACCTACACATACAATATTTCCGCCCAACTGACCAATAAACAGTAATATTGGTTGGTTGAACGGAAATATTGGGTACACACCATAATGGCCAACGAATATTACCGTGTATTGGTCGGCCGGAAATACTGTATTGTGTAGGTGGAATCGGACGAAGGGGCTTTTGGGTATGTTGGTAAATGACAGCTGATAGTGCAGTTCCCTATGGTCCTGCAAAACCACGGCTGGTTTTGCTGTGACCTACAGTGATTTGTCCCGTCCCACCACTTGCTTGCTATTAGGTCCTAAGTTCCTAGGATGTGTTATCCTAATTTCCATGGTTTCCTTTGTCTCTATCCAGGCATTGTACCCTTTAGTGACATGTCTGCTTTGTGTCAGCCAGAAAATGTTTTTTCTAAACAGATGGCATATTTTCCTCAACAATTGCCTTTCAAACCTCAAAGTAAGTATTTGCAAGATTTCAAATTTTATGTTTATTTTCAAAATAGTCGGGAACTTCTATATGGGGCAATGTACACCATTCTGTGAAATACAAGTTTATTAGAATTCACAGAATAATTTATTTTCTACAGGTGATGGAACTCTCTGTACCTGTATAATATGTAACAGTAACCAGTAATATGTAACAGTTTTACAATTAGGCTGGAACACAAAAGGAGACTCTGTTTTTCATAGATTTTCTCTCACCGGAGTGTCTGAAATAAAAGGAGGAAGATGTCTTTCTTGTAGGGCCATTTAGTTTTAGACACAAAGAGCATGTCCACCCCCAGAAGTAAAATATATACCTCCTCATTGTCTCTGAAGCTACTTATGCCTCCCGATCTCTGACATGGTGCTGGCTTCCTTCTTGGTTGCAGCAGTCAGTGACGTAAAAGCCAATCACTTATGGCTCCATACTAGTGCGGCCTCTGCATCTGCTCTGTAAGAGCTTGCAGAGGAGGCAAGGACGGGGGAGGAATAAGGAGCTTCAAGAACCAAAGGTAGGCAAGTAACAATTGGGGTTTGGGGGGATTAGAAAACATATTGGAGAGATAATTATAGATTTTAGTGGTTTGGGTGGACAAGCCCTTTATATTTAATGGTGGTACCATGGCACCGAGATCCCTAGATAATCCCAAAGTAGAGTTGGTGCAAGCAAGGGAAGATCAAGTATCTATGTGTTAAATTGCATTTCTTTATTCTAGAATAAGGACCCCAAAATGGCACGGGTTGCACTGGAATCCTTGTACAGACTACTGTGGGTGTATATGATTCGAATAAAATGTGAAAGCAACACAGCTACACAGAGGTATGTAACTGCAATGCTAAATATATCAGCAGCACACACATTATAGTTTGTTAAAGGAACGTTGCATTCACGTTATTAGAGATCTGAAATAGCACAGACGTTTCCACATCTACCTGTAATAATGTCACAAATGTAAGGTTTGCCTGTATTTACAGCAGTTTTTCTACACACATCAATAAATTACACTGCAGACAGATTGGCTTGCACAATACACTAATGCTAGCCGTATACTATTCCAATATTTGATTGATTAGATATTTGACTCGACATTACTGTTGGATCAACATTTACCATTTATTTTCAATGGATATTGGAGAATAATATCAATCACAAAATGATTGGTCCAGGGGGTTTTATGTTAAGGGTTTTTCCCACTTAAGAGAGACAGCTATAAATATAAGTAATAGTCCACTGTTTAATTAGTTTAATTAGTTTAATCCTAATTAAAAGAGTAATAACCTGTGGTGAGTCTAGTATTGTGACTGATCACATCACTATTGTAAGTGTCATGTTTGTTTGTTTTATTACAGCCGCCTCACTACCATTATTGGGACCCTGTTCCCTAAAGGTTCCCGTGGCGTGGTACCACGTGATATGCCACTTAACATCTTTGTTAAGATTATACAGTTCATTGCGCAGGTAAGGAAGGAATTTTCCTGAAATGAGGGGCAGCAACAGTCATTGTTACAGTCAGTCCACTGGACCGCCTGGTCACACTAGTGAGTTGCCATATTTGCACTCTAAACTACCACTGCCCAGAATTCCACATGAATGATGTAGTATTCATGGTAATTAAGTGCTGGGTTTTGGGAAGAGCTTGGCTTTTTTTGGTGTAACGTGAGTGTGTTCAAATGTAAAATTGTAGATAGATAAATCACCCCCCCAAAACTCTTAACTGCAGTAGTTAGAAAGCTGAGAGATGTAAGTCTAAACTGAAATGCTGCCTGATATTCTGTTACATCTCTCTCTGCTTCCTGGTTCTTCCAGTTAGCAGCTGTCAGTCATGGATGTAACAAATTACATCACTGCCAATAACTGAGTGCTTTTACCCTAGCTGCCTCCTCTGAGCATGTAAAAGCTTGTTAAAAAAGTGTGTTTTTTGTGATTATTTACCAATATACAATTTTACATTTGAAAGGGGAACTTTCCCTTTAAATTTTTAAAGAGGAACATTTTTTGTAGTAGTGGGAGTAACCAAACAATCTATGCCTTAGTATTACTTTATTCTTTCTCCATGGTCACATGACTGTTAGTGTTAATTACTATTAAGCCTTTGTTATTTTAGTTTTTGTGTAACCAACCAAAAATCTCTTTTATTATGAACTTAATCAGGACAGATCTAATCTACTTTGCCAGCTTCAGGTGGGACGATTGGTGCATTGATGCTAATATCTAGCTAGTAAAAATTGTGGCATAAATCACCATACCTTTACATCCAAAATGTACCCTTAGATCAGAGATAAATATAGTTTGGTCAGGGTCCGTTATTGCTCTTTCTGTCTGTACTGTTTCTGCTTAAAACTTGGAAGGAAGGTCATTTGTACAAGAAATGGTGGGGTTTAAAGGATAAGTATACTCTGAAAATTAACTTTTTAAAAATAGAAAGTACCAGCGAGGTTGGATTGATTGCTCCTACTTTACAATATTTTACAATATTTTACAATATTGCTTTGTTTAAAAGCTACAGCATGTACAGTTTTCATTTGTCAGGTTAGTCCTGGACTAGTCCTGTATTAAAGATAGTGCTGAAGCCGGGAGGAAGACTGGCAGAATCAGTTTTCTTTGGGCTGGTTCTCCTCACAGAAACAATATTGGGAGGTAGGAGATACCAGTTCTATATCCCGATGCCAATTACTTTTCATTTTAACCGTTCTTAAGAAAAACTTTGTACACACGATAGTTCTCCTTTGAATCTTAATAGGATCTGTGTACACCAGGGTAAGATATTTTCCTAGAGGCAGGTGTATTCCATTCTAATAGCTGCTCACACAGAAACCCTTTACATAGCAGGATTTAAAAATCTTCCTGTTGGAGAAGGTTTCGGTCACTTACCGTACATCGCTGAAATCCTGTTATTTTAATTTATAACCCCTAGATTATTTTTTTTTTTGCAGTAATAAACATAAAACTGAACCTTATACTAAACATTTAAAAAAACAAAACTAACTTTAAATAGGAATGTCTCCTTTAGACATGTACAAAATATCTTTCAATGTTGACTGTCTTGTTCATAACATCTAAAATGCCTCAAAATGTGTTTAATCTCCTATTTAAAATGACAGTATTTTTTTTAATATTTCCTTTAGGAAAGATTGGATTTTGCAATGAAAGAAATTATTTTTGACCTTTTGTGTGTTGGAAAAGCAGCAAAAGCTTTCAGTTTTAACCCAGAGGTAATTTAATTTTCATTTTCTACCGAACTAACGGAGATGTTCTACAGGGAGATTCAATAAAAGTTCTTATTGTTAAAAATGTTGCTAATTTTGCCCCAACCAATCAGATGTTAGCTTTCAAATGTTAAATAATATCTGATTGGTTAGGGCAAAATAGACACCAGTAACCCTGGCAGTATTTAAATGAGGAGGCCATATTGGAATCTTGCCTTTCATGCAGGTTGGCTGCATGAGCGTTTTGGGGCGGCGAGGTGGATCTTTTTCCTTGTATTTACACATTTTATCAAAGAAAACATACATAGAATATAAATAAATACGTAAATAAAAAAAGACGATAATAATGTCTCTATAATGTTTTGCACAGCTTGCATGTGTTCAGGAACTTTTTAAACGTCACTCTACATTACAATGAATACGCTGTTTTCTCAAAGTCCAGAACTGTTTTGCTCTTTGATTCAATGTGGCGTCAATTTATTCTTTGGCTTGCTGTCATTTGCTTTACCCACCTTGAAGTTTGAGCCATTTCATCAGTCTTCATGCATGTCTAATCTATCTGGATATGATGTCTAAACAAACCAGAGGGAAGTACACCCTGTTGAATGTTTGGAGATCCTGCTGTAGATATTGCAGTTCTGGTTTGCATCATACAAATTAAGATCAGTGTGCAAATATTTATGTTCACATATACAAATTAACTGGTGAAAACAAGTGCTTAAGGGGATTTTATTAAATGACTTTTCTATGAATAATGGCATGACAATAGCTGGTTCTGCTAAAATAATAAAAACCCAAAAAAATCTTTTAATGCTTTAACAAAATAAACTGTTTCCCGGACTTGTCTGCAAGTTCAGATTCCAGTCAATACTTTTTATACAGAGACAACTACCTGTACAACTGGTTTTACCACAAACACTGCCCTAGGGATGCCCCTGGGTAAAACTAGTTGAACAGTAGTTACGGTCTATTATAGTGGAATAAATTGAAACAAACATTAAAGGAACTGTAAACCCATATACCAAACATTTGAAGTCTTTGCCCTCTATTTGTATTATTCACAGGGAGGTGAGAACGCTTATTCTCACCTCCCTGTGAATAATATTTTGCTCAGGGGACACTGGAACTTACCTTCGCTCCGCTCGCAGCCGCTCCTGCTCTAACAACCGATGTCCTGACCATGTGTGCTCTCTTAGGCGCATTCGCACCAATACAAGAGATAGGGCGCACGATCGGGACAGAACAGCAGTTCAGTGAAGAAGCGACTGTGAGCGGAGTGGAGTGAAGGTAAGTTCCCCGTCCCCTGAGCAAAATATTATTCACAGGGAGGTGAGAACGCTTATAATACAAACGGAGGGCAAAGACTTCAAATGTTGAGTTTACAGTTCCTTTAAAGCATGCACACTGATACTGTGGAGATTTAAAGGAACAATGCATTAGTGTATGTGTAGGTCATCTTTTTTTCTGTGCTTGTAATATGAGCAACAAAATGTTAAATTTTGCCACAGCTGAGAGTCCCTTCTCTGTTGCGTCAACAGTCCCTTCATGTCCCTCCTGAACATACCCCCCCATCTATACAGTGAGCAGGCAGGCGCAGATAGTAGAGAATGTTAGGAAGTTGTGTGACAGCTGTCAGCATCCACAAAGTTTATCCAAGGCAAGAACAAGAGGTAGGAGTACTCAGTCAATCCTACTTCCCACAGAATGGCACCACAGGTACATACAATTAGAAGAAAAAAAAGTTTAGTGATCCTTTGCAGATGAAGGAAATGTATCCATTACAACAACTTTAGTAGTTTCTCTATTAGCTGCTCATAAAATTTCAGCCAATTCGTGGTAATGTAATGCCACCTCCACTTCCCTATTGATATTTGTTCCTTGTGCCAGCAACTGGAATTGTTTATGTGCCCGAAAATAAAAAGAAAACTAGTAATCTAATTAATACAGGGTGTCTGAAAAAGTAATCATTGCAGGGTTTTTATTTACAGTGTTAGATTTCATATTCCTTTAGGGCACGGCCACACTGCACAGCAAACGCAATCGCACACGGAATTGCATGCGGTTTCATGTGCAATTTTGTTGCGTTTGCACATGTGGTTTCTTCATTAGGTATAATGTAGGAAAACGCATGCAATTGGGATTAAAAATGCGGAACGCAAATCGCAACGCACCAGAAAACGCGGGTATTCTGTGGCACGTTTTCAATGATCTGGAAAAAATGCAATTGCATGTGCAAACCCAAGAAAAACACGATAGTGTGGCCTAGCGCTTAAAGATAAACATATGGCTAACAGGGGACTTGTGCTTTTTTGGGGGGGTTTCAATAAATTTTAATTTATGGTATAATCCAATATAGTAACATATTATGAAGTCACAATACCAACAGATTTATAACAATAAGGAGTATGCATGAAACACATAAAAATATAAATGGAGTGTAGATTGTCTAGTCAAACTTGTGTGTTTTTGAATAGAAATGGAAATACGTTTGTTACTAGAACTAAACCAATGCCCATATAATTGTACCCGTCTCCACAGAACTACAATAGAAAGGAAATCACAGATGGTCCAATAAGAAATATAAAACCTACTTTTAACAGTTTATTCTTTATGTTTACCCTTCCACTTTATCTGTATAATGGTGACTATACATTAGGCCGATTTTATGTGCAATCCAACATTTCCATTGATTGGCTAAAAATTTTTTAAATTTTCCTGATTATTATTATGCAAAATTAGATCATAATATCGATTGTAATTAAGATCGGAAAAGCGTTTTTTTTTAAGTCGATTTGTTAAATAATCGTAGTATCTTCGGAAGTTCCGATTAAATGGAAGTGTAATGTAACCTCACAATAGACGACAAACAAATTGAATGTCGAACAATATGTATGCTACATCTACGTACAATTAACATTGTACATCTGTCTATTAAAGTATCGTTCGGTTTACAATCGTAATTGTAGTGTTACCTTAAGTTGTTCTAATCTACTTTTTTTTTTTGCAATTTTTAGAGAATGAACATTGGGTTGAGAGCATTCTTGGTGATTGCGGATAGCTTACAGCAAAAAGATGGAGACCCCCCTATGCCAGTAACTGGAGCCATTCACCCATCTGGTAACACGTTGCGTGTAAAGAAAACCTACTTGAGTAAGACTCTGACCGAAGAGGAGGCCAAAATGATTGGTGAGTAGTAATAACCATTAACTGTTGGCTCCCAGGTTAACTATGCTCTGATTATTTGAGGCTAAATTTTGTATAATAAGTTGTATATTTTAGTCACTGTGTCCTGTAGTGGAGCAGGGGCTAATGAAGGGTTTCCAAGATAGAGACTCATAAAATGTTTGCTGGAGGCAGTGAAGAGCTCACCACTAAAGATACATATCTTTCAATGGGCTTAAGGGCTAGGCCACACTGCAGCGTTTTTTCTGCGTTTGCTCATGCGTTTTTTTCAGATGATTGAAAAGGTGGCAACCGGCCGAAAACGCACATTTTCGGGTGCATTACGATTGTGCATGCGATTTGCGTTCCGCGTTTTTAATCGCATGCGATTTCCTATACCTAATGAAAAAAACGCATGCGCAAATGCAACAAAATCACACATGAAATCGCATGCAGTTCCATATGCGATTTCGTTTGTGGCACAGTGTGGCCGTGCCCTAAGAGTACGCTAAAAAGGTTGGACAAGATGGACGTATGTTTTTATTCAACCTCCGATACTATGTTATTCCCATGTTAAATTAAATCTTTACTTCCCCTTTTTTGCTGCATAAATATTCCCCCAAACAATTAACACATAACACTTTATGAGGACCTAAAGTTCCCCCATTTTCCATCAGAAAGAGGTGATTTAGGGCACCTGTAATTCCCCCCTGAATCACCCATGATTGCTAAAGCCTCCAGCTGGGACACCAAGCTAAACAGGATAAATGTTGTATTGACAGTTTAAAACTGGATAAAGGTAGGGAAACTGTCTGATGAAGGTTTGGGAGAGACACCCATATGGCTTCTTTTTAAACATCTTTGTAGTGTAGTGCCTGATCATTGGTGTCATTCCTACAGTTCCTAAGCATTGGTGTCATTCCTACAGTTCCTGAGCATTGGCGTAATTCCTACAGTTCCTGAGCATTGGTGTCATTCCTATAGTTCCTGTGCGTGCTGTCACCCTTCTTCCTTCTCCCCCCTCCCTCTCCCCTCCCTTCCTCCCTCCCGTTCTACTATCCCCTCCCCCTAGCGAAAATCCCCCTTAATATTGTGCTCCCCCGATTCCCCCCAGCCCCAACCGCATGCTTAGTTTTTTTAAAAAGCTCCCCAAACTCTTACTTACCTCTCCGCTTTCCTCCGCTGCACTGAATGACCAGCACCGCCGCGTCCGTGATGAGCTGACCGCTCAGCCAATCACAGATGCGGACTGGCCTGTCCCCCACCCCCTGCTTGCATTCTCGCAAGCAGAGGGCCAGTGCGGTGGAGGATCGAGGGGAGGTAAGTAAAGTTGGGGGGTCTTTTTAAAAAAACTAAGCATGCGTTGGGGCTGGGGGACATGGGGGAGCATGATATAAATTTTTATTTTAGGGTGGACATAGCCTTTAATTTTTTAGAGTATGGATACCCTTTAAAATCACCTGCCTCGTAGAACAGGAAGAATCTGTTGACAACAGCATTGCAATAACCCTTATGGCGTTTATACTGGAGGAAATATGAAGCAGATGGATTATGAGTTTATGTATTTGCTTACATCGTTTTGTATTGCTGGCCTTCGCGCAACCTATGTGTAAAGGTCACTGAACTTTGGAACATAATGGGTCAATTCCCCAATTGATTGAATTTGAAATCACCTCATAGGTCCTAGCGCACAGATCTGTATGTTAACCAGGTGACCCATTATCCCAAACTGTTACATTAAGTTTCAATCATCTAGGACAGGGAATCATCTGTGGCTTGCAACCAAGCACTCTGGGGTTTTCATTTTCAGACGAGGGACACAAGGTAGACATCTTTGATCTAGGGATATACACTAGGTTTCCATCTCAAAGCCGGAATCTGATAGTTGATTGGGTTCTAACACCTTCTAACCTTTGAGCTTATCTATCATCATTTATAGTCCTGGGCTGGGCTGTTTTTTTTTTTACTAAAATGGTAGGATATTTCCATCTTGTTCTAGCAGCATTTTAAATCCTCCTAGTGTATTGAGTAGAGCAGGACCCACTTTTATCGCATCATTATCTTGTCTTCAGTTTTGTCTGTAAGCAGGGTAAGATAATGTCATGATTTCTCTTTGCAGTCATAGGAAAATGCCAATCAGCGTCATCATCGTCGCCAGTAAATTAATACTAGAGCAGATGGAAGGACTTTAATGCATTAATATGAGCTGCTGTTCTGGAACCCTTCGTTTTAGTGTTATATTTTGTAGAACAGAGCAAATAGCCAAGGATTTGAACTTACAGCTCATGTTCTAAATTAAGGCAATCTATCATAGTTAATAATATTATATTTCTAATGGCCCTGCCACTCTTTCTCTGCAGCACTCTGCTGTCCCACTTTCTATATTATCTTTCTTCCTTCCTTGCTTTTCTTAGTTTCTGTTTCTATTCCCAAATATATAAACAATCTGGCCCAATGTAAAATCACCTCTCTGTATGTATATTACGTTGTTTTTGGTAACTTTATTAATCCTGTGATTCAGTCCCAGGTTATAAAACTTTATTATGAGCGGAACTGAAACAATTTGAATGACATTATTCAGCTGTTTTCAGTGTCTCCATAATTACATGTTTTTCCTCTGGTTGTTTGTCTTCATACACTTGATATAACACCTAAACTGGCCCTAGTTAGATCTACTGCCCAACCTGGGATTTTTGCAAATATGACAAACATTCAAATTTACCAGCATGAACAGGAGTACACAGGGGACAACCCGCCCCATCTTGTTTCAATTATGGACGATACAGCCTCTCCCAGAAACCATTTTAAATGAACAAGGAGAGGGGGCCCCATCATTGTTTTGCTGAGGGGTCGAGGATTACATGTTACGGACGCCCTACGAAGCAGGGACGCGAACCTGCCCCACGCATAGACGACAGGCCTACCCCAGTAAAAACGGCATTATTACACAGGAATCTAAGGTACGAGGTGGCAAACCATCGTATGTGCTTTGCTGGTGGTAACCAGTGATCTACGATACGTACCCTCTAAGATTTCTGGATACATTTCTGAAAAATGTTTGCTTAAATTCTGATGTTAATAGCAGAATCCTTTCATAATAAAAACCCTTGATAAAATTAGATTTTCCCATAATAATACATGAGAACCAGAGAGTTTTAGCACACTTAATTATCTATACTAAAGGGTCCACACATGGCGGTTTGCACCATGCCAAAACGAAGCCTGACTGAACGGCTACACAATTTAATATCAGGTGGAACTCGCATTTTGGTGAATAAACCACATGTATGAGCCTTTATCATACAGAATAATCTATATAGTACAATCCAAATTCATGGCAAATAGGCTGTGGTGGCTGCTCGTGTCTGTTGTGATAACCACGTCCCAACTCCTGTATTAAAGTCAAGCTAAATGCTGGTAGATCGTTATATTGACTTTAAAGCGCATGTCATCCACCCCCAAAACTACTAATCCCCCCCACTAATGGCCCCCACCATGTAGTGTAATAAAATCCTTACCTCACATCCCAGCTCCATATGGTTTCCCTGTATCCCCCCCCAAAGTCCCAAAAACTGCCCACCAGCAGGATAGGACTCTGTCTCGCTCCAGGAGATGTTGGCATGCGTACTGAGCCCTTCTCCCCTCTCCCTCTTCCTCCCGTTTTGCGTCCCTTCCCCCTACCATAAAACCCCTTGTCCATATAATAGTATATCTTCCCCAGCCCCAACCGCTAAAATATATTTTAGAAAGACCCCGAACTCTACTTACCTTCCCTCTCTCCCCTAGCATTCTGAGAAGCCGCAGCCCGTCGTGATTGGCTGCCTCTCAGCCAATCACGGACGCGGCTGCCGGTCCCGCCCCTGCTTGCGTTGTCTTGCAGCAGAAGCCGGGCCAGGTGTAGGAGGGAAAGGGGAAGGTAAGTTAACATTGGGGCACTTTCTTAAATTATTTATAGCGTTTGGGGCTGGGGGAAGATGACTATGATATGGGGAAAGTTTATAATAAGGGTGGACAGCCCTTTAAGCCAGGCTCTTCGTGATTCCCCTGACTTTCGTCTCAGAATCTGCCTTGTTTCAGGCATGAAATGTTCCAATTAAATATAAATTGCCCTGAGTCTCACTTTTTCTCATACTAGTTTCATTAGGCTGCTGTAGAATGACCTTCTGTCATTTGTGTTCTGTCTGAAAGCCAGTGCAGGTAAATATGAACAAGAATGTGCTTGGAGTCTGTAGACCACTGAGGGTGTTATAGAGTCATATTAGATACTGGTCAGAATGGGCCCGATTGTGTTTTAGGGGAATTTTAAAGGGGAGATTTACCCAGAGTCCCTATCACTCACTCTCTATGTAAATCTCCCACAGCAATTATATATTTATTTTGCACTTAACCGCCAGCTATTAGTTAAAAATTCTCATTAAAATCAATTGCAAAACGAAATGAAATTAGTTGCGAAGGAGTTAAGTTGTGCTAAATGATTCAATATCGTTAGCACAAGTTAAAATAAACCTCTTCATTGTGCGGGTATCACAAAAGACACCTGCGCAGCTGGATTTAGCTTGACTTTTTAATGCCAGCCAATAGCTTTAACTCCTGTGGCTCTGAGTAATAAGCCCCATAATGTCTTCTGCATCAGGCTTCAGTTTAAATTTTTCAGACTCAATAGAAATTGATAAGACCTATCAAATTGATCACATGTAAAGAGAAATAATTAATATATTGAGTAATATTCAAATATTTGTAATCACCGAAAAAAGTGATAAAATTCTATAAAAATGTTTTTTTTTTTTTTTTTTTTAAATTACTGAATCTTTTTTGTGTGAACAATGCTTACTGGTTTAAAGCAATTTGTTGATATATTACTTTTCTGGTATATCAGAAATGACCCCTTTGTTTAAAATGACTATTCATATGGATTTCATTTTTTTCTTGGTAACATCATTATTTCTATAATTTATAGGGAAGATGAAAGGATATGTACAACTGGTAAATTGTTTTTTTTTTAATTGCTCATGACTGGAAACGATAATTTCTACCCACAATCACTGTTCCATTTTTTTGTTGATCTGCCCCATTTCTTTAATGGATACTGCTAGGTGATTGTACAGAGCACCTAGGATCTTCATATATATACCCCCTATTCTTTAGATGGATACTGCTAGTGATTGTACAGAGCACCTGGATCTCCATATATATACCCCTATTTTTTAGAGGATATGCTAGGTGATTGTAGAGCACACTAGGATCTCCATATATATACCCCTATTTCTTAGATGGATACTGCTAGGTGATTGTACAGAGCACCTAGGATCTCATATTAAACCCCTATTTCTTTAGATACTTACATTTCAGCTGTCAATCAAGTGCCTTAGTACATAAACTCTTCTGTAATATGTTTGCTGTAGCTGGAATCGTGACAGTTGGGTACAAAACTGCATGGGGGGAAATTCCCTCTCCCAATGCTGCCTCATAGTGATTACTAGCTGCTTGCACTCACTAGAGTCAGACAATCTGGCAGGGGATGAGGGACTGAACCTGAGCAAAACAAGTACTGGATTATAGTCATGCAGCAACATAAACCATCAGAGAAAAGTGCTGCTTACATGTTTTCATTATAGATTGAAAGAGATCATTTCTCGTGTACAATACAGGTCTATTACTCGCATTCCTCTGAGATATCCTAAGTAATGAGCAACCCAAAGACCTTTTTTATTGTCCTGCATGGGAAACAAAATTCTTTTTTTATTTGACTTTTTTTTTACAGCGATGAGCAACAAAAAGATTACTTGATGGAACCGAAGGGATTTGGCCATTGATTTTATTATTTTTTCATTAGTTTCTAAATGAAGTTCTAAAACAGGTATGTTCCCATTTCTTATCTTACGTCGTGAAGAATATGGTTCTTGATGTGTAATTTTAGAGCATAAGCAAGAAATGGACACTGATGTGTAGAAAAGATATAGATTTTGCAGTGTACTGACTAGGTACATCTCGAAGACTTATAGTAATGTCTGTGGTTTTTATTAATGCAGTGATATACCAATAACAATAAGTGGTCTTAAAATTAGCTCCAGAAAGTAACTTTCAGTCGAACCTAACAACTGGAATAGACTATACAACTGGAATAGAACTATACACTGCCATGGCATTTCCCAAACCACCAAAAAAATATGCAGGCAATGGGACTCTTTTCTAGATCTCCACTCCTGAGTATGCTAGAAGAACCGGAAGTCTTCATATCAGGCAGGAACTGTATCTTACTTTTTCCTGAAAAACTTCCCTGTCGTTTATCGTTCTTTATTACATTTACCTGGGCGAGTTTATTAAAAGCACAAGGGTTATCCATTCTCTACAAAAAGCGATCAAGACCAATATTATTTATAACTCACCCCAGGTGAGGCTGTAGTATATTAAGGAGCAGATTTTAAAAGTTTAGACCTTGTACAAATTTAGTTTTGGGGGTGGACATAAAAGTTTTTACATTAAAATTTTTGAACTGGACTTTTGCTAATTCTCCTTAATGACCCTTGCTTTTCATGTAATACTTTGAAAATATCTCAGGATATAAATAGGTATACTGGTGCGTAATGTCTTACAAATCCCATTTGGTTCTCTAACATGGCTCTTTATGTTTCCAGATTTCATTGCATCCGGTAATCGACACGCTTGGTCCATGAAGTCATTACTTAGCTTTCAAGCACTTTAAATATAAAGAAGGGTAATGAACTGTTCTGTGGTATTTTATTGCAAACATGATAGATTGTCATATTATTATCATCCCATTTGCTTATTTTTCATACAGGTACCTTGTCCAAACATACTGGAAATATGCACATAGTAGCAGATCTGTATGCGGAGTTATTGGACGTATGGCCGCATCAAAGTAAGTTTATACATCATGGCACTGTGTGTTAATGGACCTACTAGGGCCTCAGTTCTTCAAAACTCACATTATTATGTTTTTGTGTTAAAATATGAATGTAAAACATTGGGAAATGTATTTATGAAGCTTGGTGGACACAGGTTTTCTGGGAATTATCCAGAAATGGTCCCCTGCCATATTATTGCTCCTAAAAAATCTCCATTGAGGTTGATTATTTTAACATGTTTATAATTTCAATGTAGATAACTCTAGTAATCCTAACTAATTTTCCAAATAAAGGTACTATAGTACAAATAAACTTTATTTTTTTAATAGATAAAGGGAGGTGGGGTTGGTATTCCTAATTTTTCGATCTGAAGCACCAGCATAAAGAAAATGTTTTCTGCCAGGTTACCTCCTGGCTTCACACTGTTTTTAAAACAGGAAGTCCCAGGATGCTAAGCTGGCAGGTTAAAACTGGACAAGCTCCATATTCAGAGGTAGGAATAATTAATCCTGCCCCAGGAACTTTTCATTTAAAAATTTAATTCAAATAACTTTGGCAACTTCCAAACCCAATTCGTACTTCTCCTCCATTCCCAAGTAGGTAAGGCCTACACCTGTTAATATATTTATATTTCTTTCTTTTTTTACAGTCAGGCATGAAACCAGGGATTAGCCTGTCATCATTAATAAATAAACATCATTCTTTTATAGTCCTAGATGCAAAGGGCGGTGGGAGCTGCTTACTAATACTTTGATTTGTCAGATTTCCTTCCGTGAAGAAGAAATTTATGGCCGAGTTGAAAGAGTTACGGCACAAAGAACAGAACCCGTATGTTGTTCAAAGTGTAATCAGCCTAATCATGGGTATGAAATTCTTCCGCATTAAAATGTATCCGTGGAAGACTTTGAGGCATCGCTGCAGCATTTATGCAGGTAGTGTTACTACTACATGTACTGGGTTTTACATTCTTTGGTTTACAACAACTGTTACACCCATTGATATGTCTCAATCTCCTGCTTCTTTCTATTGCAGCATCTGAGTTGAACCAAACAATTCAGTGGTTCAAGTTCATTGAATAGCTTTAAGCTGAGGCCACACTGCAACGCACAGGAATCGCGCACAAACGCAAGCGTTATTCATGCGATTGTGTGCGCTTTTCTTGTGCGTTCGCGTTTGCAGTCGTTTTCACCATTTTCGTTATGGAAACGCTGTGTTAACGCACCAAATGTGTGAACGATGCTGTTACAAAGCGCCAATCACATGCGCATAGGAAATTACGGGAATTTTTAGTTCCCGCTGATTCCATTTAGCGAATCGCGGCGCAAACGGAGCGAAAAAAGCGCTAGTGTGGCCTAGCCTCAAGTTGGGCTGGATGAGTTTCTAAAACTAAAAAATATTGAGAATTACCAGTATTACATATATTTGTTCTGGTTGTACGGGATACTATATATATGAGAATTACTGGTATTAATAATAACTGTAGTTCTGGTTGGTACAGGGATACTATATAATATTGAGAATTACTAGGTATTATACATATACTGTAGTTCTCGTTGTACAGGGATATATAATTATGGAATACTGGTATTAATACATATCCTGTAGTCTGGTTGGTACAGGGATACTTATAATAAATTAGAATTACTGTATTAACTACATATATGTGTTCTGGTGGTACGGGATCATATATATTGAGAATTACTGTATAATACATATATGTAGTTCTGGTTGGTACAGGGATACTATATATATGAGAATTACTGGTAATTAATACTATACTTAGTTCTGGTTGATACGGGGAATATATATATTGAGAATTACGGTATTAATACATATATGTAGTTTCGGTTGGTACAGGGATACTATATAATATTGAGATTACTGGTATTAATACATATACTGTAGTTCTGGTTGATACAGGGATACTATATAATATTGAGAATTACGGTATTAATACATATACTGTAGTTCTGGTGTGTACAGGGATACTATATAATATTGAGAATTACTGGTATTAATACATATACGTAGTTCTGGTTGGGGATACTATAATATTGAGAATTACTGGTATAATACTATACTGTAGTTCTGGTTGTACAGGGATACTATATAATATTGAGAATTACTGATTAATACATATACTGTTGTTCTGGTTGGTACGGGGATACTATATATATTGAGAATTACTGTATTAATACATATACTGTAGTTCTGGTTGGTCAGGGATACTATATAATATTGAGAATTACTGGTATTAATACATATACCGTAGTTTCTGGTTGGGGATACTATATATATTGAGAATTACTGGTATTAATACATATACTGTAGTTCTGGTTGGTAGGGATACTATATAATATTGAGAATTACTGGTATTAATACATATACTGTAGTTCTGGTTGGTACAGGATGGTATATAAATTGAGATATGGTATTATAGAATTACTGGTATTAATACATATACTAGTTCTGGTTGGTACAGGGGGATACTATATAATATTGAGAATTACTGGTATTAATACATATACCATAGTTCTGTGGTTGGTACAGGTATACTATATATACACAGTCTGTATTTTCAATGGGGCTGCAGTGGCGAGAATCTTATTAGAATCACTCAGTGAGTCAATGAGTGATAGTTCATATTGGCACTGACTCTCCTTTCCAATATAACAAGAAATCATACCTACTTGTTATCCAGTCACTCCGGAATCTATGATTGCCTGAAACTAACGAGAATGTCCACAGAGTAGCCAGTTTCGCAGGAGCTGGACGGAACGGAACAGCTGGGCATGCACGGGACAGCCGGGCGTGCATGCACATTACGGAACATTACAGCACATGAACACAAGAATGCCCAAGAAACAGACGGGTGCGCTCGGAGCAGCCGGGCGCGCACGCGCATTATGTATATAGAAAAGCAGGAAAGATCGGGGAATCACTACAAAGAGCAGCGAACCACATAAAATGGAATATAACAAAAATATTTAACGGGAAAACGAAAAGCACATAAAACAAAAACAAGTGAAATAATCCTAAAGACAGCTCCCTACCATATAAATAAAATACATAATAACTAAAGCACAAACAAGAAAAAATAAAAACTATAAAACTGTGTATTATAAGAAATAATGGGCCTCGGAGTTCCCTGACCTTTATAAAACTACTCGGCCTACGGCCTCGTGCTTTTATGGTCACGGAACTCCTCGGTGGTATAATAGCCTTATATTACACTGTAAGGGGGACATTATCCCTTATATAGTATTGAGAATTACTGGTATTAATACATATATTGTAGTTCTGGTTGGCACAGGGATCTATATAATATTGAGATACTGGTATTAATACAATACTGTAGTTCTGTTTGATCCAGAGTGACTTTCTGATTGCCATTTGGAGTCAGGAAGGATTTTTTTCCCCTTCCCAAGCTGTTTTTTTTTGCATTCCTCTAGATAAACTGGTAGGGTTAAGAGGAGGGTATAAAAGTTGGACTGATTTTTAAGTAGTAAGAACTGCTGTACAGTGGAAAAGCTAATCTTCAATCTATTTGCTTTCCTATATCCATGGGGCTATATAACTAATAAGTGCATTATTTGTTTTAATTCACTTTGGTTTCAAAATAAATATTGCATAAATCTCTACAACATACCGTTTAGCTTTATACCATATGGGAGGCCATACACCAAAAGAGTACCAGATTCTTATACCATATGCTTTTAGACAGCAAATCATTTCTTAACGTTAGTAGGTCTAAGATTCACATTAATATTGAAAGAAACTCTCCAGTATTTCAGGGATTTGGTTCCAGCATGTGAGAAAATGACTTTAAAATGTTCAGAGTGCAACTGACTAAGGAAGAGAGTTTGTTTAACTGTCATTAATGTTCACATTCTTTTATTGCATTAAGGAATGCGCTCATTACTTCTTGGAAGTGAAAGACAAAGATATCAAGCATGCCTTGGCAGGACTCTTCGTAGAAATCCTGGTACCAGTTTGCAGCAGTTAAGTTGCTTTTCAAACAGACTAATGTGTCTGACCATGCTACAAATGTTCTGTGAAGACTGAAGGTAATGTCACATTCTTCCCTTTACAGTCAGTCAAAATGAAGTGAATGTTCCTTGCTAAGAAACTTTGTAGAGAGTCTTGATGACACAACTCTGGAGCTCACTTCACGAAGAAGCATTCACTGGTGAGAACCTGTTGTTTTTAAACTGGTGGTTGACACTATGTTCTTCCCTGTGTAGTATCTAGTGTAACTAGTCAAATTGTTTAGCAAAAACACAGAAAAATGTCTTTTCTATTCCAATTAATTTAATCAAATTACACAATGCCATGTATGGGAGCCTTTATTCAAGTTAGCTGACATCTGATTCTTGCTACAGATTAAATCACAGGCAAACTTTTGCACCTGCATCAGCCCCATTGTCTTTTAAAGTGGGTTTAAATTGGCTTGTACTATTTTTGATTTGACTGACAGACTGAGGCGAACGGTCGGCTGGGAAAAATCACTGTCAGATGCTGCAAAAGTAGCCGTGGGCATCAGTTTGCCGTGACAAATCGTGCGACATAGAAATTAACCAATTACCCGTTCATCCACCGATTTGATGAATAGGCGATGAGAACAGTTGCAGACACCCCACCTACACATACAATATTTCCGCCCAACTGACCAATAAACAGTAATATTGGTTGGTTGAACGGAAATATTGGGTACAACACCATAATGGCCAACGAATATTACCGTGTATTGGTCGGCCGGAAATACTGTATTGTGTAGGTGGAACGGACGAAGGGGCTTTTGGGTATGTTGGTAAATGACAGCTGATAGTGCAGTTCCCTATGGTCCTGCAAAACCACGGCTGGTTTTGCTGTGACCTACAGTGATTTGTCCCACCCACCACTTGCTTGCTATTAGGTCCTAAGTTCCTAGGATGTGTTATCCTAATTCCATGGTTTCCTTTGTCTCTTCCAGCATTGTACCCTTAGTGACATGTCTGCTTTGTGTCAGCCAGAAAATGTTTTTTCTAAACAGATGGCATATTTTCCTCAAACAATTGCCTTTCAAACCTCAAAGTAAGTATTTGCAAGATTTCAAATTTTATGTTTTTTCAAAATAGTCGGGAACTTCTATATGGGGCAATGTACACCATTCTGTGAAATACAAGTTTATTAGAATTCACAGAATAATTATTTTCTACAGGTGATGGAACTCTCTGTACCTGTATAATATGTAACAGTAACCAGTATATGTAACAGTTTTTACAATTAGGCTTGGAACACAAAAGAGACTCTGGTTTCATAGATTTTCTCTCACCGGAGTGTCTGAAATAAAAGGAGGAAGATGTCTTTCTTGTAGGGCCATTTAGTTTTAAACACAAAGAGCATGTCCACCCCCAGAAGTAAAATATATACCTCCTCATTGTCTCGAGCTACTTATGCCTCCCGACTCTGACATGGTGCTGGCTTCCTCCTTGGTTCAGCAGTCAGTGACGTAAAAGCCAATCACTTATGGCTCCATACTAGTGCGGCCTCTGCATCTGCTCTGTAAGAGCTTGCAGAGGAGGCAAGGACGGGGGAGGAATAAGGAGCTTCAAGAACCAAAGGTAGGCAAGTAACAATTGGGGTTTGGGGGGATTGAAAGCATATTGGAGAGATAATTATAGATTTAGTGGTTTGGGGGTGGACAAGCCCTTTATATTTAATGGTGGTCCATGGCACCGAGATCCCTAGATAATCCCAAAGTAGAGTTGGTGCAGCAAGGGAAGATCAAGTTCTATGTGTTAAATTGCATTTCTTTATTCTAGATAAGGACCCCAAAATGGCACGGGTTGCACTGGAATCCTTGTACAGACTACTGTGGGTGTATATGATTCGAATAAAATGTGAAAGCAACACAGCTACACAGAGGTATGTAACTGCAATGCTAAATATATCAGCAGCACACACATTATAGTTTGTTAAGGAACGTTGCTTTCACGTTATTAGAGATCTGAAATAGCACAGACGTTTCCACATCTGCCTGTAATAATGTCACAATGTAAGTGTGCCTGTATTTACAGCAGTTTTTCTACACACATCAATAAATACACTGCAGAGACAGATTGGCTTGCACAATACACTAATGCTAGCCGTATACTATTCCAATATTTGATTGATTAGATATTTGACTCGACATTACTGTTGGATCAACATTTACCATTTATTTTCAATTGATATTGGAGAATAATATCAATCACAAAATGATTGGTCCAGGGGGTTTTATGTTAGGGTTTTTCCCACTTAAGAGAGACAGCTAAAATATAAGTAATAGTCCACTGTTAATTATTAGTTTAATCCTAATTAAAAGAGTAATAACCGGTGTGAGTCTAGTATTGTGACTGATCACATCACTATTGTAAGTGTCATGTTTTGTTTGTTTTTATACAGCGCCGCCTCACTACCATTATTGGGACCCTGTTCCCTAAAGGTTCCCGTGGCGTGGTACCACGTGATATGCCACTAACATCTTTGTTAGATTATACAGTTCATTGCGCAGGTAAGGAAGGAATTTTCCTGAATGAGGGGCAGCAACAGTCATTGTTACAGTCAGTCCACTGGACCGCCTGGTCACACTAGTGAGTTGCCATATTTTGCACTCTAAACTACCACTGCCCAGAATTCCACATGAATGATGTTAGTATTCATGGTAATAAGTGCTGGGTTTTGGGAAGAGCTTGGCTTTTTTTGGTGTAACGTGAGTGTGTTCAAATGTAAAATTGTAGATAGATAATCATCACCCCCCCAAAACTCTTACTGCAGTAGTTGAAAGCTGAGAGATGTAAGTCTAAACTGAAATGCTGCCTGATATTCTGTTACACTCTCTCTGCTTCCTGGTTCTTCCAGTTAGCAGCTGTCAGTCATGGATGTAACAAATTACATCACTGCCAATAACTGAGTGCTTTTACCCTAGCTGCCTCCTCTAGCATGTAAAAGCTTGTTAAAAAAAAACTTGGAGCTTGGGTTTTGGTAGTGTGATTTACCAATATACAATTTACATTGAAAGGGGAACTTTCCCTTAAATTTTTAAAGAGGAACATTTTTTGTGTAGTGGAGGAACCAAACAATCTATGCCTTAGTATTACTTTATTCTTTCTCCATGGTCACATGACTGTTAGTGTTAATACTATTAAGCCTTTGTTATTTAGTTTTTGTGTAACCAACCAAAAATCTCTTTTATTATGAACTAATCAGGACAGATCTAATCTACTTTGCCAGCTTCAGGTGGGACGATTGGTGCATTGATGCTAATATCTAGCTAGTAAAAATTGTGGCATAAATCACCATACCTTTACATCCAAAATGTACCCTTAGATCAGAGATAAATATAGTTTGGTCAGGGTCCGTTATTGCTCTTTCTGTCTGTACTGTTTCTGCTTAAAACTTGGAAGAAGGTCATTTGTACAAGAAATGGTGGGGTTTAAGGATAAGTATACTCTGAAAATTAACTTTTTAAAATAGAAAGTACCAGCGAGGTTGGATTGTTGTTCCTACTTCACAATATTGCTTTGTTTAAAAGCTACAGCATGTACAGTTTTCATTTGTCAGGTTAGTCCTGGGACTAGTCCTGTATTAAAGATAGTGCTGAACCGGGAGGAAGACTGGCAGAATCAGTTTTCTTTGGGCTGGTTCTCCTCACAAGAAACAATATTGGAGGTAGAGCACAGTTCTATATCCCGATGCCAATTACTTTTCATTTTAACCGTTCTTAAGAAAAACTTTGTACACACGATAGTTCTCCTTTGAATCTTAATAGGATCTGTGTACACAGGGTAAGATATTTCCTAGAGGCAGGTGTATTCCATTCTAATAGCTGCTCACACAGAAACCCTTTACATAGCAGGATTTAAAATCTTCCTGTTGGAGAAGGTTTGCGTCACTTACCGTACATCGCTGAAATCCTGTTATTTTAATTTATAACCCCTAATTATTTTTTTTTGCAGTAATAAACATAAAACTGAACCTGACTAAACATTTAAAAAACAAAACTAACCTTTAAATAGGAATGTCTCCTTTAGACATGTACAAAATATCTTTCAATGTTGACTGTCTTGTTCATAACATCTAAAATGCCTCAATGTGTTTAATCTCCTATTTAAAATGACAGTATTTTTTTTAATATTTCCTTTAGGAAAGATTGGATTTTGCAATGAAAGAAATTATTTTTGACCTTTTGTGTGTTGGAAAAGCAGCAAAAGCTTTCAGTTTTAACCCAGAGGTAATTTAATTTTCATTTTCTACCGAACTAACGGAGATGTCTACAGGGAGATTCAATAAAAGTTCTTATTGTTAAAAATGTTGCTAATTTTGCCCCAACCAATCAGATGTTAGCTTTCAAATGTTAAATAATATCTGATGGGTTAGGGCAAAATAGACACCAGTAACCCTGGCAGTCTTTAAATGAGGAGCCATATTGGAATCTTGCCTTTCATGCAGGTTTGCTGCATGAGCGTTTTGGGGCGGCGAGGTGGATCTTTTTCCTTGTATTTACACATTTAATCAAGAAAACATACATAGATATAAATAAATACGTAATAAAAAAAAGACATATAATGTCTCTATAATGTTTTGCACAGCTTGCATGTGTTCAGGACTTTTTAAACGTCACTCTACATTACAATGATACGCTGTTTTCTCAAAGTCCAGAACTGTTTTGCTCTCTTGATTCAATGTGGCGTCAATTTATTCTTTGGCTTGCTGTCATTTGCTTTACCCACCTGAAGTTTGAGCCATTTCATCAGTCTTCATGCATGTCTAATCTATCTGGATATGATGTCTAAACAAACCAGAGGGAAGTACACCCTGTTGAATGTTTGGAGATCCTGCTGTAGATATTGCAGTTCTGGTTTGCTCATACAATTAAGATCAGTGTGCAAATATTTATGTTCACATATACAAATTAACTGGTGAAAACAAGTGGCTTGGGGATTTTATTAAATGACTTTTCTATGAATAATGGCATACAATAGCTGGTCTGCTAAAATAATAAAACCCAAAAAATCTTTTAATGCTTTAACAAAATAACTGTTTCCCGCTTGTCTGCAAGTTCAATTCCAGTCAATACTTTTTATACAGAGACAACTACCTGTACAACTGGTTTTACCAACAACACTGCCCTAGGGATGCCCCTGGGTAAAACTAGTTGAACAGTAGTTACGGTCTATTATAGTGGATAAATTGAAACAAACATTAAAGGAACTGTAAACCCATATACCAAACATTTGAAGTCTTTGCCCTCATTTGTATATTCACAGGGAGGTGAGAACGCTTATTCTCACCTCCCTTGAATAATATTTTGCTCAGGGACACTGGAACTTACCTTCGCTCCGCTCGCAGCCGCTCCTGCTCTAACAACCGATGTCCCACTATGTGTGCTCTCTTAGGCGCTTCGCACCAATCAAGAGATAGGGCGCACGATCGGACAGAACACAGCATTCAGTGAGAAGCGACTGCGCGGAGTGGAGTGAAGGTAAGTTCCCCGTCCCCTAGCAAAATATTATTCACAGGGAGGTGAGAATAACGTTCTCACCTCCTGTGAATAATACAAACGGAGGGCAAAGACTTCAAATGTTGAGTTTACAGTTCCTTAAAACATGCACACTGATAATTGTGGAGATTTAAAGGAACATGCATTAGTGTATGTGTAGGTCATCTTTTTTCTGTGCTTGTAATATGAGCAACAAAATGTTAATTTTGCCACAGCTGAGAGTCCCTTCTCTGTTGCGTCAACAGTCCCTTCATGTCCCTCCTGAACAACCCCCCCCCCATCTATACAGTGACAGGCAGGCGCAGATAGTAGAGAATGTTAGGAAGTTGTGTGACAGCTGTCACATCCACAAAGTTTATCCAAGGCAAGAACAAGAGGTAGGAGTACTCAGTCATCCTACTTCCACAGAATGGCACCACAGGTACATACAATTAGAAGAAAAAAAAGTTTAGTGATCCTTTGCAGATGAAGGAAATGTATCCATTACAACACTTTAGTAGTTTCTCTATTAGCTGCTCATAAAATTTCAGCCAATTCGTGGTAATGTAATGCCACCCCACTTCCCTATTGATATTGTTCCTTGTGCCAGCAACTGGAATTGTTTTGTGCCCGAAAAAAAAAGAACTAGTAATCTAATTAATACAGGTGTCTGAAAAAGTAATCATTGCAGGGTTTTTATTTACATGTTAGATTTCATATTCCTTTAGGGCACGCCACCTGCACAGCAAACGCAATCGCACACGGAATTGCATGCGGTTTCATGTGCAATTTTGTTGCGTTTGCACATGTGGTTTCTTCATTAGGTATAATGTAGGAAATCGCATGCAATTGGGATTAAAAATGCAGAACGCAAATCGCAACGCACCAGAAAACGCGGTATTCTGTGGCACGTTTTCAATGATCTGGAAAAAATGCAATTGCATGTGCAAACCCAAGAAAACACACGATAGTGTGGCCTAGCACTTAAAGATAAACATATGGCTAACAGGGGACGGTGCTTTTTTGGGGGGGTTTCAATAAATTTTATTATGGTATAATCCAATATAGTAACATATTATGAAGTCACAATACCAACAGATTTATAACAATAAGGAGTATGCATGAAACACTAAAAATATAAATGGAGTGTAGATTGTCTAGTCAAACTTGTGTGTTTTTGAATAGAAATGGAAATACGTTTGTTACTAGAACAACCAATGCCCATATATTGTACCGTCTCCACAGAACTACAATAGAAAGGAAATCACAGATGGTCCAATAAGAATATAAAACCTACTTTACAGTTTATTCTTTATGTTTACCCTTCCACTTTATCTGTATAATGGTGACTATACATTAGCCGATTTTATGTGCAATCCAACATTTCCATTGATTGGCTAAAAATTTTAAATTTTCCTGTTATTATTATGCAAAATTAGATCATAAATCGATTAATAAGATCGGAAAAGCGTTTTTTTTTTAAGTCGATTTGTTAAATAATCGTAGTATCTTCGGAAGTTCCGATTAAATGTAGTGTAATGTAACCTCACAATAGACGACAAACAAATTGAATGTCGAACAATATGTATGCTACATCTACGTACAATTACATTGTACATCTGTCTATTAAATTATCGTTCGGTTTACAATCGCAATTGTAGTGTTACCTTAAGTTGTTCTAATTCTCTTTTTTTTTGCAATTTTTAGAGAATGAACATTGGGTTGAGAGCATTCTGGTGATGCGGATAGCTTACAGCAAAAAGATGGAGACCCCCCTATGCCAGTAACTGGAGCCATTCACCCACTGGTAACACGTTGCGTTAAGAAAACCTACTTGAGTAAGACTCGGACCGAAGAGGAGCCAAAAGATTGGTGAGTAGTAATAACCATTAACTGTTGGCTCCCAGGTTAACTATGCTCTGATTATTTGAGGCTAATTTTGTATAATAAGTTGTATATTTAGTCACTGTGTCCTGTAGTGGAGCAGGGGCTAATGAAGGGTTTCCAAGATAGAGACTCATAAAATGTTTGCTGGAGGCAGTGAAGAGCTCACCACTAAAGATACATATCTTTCAATGGGCTTAAGGGCTAGCCACACTGCAGCGTTTTTTTCTGTCTGTTTGCTCAGCGTTTTTTTTCAGATGATTGAAAAGGTGGCAACCGGCCGAAAACGCACATTTTCGGGTGCATTACGATTGTGCATGCGATTTGCGTTCCGCGTTTTTAATCGCATGCGATTTCCTATACCTAATGAAAAAAACGCATGCGCAAATGCAACAAATCACACATGAAACGCATGCAGTTCCATATGCGATTTCGTTTGTGGAGTGTGGCCGTGCCCTAAGAGTACGCTAAAAAGGTTGGACAAGATGGACGTATGTTTTTATTCAACCTCCATACTATGTTATTCCCATGTTAAATTAATTCTTTACTTCCCCTTTTTTGCTGCATAAATATTCCCCCAAACAATTAACACATAACACTTTATGAGGACCTAAAGTTCCCCCATTTTCATCAGAAAGAGTGATGGGCACCTGTAATTCCCCCTGAATCACCCATGATTGCTAAAGCCTCCAGCTGGGACACCAAGCTAAACAGATAAATGTTGTATTGACAGTTTAAAACTGGATAAAGTGGGGAAACTGTCTGATGAAGGTTTGGGAGAGACACCATATGGCTTCTTTTTAAACATCTTTGTAGTGTAGTTCCTGATCATTGGTGTCATTCCTACAGTTCCTAAGCATTGGTGTCATTCCTACAGTTCCTGAGCATTGGCGTAATTCCTACAGTTCCTGAGCATTGGTGTCATTCCTATAGTTCCTGATCATTGGTATAATTCCTACAATTCCTGAGCATTGGTGTCATTCCTATAGTTCCTGATCATTGGTATAATTCCTACGTTCCTACATTGATGTATCCTATAGTTCCTGAATATTGGTGTAATTCCTATAGTTCCTAAACATTGGTTTAATTCCTACAGTTCCTGAGCATTGGTGTAATTCTTACAGTTCCTGAACATTGGTGTCATTCCTATAGTTCCTGAACATTGGTGTCATTCCTATAGTTCCTGAATATTGGTGTAATTCCTATAGTTCCTAAACATTGGTTTAATTCCTACATTCCTGGCTGGTTTAATTCCTACAGTTCCTGAGATTGGTGTTCATTCCTATAGTTCCTGAACATTGGTGTCATTCCTATAGTTCCTGAACATTGGTGTCATTCCTATAGTTCCTGATTTTGGTGTAATTCCTATAGTTCCTAAACATTGGTTTAATTCCTACAGTTCCTGAGCATTGGTGTAATTCCTACAGTTCCTGAGCAATGGTGTAATTCCTACAGTTCCTGAGCAATGGTGTAATTCCTATAGTTCCTGATCATTGGTTTAATTCCTATAGTTCCTAAACATTGGTATAATTCTTACAGTTCCTGAGCATTGGGGTCATTCCTATAGTTCCTGATCATGTTTAATTTCTACAGTTCCTGAACATTGGTGTAATTCCTATAGTTCCTGAATATTGGTGTAATTCCTATAGTTCCTAAACATTGGTTTAATTCCTACAGTTCCTGAGCATTGGTGTAATTCTTACAGTTCCTGAGCATTGGTGTCATTCCTATAGTTCCTGAACATTGGTGTCATTCCTATAGTTCCTGAATATTGGTGTAATTCCTATAGTTCCTAACATTGGTTTAATTCCTACGTTCCTGAGCATTGGTTGTAATTCTACAGTTCCTGAACTGGTGTCATTCCTATAGTTCCTGAACATTGGTGTCATTCCTATAGTTCCTGAATATTGGTGTAATTCCTATAGTTCCTAAAATGGTTTAATTCCTACAGTTCCTGGGCATTGGTGTAATTCCTACGTTCCTGAGCTTGGTGTCTTCCTATAGTTCCTGAACATTGGTGTCATTCCTATATTCCTGAACATTGGTGTCATTCCTATAGTTCCTGAATTTTGGTGTAATTCCTATAGTTCCAAACATTGGTTTTATTCCTACTTTCCTGAGCTTGGTGTAATTCCTACAGTTCCTGAGCAATGGTGTAATTCCTACAGTTCCTAGCAATGGTGTAATTCCTATAGTTCCTGATCATTGGTTTAATTCCTATATTTTCCTAAACATTGGTATAATTCTTACAGTTCCTGAGCATTGGGGTCATTCCTATAGTTCCTGAGCATTGTTTAATTTCTACAAGTCCTGAACTTGGTGTAATTCTATAGTTCCTGAATATTGGTGTAATTCCTATAGTTTCCTAAACATTGGTTTAATTCCTACAGTTCCTGAGCATTGGTGTAATTCTACAGTTCCTGGGCATTGGTGTATTCCTACGTTCCTGAGCATTGGTGTCATTCTTATAGTTCCTGAACATTGGTGTCATTCCTATAGTTCCTGAATATTGGTGTAATTCCTATAGTTCCTAAACATTGGTTTAATTCTATTGTTCCTAAACATTGGTTTAATTCCTACAGTTCTGAGCATTGGTTTAATTCCTATGTTCCTGAAATTGGTTTAATACCTACAGTTCCTGAGCATTGGTGTCATTCCTATAGTCCTGAACATTGGTGTATTCCTTATTCTAAATTGTTGTTTAATTCCTACAGTTCCTGAGTGCTTTGTTTAATTCCTATAGTTCATAAACATTGGTTTATTCTCACAGTTCCTGAGCATTGGTGTCATTCCTATAGTTCCTGAGCATTGGTTTAATTCCACATTTCCTGAGCATTGGTTTAATTCCTATATTTCCTGAAAATTGGTTTAATTCTACAGTTTCCGAGTATTGGTGTCATTCTATAGTTCCTGAGCATTGTGCATTCCTATAGTTCCTGAACATTGGTTTCATTCCTACAGTTCCTGGCATTGGTGTCATTCCTACAGTTTCTGAACATTGGTGTCATTCCTACAGTTCCTGGGCATTGGTGTCATTCCTACAGTTTCTGAACATTGGGGTCATTCCTACAGTTTCTGAACATTGGTGTCATTCCTACAGTTCCTGAACATTGGGGTCATTCCTACAGTTCCTGAACATTGGTGTCATTCCTACAGTTCCTGGGCATTTGTGTCATTCCTACAGTTTCTGAACATTGTTTTCCTACAGTTCCTGGGCATTGGTGTCATTCCTACAGTTTCTTAACATTGGTGTCATTCCTACAGTTCCTGACCATTGATGTAATTCCTATAGTTCCTAAACATTGGTTTAATTCCTACAGTTCCTGAGCATTGGTGTAATTCTTACAGTTCCTGAGCATTGGTGTCATTCCTATAGTTCCTGAACATTGGTGTCATTCCTATAGTTCCTGAACATTGGTGTCATTCCTATAGTTCCTGAATATTGGTGTAATTCCTATAGTTCCTAAACATTGGTTTAATTCCTACAGTTCCTGAGCATTGATGTAATTCCTATAGTTCCTAACTTGGTTTAATCCTACAGTTCCTAGCATTGGTGTAATTCCTACAGTTCCTGAGCATTGGTGTCATTCCTACAGTTCTCTGAACATTGGTGTCATTCCTATGTTCCTGAACATTGGTGTCATTCCTATAGTTCCTGATATTGGTGTATTCCTATAGTTCCTAACATTGGTTTAATTCCTATTGTTCCTAAATTGGTTTAATTCCTACAGTTCCTGAGCATTGGTGTAATTCCTACAGTTCCTGACATTGGTGTCATTCCTATAGTTCCTAAACATGGTTTAATTCCTACAGTTCCTGAGCATTGGTGTAATTCCTACAGTTCCTGAGCATTGGTGTCTTCCTACAGTTCCTGAACATTGGTGTCATTCCTATAGTTTCTGAACTGGTGTCATTCCTATAGTTCCTGAATATGTGTTGTAATTCCTATGTTCCTAAACATTGGTTAATTCTATGTTACACTTGTTTATTCTCAGTTCCTGAGCATTGGTTGTAATTCCTACAGTTCCTGACATTGGTGTCATTCCTACAGTTTCTGAACATTGGTGTCATTCCTACAGTTCTGGCATTGGAGTCATTCCTACAGTTCCTGGGCATTGGTCATTCCACAGTTTCTGAACATTGGTGTATTTCCTACAGTTTCTGAGCATGAACTAATATTTCATTTTCCAAATGTTCAGGAACTGTAGGAATGACACCAATGCTCAGAAACTGTAGGAAATACACCAATGTTCAGAAACTGTAGGAATGACACCAATGCCCAGGAACTGTAGGAATGACTCCAATGCCCAGGAACTGTAGGAATGACACCAATGTTCAGAAACTGTAGGAATTAAACCAATTTTCAGGAAATATAGAATTAAAACCATGCCAGGAACTGTGGGAATTAAAACCAATGCTCAGGAACTATAGGAATGACACCAATGCTCAGGAACTGTGAGAATTAACCAATGTTTATGAACTATAGGATTAAACTAATGCCAGGAAACTGTAGGAATTAAACAATGTTTAGGAACTATAGAAGTTACACATGTCAGGAACAATAGGAATGACAACCCATGTTTCAGGAACTATAGAATGACACCAATGTTCAGGAACTATAGGAATGACACCAATGCTCAGGAACTGTAAGAATTACACCAATGTCTCAAGCAGGAACTTAGGAATTAACCCAAGGTTTAGGAACTATAGAATTACATCAATGCTCAGGAACTGTAGGAATGACACCAATGTTAAGAAACTGTAGGAATGACACCAATGCCCAGGAACTGTAGGAATGACACCAATGTTCAGAAACTGTAGGAATGACACAAATGCCCAGGAACTAGGAATACACCAATGTCAGGAACTGTAGGAATGACACAAATGCCCGAGAACGTAGGTGACACCAATGTTCAGAAACTGTAGAATGACACCAATGCCCAGGAACTGTAGGAATGACCCCATGTTCAGGAACTGTAGGAACACCAATGTTCAAAACTGTAGGAATGACCCCAATGTTCAGAAACTGTAGGAATGACACCAATGCCAGGAACTGTAGGAATACACCAATGTTTCAGAAACTGTAGGAATACACCAATTCCCAGGAACTGTAGGAATGACACCATACTCAGAACTGTGAATTAACCAATATCAGGAACTATAGGATTAACCAATGCTCAGGAACTGTGGGAATTAAACCAATGTCATGAACTATAGGAATGACACCAATGCTCAGGAACTGTGAGAATTAAACCAATTTTTACTATGGAATTAAACTAATGCTCAGGAACTGTGAATTAAAAAACAAATGTTTATGAACTATAGGAATTACACCATGTTCAGGAACTATAGGAATGACACCAATGTTCAGGAACTATAGGAATGACACCAATGTTCCAGAACCTATAGGAATGACACCAATGCTCGGAACTGTAAGAATTACACCAATGCTCAGGAACTGTAGGAATTAAACAATGTTTAGGAACTATAGGAATTACATCAATGCTCAGGAACTGTAGGAATGACACCAATGTTAAGAAACTGTAGGAATGACACCAATGCCCAGGACGTAGGAATGACCACCAATGTTCAGAACTGTAGGAATGACACAATGCCCAGAACTGTAGGAATGACACCAATGTTTCAGAACTGTAGGAATGACCCCAATGTTCAGGAACGGTAGGAATGACACCAATGTTCAGAAACTGTAGGAATGACCCCAATGTTCAGAAACTGTAGGAATGACACCAATGCCCAGGAACTGTAGGAATGACACCAATGTTCAGAAACTGTAGGAATGACCCCAATGTTCAGGAACTATAGGAATGACACCAATGCTCAGGAACTATAGGAATGACACCAATACTCAGGAACTGTAGGAATTAAACCAATTTTCAGGAAATATAGGAATTAAACCAATGCTCAGGAACTGTGGGAATTAAACAATGCTCAGGAACTATAGGAAATACCCAATGCTAAGACTGTGAGATTAAACCAATGTTTATGAACTATAGGAATTAAACTAATGCTCGGAACTGTAGGAATTAAACAAATGTTTAGGAACTATAGGAATTACACCAATGTTCAGGAACTATAGGAATGACACCAATGCTCAGGAACTGTAGGTATTAAACCAATTTTCAGAACTATAGGAATTAACAAATGCTCAGGAACTGTAGGAATTAAACCAATGTTTAGGAACAATAAGATTAAACCAATGTTTAGGAACTATAGGAATTACACCAATATTCAGGAACTATAGGAATGACACCAATGTTCAGGAACTATAAGAATACACCAATGCTCAGGAACTGTAGGAATTACACAATGCCCAGGAACTGTAAGAATTACAACCCAATGCTCAGGAACTGTAGGAATTAAACCAATGTTTAGGAACTATAGGAATTACACCAATATTCAGGAACTATAGGAATTACCCCATGTTCAGGAACTGTAGAAATTAAACAATGCTCAGGAACTATAGGAATGACCCCAATGCTCAGGAACGTAAGAATTATAACACTGTTTAGGACTATAGGAATTAAACCAATGATCAGGACCTATAGGAATTACACCATGCTCGGAACTGTAGGAATTCACCATTGCTCAGGAACTGTAGGAATTACAACACCATGCTCAGACGTAGGAATTAAACCATGTTTAGGAACAATAGTAATTAAACCAATGTTTAGGAACTATAGGAATGACACCAATGCTCAGGAACTGTAGGAATTAAACCAATGTTTAGGAACTATAGGAATTACACCAATATTCAGGAACTATAGGATGACACCAATGTTCAGGAACTTAGGAATGACACCATGTCAGGAACTGTAGAATTACCACCAATGCTCAGAACTGTAGGAATTAAACCAATGTTTAGGAACTATAGGAATTACACCATATTCAGGAACATAGGAATGACACCAATGTTCAGGAACTATAGGAATGACACCAATGCTCAGGAACTGTAGAATTACACCAATGCTCGAACTGTAGGAATTAAACCAATGTTTAGGAACTATAGGAATTACACCAATATTCAGGAACTATAGGAATACATAAATGCTCAGGAACTAGGAATGACACAATGCTCAGGAACTGTAGGAATATAACCAATGATAGACTATAGGAATGACACCAATGCTCAGGAATTGTGGAATATATCCAATGATCAGGAACTATAGGAATGAACCCCAATGCTCAGGAACTGTAGGAATTACGCCAATGCTCAGGAACTGTAGGAATGACCCAATGCTTAGGAACTGTAGAAATGACAACCCCAATGATCAGGCACTACACTACAAAGATGTTTAAAAAGAAGCCATATGGGTGTCTCTCCCAAACCTTCATCAGACAGTTTCCCTACCTAATCCAGTTTTAAACTGTCAATACAACATTTTCCTGTTTAGCTTGGTGTCCCAGCTGGAGGCTTTAGCAATCATGGATTCAGGGGGGAATTACGGTGCCCTAAATCACCTCTTTCTGATGAAAATGGGGGAACTTTAGGTGTCCTCATAAAGTGTTATGTGTTAATTGTTTGGGGGAATATTTATGCGCAAAAAAGGGGAAGTAAGATTTATTTTAACATGGGAATAACATAGTATCGGAGGTTGAATAAAACATACGTCCATCTTGTCCAACCTTTTTAGCGTACTCTAGGCACGGCCACACTGTGCCACAAACGAAATCGCATATGGAACTGCATGCGATTTCATTTTGTGATTTTGTTGCATTTGCGCAGGCGTTTTTTTCATTAGGTATAGGAAATGCATGCGATTAAAACCGGAACGCAAATCGCATGCAAATCGTATGCACCCGAAAATGTGCGTTTTCGGCCGGTTGCCACCTTTTCAATCATCTGAAAAACACGCATGAGCAAACGCAGAAAAAACGCTGCAGTGTGGCCTAGCCCTTAAGCCCATTGAAAGATATGTATCTTTAGTGGTGAGCTCTTCACTGCCTCCAGCAAACATTTTTGAGTCTCTATCTTGGAAACCCTTCATTAGCCCCTGCTCCACTACAGAGACACAGTGACTAAATATACAACTTATTATAACAAATTTAGCCTCAATAATCAGAGCATAGTTAACCTGGGAGCCACACGTTAATGGTTATTACTACTCACCAATCTTTTGGCCTCCTCTTCGGTCAGAGTCTTACAAGTAGGTTTTCTTTACACGCAACGTGTTACCAGATGGGTGAAGGCTCCAGTTACTGGCATAGGGGGGTCTCCATCTTTTTGCTGTAAGCTATCCGCAATCCCCAGAATGCTCTCAACCCAATGTTCATTCTCTAAAAATTGCAAAAAAAAAAAGTAGATTAAACAACTTAAGGTAACACTACAATTCGATTGTACCCGAACGATACTTTAATAGACAGATGTACAATGTTAATTGTACGTAGATGTAGCATACATATTGTTCGACATTCAATTTTTGTCGTCTATTGTGAGGTTACATTACACTTCCATTTAATCGAACTTCCGAAGATACTACGATTATTTAACAAATCGACTTAAAAAAACGCTTTTCCGATCTTAATTACAATCGATATTATGATCTATTTTTGCATAATAATAATCAGGAAAATTAAAAATTTTTTAGCCAATCAATGGAAATGTTGGATTGCACATAAAATCGGCCTAATGTATAGTCACCATTATACGATAATTGAAGGGTAAACATAAGAATAAACTGTTAAAAGTAGGTTTTATATTCTATTGGACCATCTGTGATTTCCTTTCTATTGTAGTTCTGTGGAGACGGGTACAATTATATGGGCATTGGTTTAGTTCTAGTAACAAACGTATTCCATTTCTATTCAAACACACAAAGTTTGACTAGACAATCTACACTCCATTTTATTTTTTATGTGTTTCATGCATACTCCTTATTGTTATAAATCTGTGTGGTATTGTGACTTCATAATATGTTACTATATTGGTTATACCATAAATTAAAATTTATTGAAACCCCCCCAAAAACACAAGTCCCCTTTAGCCATATGTTATCTTTAAGCGCTAGGCCACACTATCGTGTTTTTCTTGGGTTTGCACATGCAATGGCATTTTTTCCAGATCATTGAAAACGTGCCACAGAATACCCGCGTTTTCTGTGCGTTGCGATTTCGTTCCGCTTTTTTAATCCCAATTGCATGCGTTTTCCTACATTATACCTAATGAAGAAACCACATGGCAAACGCAACAAAATTGCACATGAAACCGCATGCAATTCCGTGTGCGATTGCGTTTGCTGTGCATGTGGGCCGTGCCCTAAAGGAATATGAATCTAACACTGTAAATAAAACCCTGCAATGATTACTTTTTCAGACACCCTGTATTAATTAGATTACTATTTTTCTTTTTTATTTTCGGGCACATAAACAATTCCAGTTGGGCACAAGGAACAAATATCAATAGGGAAGTGGAGGTGGCATTATTACCACGAATTGGCTGAAATTTTATGAGCAGCTAATAGAGAAACTACTAAAGTGTTTGTAATGGATACATTTCCTTCATCTGCAAAGGATCACTAAACTTTTTTTTTCTTCTAATTGTATGTACCTGTGGTGCCATTCTGTGGGAGTAGGATTGACTGATTACTCCTACCCTTGTTCTTGCCTTGGATAAACTTGTGGATGCTGACAGCTGTCACACAACTTCCTAACATTCTCTACTATCTGCGCCTGCCTGCTCACTGTATAGATGGGGGGGTATGTTCAGGAGGGACATGAAGGGACTGTTGACGCAACAGAGAAGGGACTCTCAGCTGTGGCAAAATTTAACATTTTGTTGCTCATATTACAACCAGAAAAAAGATACCTAACATACACTAATGCATTGTCCTTTAAATCTCCACATATCAGTGTGCATGTTTAAAGGAACTGTAAACTCAACATTTGAAGTCTTTGCCCTCCGTTTGTATTATAGTAAACGTTATCACCTCCCTGTGAATAATATTTTGCTCAGGGGACGGGGAACTTACCTTCACTCCACTCCGCTCAGCAGTCGCTTCTTCACTGAACTGCTGTTCTGTCCCGATCGTCCGCCCATCTCTTGTATTGGTGCGAATGCGCCTAAAGAGCACACATGGTCAGGACATCGGTTGTTAGAGCAGGAGCGGCTGCGAGCGGAGCGAAGGTAAGTTCCAGTGTCCCCTGAGCAAAATATATTCACAGGAGGTGAGAATAAGCGTTCTCACCTCCTGTGAATAATACAAATAGAGGGCAAAGACTTCAAATGTTTGGTATTGGTTTACAGTTCCTTTAATTTGTTTTTCAATTATCCACTATAATAGACCGAACTACTGTTAACTAGTTTTACCCAGGGGCATCCCTAGGGCAGTGTTTGTGGTAAAACCAGTTGTACAGGTAGTTGTCTCTGTATAAAAAGTATTGACTGGAATCTGAACTTGCAGACAAGTCCGGGAAACAGTTTATTTTGTTAAGCATTAAAAGATTTTTTTGGTTTTTATATTTTAGCAGAACCAGCTATTGTCATGCCATTATCATAGAAAAGTCATTTAATAAAATCCCCTTAAGCACTTGTTTTCACCAGTTAATTTGTATATGTGAACATAAATATTTGCACACTGATCTTAATTTGTATGATGCAAACCAGAACTGCAATATCTACAGCAGGATCTCCAAACATTCAACAGGTGTGTACTTCCCTCTGGTTTGTTTAGACATCATATCCAGATAGATTAGACATGCATGAAGACTGATGAAATGGCTCAAACTTCAGGTGGGTAAAGCAAATAACAGCAAGCCAAAGAATAAATTGACGCCACATTGAATCAAAGAGCAAACATTCTGGACTTTGAAAAACAGCGTATTCATTGTAATGTAGAGTGAGTTTAAAAAGTTCCTGAACACATGCAAGCTGTGCAAAACATTATAGAGACATTATTATCGTCTTTTTTTATTACGTATTTATTTATATTCTATGTATGTTTTCTTTGATAAAATGTGTAAATACAAGGAAAAAGATCCACCTCGCCGCCCCAAAACGCTCATGCAGCAACCTGCATGAAAGGCAAGATTCCAATATGGCCTCCTCATTTAAAACTGCCAGGGTTACTGGTGTCTATTTTGCCCTAACCAATCAATATATTATTTAACATTTGAAAGCTAACATCTGATTGGTTGGGGCAAAATTAGCAACATTTTTAACAATAAGAACTTTTATTGAATCTCCCTGTAGAACATCTCCGTTAGTTCGGTAGAAAATGAAAATTAATTACCTCTGGGAAAATACTGAAAGCTTTTGCTGCTTTTCCAACACACAAAGGGTCAAAAATAATTTCTTTCATTGCAAAACCAATCTTTCCTAAAGGAAATATTAAAAAAATACTGTCATTTTAAATAGGAGATTAAACACATTTTGAGGCATTTTAGATGTTATGAACAGACAGTCAACATTGAAAGATATTTTGTACATGTCTAAGGAGACATTCCTATTTAAAGTTAGTTTGTTTTTTTAAATGTTTAGTTAAGGTTCAGTTTTATGTTTATTACTGCAAAAAAAAAAATAATCTAGGGGTTATAATAAAATAACAGGATTTCAGCGATGTACGGTAAGTGACCGAAACCTTCTCCAACGGAAGATTTTTAAATCCTGCTATGTAAAGGGTTTCTGTGTGAGCAGCTATTAGAATGGAATACACCTGCCTCTAGGAAAATCTTACCCTGTGTACACAGATCCTTAAGATTCAAAGGAGAACTATCGTGTGTACAAAGTTTTTTAAGAACGGTTAAAATGAAAAGTAATTGGCATCGGGATATAGAACTGGTATCTCCTACCTCCCATATTGTTTCTGTGAGGAGAACCAGCCCAAAGAAAACTGATTCTGCCAGTCTTCCTCCCGCTTCAGCACTATCTTTAATACAGGACTAGTCCAGGACTAACCTGACAAATGAAAACTGTACATGCTGTAGCTTTTAAACAAAGCAATATTGGTAATAGTAAAGTAGGAGCAATCATCCACCTCGCTGGTACTTTCTATTTTTAAAAGTTAATTTTCAGAGTATACTTATCCTTTAAACCCCACCATTTCTTGTACAAATACCTTCTTTCCAAGTTTTAAGCAGAACAGTACAGACAGAAAGAGCAATAACGGACCCTGACCAAACTATATTTATCTCTGATCTAAGGGTACATTTTGGATGTAAAGGTATGGTGATTTATGCCACAATTTTTACTAGCTAGATATTAGCATCAATGCACCAATCGTCCCACCTGAAGCTGGCAAGTAGATTAGATCTGTCCTGATTAGTTCATAATAAAAGAGATTTTTGGTTGGTTACACAAAAACTAAAATAACAAAGGCTTAATAGTAATTAACACTAACAGTCATGTGACCATGGAGAAAGAATAAATGTAATACTAAGGCATAGATTGTTTGGTTACTCCCACTACTACAAAAAATGTTCCTCTTTAAAAATTTAAAGGAAAGTTCCCCTTTCAAATGTAAAATTGTATATTGGTAATAATCACAAAAACACAACTTTTTTAACAAGCTTTTACATGCTCAGAGGAGCAGCTAGGGTAAAAGCACTCAGTTATTGGCAGTGATGAATTTGTTACATCCATGACTGACAGCTGCTAACTGGAAGAACCAGGAAGCAGAGAGAGATGTAACAGAATATCAGGCAGCATTTCAGTTAGACTTACATCTCTCAGCTTCTAACTACTGCAGTTAAGAGTTTTGGGGGGGTGATTTATCTATCTACAATTTTACATTTGAACACACTCACGTTCACCAAAAAAAAAGCCAACTCTTCCCAAAACCCAGCACTTAATTACCATGATACTACATCATTCAGTGGAATTCTGGGCAGTGGTAGTTTAGAGTGAAAATATGGCAACTCACTAGTGTGACCAGGCGGTCCAGTGGACTGACTGTAACAATGACTGTTGCTGCCCCTCATTTCAGGAAAATTCCTTCCTTACCTGCGCAATGAACTGTATAATCTTACAAAGATGTTAAGTGGCATATCACGTGGTACACGCCACGGGAACCTTTAGGGAACAGGGTCCCAATAATGGTAGTGAGGCGTCTGTAATAAAACAAACCACATGACACTTCACATAGTGATGTGATCAGTCACAATACTAGACTCACCACACGGTTATTACTCTTTTAATAGGTTAAACTAATAACTATAAACAGTGGACTATTACTTATATTTATAGCTGTCTCTCTTAAGTGGAAAAAACCTTAACATAAAACCCCCTGGACCAATCATTTTGTGTTGATATTATTCTCCAATATCTTGAAAATAAATGGTAAATTTTGATCCAACAGTAATTGTCGAGTCAATATCTAATCAATCAAATATTGGAATAGTATACGGCTAGCATTAGTTTATTGTGCAACCAATCTGTCCTGCAGTGTATTTATTGATGTGTGTAGAAAAACTGCTGTAAATACAGGCAAACCTTACATTTGTGACATTATTACAGGAGATGTGGAAACGTCTGTGCTATTTCAGATCTCTATAACGTGAATGCAACTTGTCCTTTAACAAACTATAATGTGTGTGCCTGATATATTTAGCATTGCAGTTACATACCTCTGTGTAGCTGTGTTGCTTTCACATTTTATTCGAATCATATCACCCACATAGTCTGTACAAGGATTCCAGTGCAACCCGTGCCATTTTGGGGTCCTTATTCTAAATAAAGAAATGCAATTTAACACATAGATACTTGATCTCCCTTGCTTGCACCAACTCTACTTTGGGATTATCTAGGGATCTCGGTGCCATGTACCACCATTAAATATAAAGGGCTTGTCCACCCAAACCACTAAAATCTATAATTATCTCTCAATATGTTTTCTAATCCCCCCAAACCCACTTGTTACTTGCCTACCTTTGGTTCTTGAAGCTCCTTATTCCTCCCCCTTCCTGCCTCCTCTGCAAGCTCTTACAGAGCAGATGCAGAGGCCGCACTAGTATGGAGCCATAAGTGATTGGCTTTACGTCACTGACTGCTGCAACAAGAAGGAGCCAGCACCATGTCAGAGATCGGGAGGCATAAGTAGCTTCAAGACAATGAGGAGGTATATATTTTACTTCTGGGGGTGGACATGCTCTTTGTGTCTAAAACAATGGCCTTACAAGAGACAAATCTTCCTCCTTTTATTTCAGACCTCCGTGAGAGAAAATCTATGAAAACAGAGTCTCCTTTGTGTTCCAGCCTAATTGTAAAAACTGTTACATTACTGGTTACTGTTACATATATACAGGTACAGAGATGCCACACCTGTAGAAAATAAATTATTCTGTGAATTCTAATAAACTGTTTTTCACAGAATGGTGTCATTGCCCCATATAGAAGTTCCCGACTATTTTGAAATAAACATAAAATTTGAAATCTTGCAAATACTTACTTTGAGGTTTGAAAGGCAATTGTTTGAGGAAAAATGCCATCTGTTTAGAAAAACATTTTCTGGCTGACACAAAGCAGACATGTCACTAAAGGTACAATGCCTGGATAAGACAAAGGAACCATGGAATTAGGATACACATCCTAGGAACTTAGGACCTAATAGCAAGCAATGGTGGGAGGGACAAATCACTGTAGGTCACAGCAAACCACCGTGGTTTTGCGGACCATAGGGAACCACTATCACTGTCATTTACCAACTACCCAAAAGCCCCTTCGTCCGATTCCACCTACACAATACAGTATTTCCGGCCGACCAATACACGGTAATATTCGTTGGCCATTATGGTGTGTACCCATATTTCCGTTCACCAACAATATTACTGTTTATTGGTCAGTTGGGCGGAAATATTGTATGTGTAGGTGGGCGGTCTGCAACTGTTCTCATCGCCTATCATCCAAATCGGATGAACGGGTAAGTTGGTAATTTCTATAGGTTCGCAACGATTTGTCCAGCAAACTGATGCCCACGGCTACTTTTGCAGCATCTGACAGTGATTTTTCCCAGCCGACCGTTCGCCTCATCTGTCATTCAAATCAAAAATAGTACAAGCCGATATTTAAACCCACTTTAAAAGACAATGGGGCTGATGCAGGTGCAAAAGTTTGCCTGTGATTTAATCTGTAGCAAGCAATCAATGTCAGCTAACTTGAATAAAGGCTCCCATACATGGCATTGTGTAATTTGATTAAATAATTGGAATAGAAAAGACATTTTTCTGTGTTTTTTGCTAAACAATTTGACTAGTTACACTAAATACTACACAGGAAGAACATAGTGCAAACCACCAGTTTATAAAACAACAGGTTCTCACCAGGAATGCTTTTCCGTGAAGTGAGCTCCAGAGTTGTGTCATACAGACTCTCTACAAAGTTTCTTAGACAGGAACATTCACTTCATTTTGACGACTGTAAAGGGAAGAATGTGACATTACCTTCAGTCTTCACAGAACAATTTGTAGCATGGTCAGACACATTAGTCTGTTTGAAAAGCATTACTGCTGCAAACTGGTACACAGGATTTCTACGAAGAGTCCTGCCAAGGGCATGCTTGATATCTTTGTCTTTCACTTCCAAGAAGTAATGAGCGCATTCCTTAATCAATAAAAGAATGTAACATTTAATGACATTAAACAAACTCTTCTTAGTCAGTTGCACTCTGAACATTTTAAAGTCATTTTCTCTCACATGCTGGAACCAAATCCTGAAATACTGGAGAGTTTCTTTCAATATTAATGTGAATCTTAGACCTACTAACGTTTAAGAAATGATTTGCTGTCTAAAAGCATATGGTATAAGAATTCTGGTACTCTTTTGGTGTATGGCTCCCATATGGTATAAAGCTAAGGCTTATGTTGTAGAGATTTATGCAATATGTTATTTGAAACCAAATGTGAATTAAAACAAATAAATGCACTATTAGTTATATAGCCCCATGGATATAGGAAAGCAAATAGATTGAAGATTAGCTTTTCACTGTACAGCATTTCTACTACTTAAAAATCAGTCCAACTTTTATACCCTCCTCTTTAACCACACCAGTTTATCTAGAGGAATGCAAAAAAAAAACAGCTTGGGAAGGGAAAAAAATCCTTCCTGACTCCAATGGCATCAAAAGCACTCTGGATCAAACAGAACTACAGTATATGTATTAATACTACAGTATTCCTCAATATTAATTAATCCCCTGTGCCAACCAGAACTACAATATATGTATTAATACCAGTAATTCTCAATACTATATAAGGGTAATGTCCCCCTTACATGTGTATATAGGCTATTATACCACCGAGGAGTCGTGACCATATAAAAGCACAGAGGCCGTAGGCCGAGTAGTTTTATAAAGGTCAGGGAACTCCGAGGCCCTTTTATTTCTATAATACACAAGTTTTATAGTTATATTATTTTTTTTCTTGTTTGGTGCTTTAAGTTATTATGTATTTTATTTATATGTAGGGAGCTGTCTTTGGATTATTTATTGTTTTTGTTTTATGTGCTTTTCATTTTCCCGTTAAATATTTTTGTTATATTCCATTTTATGTGTTCGCTGCTCTTTGTAGTGATTCCCCGATCTTTCCGCTTTTCATATACATAAGCGCGTGCGCGCCCGGCTGCTCCCGACAGAACTATGTATATGTATTAATCCAGTATTTCTTATTAATACAGTAATTTCTCATATATATACCATCCGTGTCCGTACCAACCAGAACACAGTATTTTATTAATCAGTAATTCTCATATATATATATCCCTTAACCAACCAGAACTACTAGTAATGTTATAATACCAGTAATTCTCAATATTATATATTATCCCCCAACCAGAACTACTGTATATGTATTAATACCAGTAATTCTCAATATTATATGTATCCCTGAACCAACCAGAACTACAGTATATGTATTAATACCAGTAATTCTCATATTATATAATCCCCCTACCAACCAGAACAACCGTATATGTAATATCAGTAATTCTCAATATTATATATATCCCTGTACCAACCAGAACTACAGTATATGTATTAATACCAGTAATTCTCAATATTATATGTATTCCCCAACCAGAACTACGGTATATGTATTAATACCAGTAATTCTCAATTTTATAGTATCCCTGTACCAACCAGAAACTACACAGTATATGTATTTAATACCGGTAATTCTCAATATTATATAGTACCCTGTATCAAACCAGAACTACAGTTATGTATTAATCCAGTAATTCTCATATTATATAGTTCCCTGTACCAACCAGAACTACAGTATATGTATTAATACCAGTAATTCTCAATATTATATTATCCCTGTATCAACCAGAACTACAGTATATGTATTAATACAGTAATTCTCATATTATATAGTATCCCTGTACCAACCAAACTACAGTATATGTATTAATACCAGTAATTCTCAATATTATATAATCCCCGTACCAACCAGAACTACAGTATATGTATTAATACCAGTAATTCTCAATATTATATAGTATCCCTGTACCAACCAGAACTGCAGTATATGTATTAATACCAGTAATTCTCAATATTATATAGTATCCCTGTCCAACCAGAACTACAGTATATGTATTATTACCAGTAATTGTCTATTATATAGTATCCCCGTACCAACCAGAACTACAGTATATGTATTAATACCAGTAATTCTCAATATTTATAGTATCCCCGTACCAACCAGAACTACAATATATGTTTAATACTGGTAATTACTCAATATTTTTTAGTTTTAGAAACTCATCCAGCCAGCCCACTTTGAGGCCTAGGCCACACTAGCGCTTTTTTTCGCTCCGCTTTGCGCCCGCGATTCGCTAAAATGGAAATCGCGGGAACTTAAAAATTCCCGTATTTCCTATGCGCATGTGATTGGCGCTTTGGTAACGCATTCGTTCACCATTTTTGGTGCGTTAACACAGCGTTTCCATAACCAAAATGGTGAAAACGCGACTGCAAACGCGAACGCACAAGAAAAGCGCACACAATCGCATGCAATAACGCTTGCGATTTTGTGCGCGATTCCTGTGCGTTGCAGTGTGGCCTCAGCCTTAAAGCTATTCAATGAACTTGAACCACTGAATTTTTTGGTTCAACTCAGATGCTGCAATAGAAAGAAGCAGGAGATTGAGACATATCAATGGGTGTGTAACAGTTGTAAACCAAAGAATGTAAACCCAGTACATGTAGTAGTTAACACTACCTGCATAAATTGCAGCGATGCCTCAAAGTCTTCCACCGGATACATTTTAATGCGAAGAATTTCATACCCATGATTAGGCTGATTACACTTTGAACAACATACGGGTTCTGTTCTTTGTGCCGTAACTCTTTCAACTCGGCCATAATTTCTTCTTCACGGAAGGAAATCTGACAAATCAAAGTTTTTAGTTAGCAGCTCCCCCCGCCCTTTGCATCTAGGACTATAAAGAATGATGTTTATTTATTAATGATGACAGGCTATCCCTGGTTTCATGCCTGACTGTAAAAAGAAAATAAATATATTAACAGGTGTAGGCCTTACCTACTTGGAATGGAGGAGAAGTTACAGAATTGGGTTTGGAAGTTGCCAAATGTTATTTGAATTAAATTTTTAAATGAAAAGTTCCTGGGGCAGGATTAATTATTCCTACCTCTGAATATGAGGAGCTTGTCCAGTTTTAACCTGCCAGCTTAGCATCCTGGGACTTCCTGTTTTAAAAACAGTGTGAAGCCAGGAGGTAACCTGGCAGAAAACATTTTCTTTATGCTGTGCTTCAGATCGAAAAATTAGGAATACCAACCCCACCTCCCTTTATCTATTTTAAAAAAATAAAGTTATTTTGCACTATAGTACTACCTTTTATTGGAAAATTAGTTAGGATTACTAGATTTATCTACATTGAAATTATTAAACATGTTAATTAATAATCAACCTCAATGGAGATTTTGTTAGGCAATAAATATAGAGCAGGGACCATTTCTGGATAATTCCCAGAAAACCTGTGTCCACCAAGCTTCATAAATACATTTCCCAATGTTTACATTCATATTTTAAACACAAAACATCAATAATGTGATTTTGAGAACTGAAGGCCCTAGTAGGTTCCATTAACACACAGTGCCATGATGTATAAACTTACTTTGACTGCGCCAATACCAATAACTCCATAACTTCCCATACAGATCTGCTACTATGTGCATATTTCCGTGTTTGGACCAAGGTACCTGTATGAAAATAAGCAATTGGATGAAATATAATGACAATCTATCATGTTTGCAATAAAATACCACAGAACATTCATTACCCTTCTTTATATTTAAAGTGCTTGAAAGCTAATGTAATGACTTCATGGACCACAGCTGTCGATTACCGGATGCAATGAATCTGGAAACATAAAGAGCCATGTTAGATACCAAATGGGATTTGTAAGACATTACCACCAGTAATACCTATTTTATCCTGATCCTGAGGATATTCTTCAAAGTATAACATGAAAGCAAGGGGTCTTAAGAAGAGAATTAGCAAAAGTCCAGTTCAAAAATATTTAAAGTAAAAACTTTTATGTCCACCCCCAAAACTAAATTTTGTACAAGGTCTAAACTTTTAAAATCTGCTCCTTAATATACAACAGCCCTCACCTGTGGGTGAGTATAAATAATATTGGTCTTGATCGCTATTTTTAGAGAATGGATAACCCTTAGTGTGTTTAATAAACTCAGCCCAGGTAAATGTAATAAAGAAGATAACGACAGGGAAGTTTTCAAGAAAAAGTAGATACATTTCCTGCCTGATATGAAGGACTTCCGGTTCTTCTAGCATACTCAGGAGTGGAGATCTAGAAAAGAGTCCCATTGCCTGCATATTTTTTTGTGGTTTGGGAATATGCCATGGCAAGTGTATAGTTTCTATTCCAGTTGTATAGTCTATTCCAGTTGTTAGGTTCGACTGTAAAGTTTACTTTCTGGAGCTATTTTAAGACCACTTATTGTTATTGGTATCAACTGCATTAATAAAACCACAGACATTACTATAAGTCTTCGAGATGTACCTAGTCAGTACACTGCAAATAATCTATATCTTTTCTACACATCAGTGTCCATTTCTTGCTTTATGCTAAAATTACACATCAAGAACCATATTCTTCACTGACGTAAGATAAGAAATGGGAACATACCTGTTTTAGAACTTCTATTAGAACTAATGAAAAAATAAAATCAATGGCCAAATCCCTTCGTTCCATCAAGTAATCTTTTTGTTGCTCATCGCTGTAAAAAAAAAAGTCAATAAAAAAAAGAATTTTGTTTCCCATGCAGGACAATTAAAAAGGTCTTTGGTTGCTCATTACTTAGGATATCTCAGAGGAATTGCAGATAATAGACCTGTATTGTACACTGAAAAATGACTCATTTCAATCTATAAATGAAAACATTAAGCAGCACTTTCTCTGATGTGTTTATGTTGCTGCATGACTATTTAGTACTTGTTTTGCTCAGGTTCAGTCCCTCAGTCCCCTGCCAGATTGTCTGACTCTATGTGAGTGCAAGCAGGCTTAGTAATCACTATGAGGCAGCATTGGGAGAGGGAATTTCCCCCCCCATGCAGTTTCATGTACCCAACTGTCACGATTCCAGCTACAGCAAAACTATATTAACAGAAGTTATTTATGTACTAAGGCACTTGATTGACAGCTGAAATGCAAGTACTAAAGAAATAGGGGTGTATATATGGAGATCCTAGGTGCTCTGTACAATCACCTAGCAGTATCCATCTAAGAAATAGGGGATATATATGGAGATCCTAGGTGCTCTGTACAATCACCTAGCAGTATCCATCTAAAGAAATAGGGGTATATATATGAGAATCCTAGTGCTCTGTACAATCACCTAGCAGTATCCATCTAAAGAAAAGGGGCAGATCACAAAAAAAATGGAACAGTGATTGTGGGTAAATTATAGTTTCCAGTCATGAGCAATTAAAAAAAAAACAATTTACCATGTACATATCCTTTCATCTTCCCTATAAATTATAGAAATAATGATGTTACCAAAAGAAAAATGAAATCCATATGAATAGTCTTTTTTAAACAAAGGGTCATTTCTGATATACCAGACATAATATCACCAAATTGCTTTAACCAGTGAGCATTGTTCACACAAAAAAGATTCATAATTTAAAAAAAAAAAAAAAAACCCATTTTTTATAGAATTTATCACTTTTTCGGTGATTACAAATATTTGAATTTACTCAATATATTAATTATTTTCTTTACAAGTGATCAATTGATAGGTCTTATCAATTTCTATTGAGTCTGAAAAATTTAAACTGAAGCCTGATGCAGAAGACATTATGGGGCTTATTTACTCAGAGCCACAGGAGTTAAAGCTATTGGCTGGCATTAAAAGTCAAGCTAAACCACAGCTGCGCAGGTGTCTTTTGTGATACCCGCACATGAAGGAGTTTAACTTGTGCTAACGATATTGAATCATTTAGCACAACTTTAACTCCTTCGCAACTAATTTTCATTTCCGTTTTGCAATTGATTTAATGAGAATTTTTAACTAATAGCTGGCGTTAAAGTTGCAAAATAAATATAAATTACTGGTGGGAGATTTACATAGGAGTGATAGGGACTCTGGGTAAATCTCCCCTTTAAACTTCCCCTAAAACCAATCAGTGGGATTTCTGACCAGTATCTAATATGACTCTATAACACCCTCATGGTCTACAGACTCCAAGCACATTCTGTTCATTATTTACCTGCACTGGCTTCAGACAGAACACAAATGTACAGAAGGTTCATTTACTACATCAGCCTAATGAAAACTAGTATGAGAAAAAGTGAGACTCAGGGGCAATTTTAATATTTAATTGGAACATTTCATGCCTGAAACAAGGCAGATTCTGAGACGAAAGTCAGGGGAATTCACGAAGAGCCGGCTTAAAGGGCATGTCCACCCTTATTATAAACTTTCCTCCCCATATCATAGTCATCTTCCTCCCCCAGCCCCAAACGCTATAAATAAATTTAAGAAAGTGCCCCAATGTTAACTTACCTTCCCTTTCTCCTCCTACACCTGGCCCGGCCTTCTGCTTGCAAGACACTGCAAGCAGGGGGCTGGACCGGCAGCCGCGTCCGTGATTGGCTGAGAGGCAGCCAATCACGGACGCGGCTGCCGGCTTCTCAGAATGCTAGGGAGAGAGGAAGGTAAGTAGAGTTCGGGGGTCTTTCTTAAATTATATTTTAGCGGTTGGGGCTAGGGAAGATATACTATTATATGGACAAGGGGTTTTATGGTAGGGGGAAGGGATCGCAAAACGGGAGGAAGAGGGAGGGGAGAAGGGCTCAGTACGCATGCCAAACTTCTCCTGGAGGCGAGCTAGTCCTATCCTGCTGGTGGGCAGTTTTTGGGACTTTGGGGGGGGACTACAGGAGAACCATATGGAGCTGGGATGTGAGGTAAGGATTTTATTACCTACATGGTGGGCCATTAGTGGGGGGGATTATAGTTTTGGGGTGGACATGCGATTTAAAGTAATATAACCGATCTACCAGCATTAGCTTGACTTTAATACAGGAGTTGGGACGTGGTTATCACAACAGACACAAGCAGCCACACACGCCTATTTGCCTGAATTCTGGATTGTACTATATAGATTATTCTGTATGATAAAGGCTCATTCATGTGGTTTATTCAAACAAATGCAGTTCCACCTGATAATTAAATGTGTGTTACCGTTCAGTCAGGCTTCGGTTGTGGCATGGTGCAAACCCGCCATGTGTAGGACCCTTTAGTATAGAATTAAGTGTGCTAAAACTCCTCTGGTTCTCATGTATTATATATGGGAAATCTAATTTTATCAAGGGTTTTTACATTTGAAAGGATTCTGCTATTAACATCAGAATTTAAGCAAACATTTTTCAGAATGGTCCAGAAATGCTTAGAGGCGTAACATTGTAATCACTGGACCCCTCAGCAAAACAATGATGGGGCCCCTCTCCTTGTTCCATTTAAAATGGTTTTTGGGAGGAGGCTGTATCTGTCATAATGAAAACAAGATGGGGCGGGTCTGCTCCCCTGGTGGTTACGCCCTGTTCATGCTGGTAAAGTTTGAATGTTTGTGCATATTTTCAGAAACATCCCAGGTTGGGCATTTAGATCTAACTAGTGGCCAGTTTTAGGTGTTATATCAAGTGTAAGACAAACAACCAGGAAAAACATGTAATTATGGAGACACTGAAAACAGCTGAAATAATGTCACCCTACCATTTCAAATTGTCTTTCCGCTCATAATAAAGTTTTTAACCTGGGACTGAATCACAGGATTAATAAAGTTACAAAAAACAACGTATATACATACAGAAGGTGATTTTACATTGGGCAGATTTTTATGATGATTTGGGAATAGAAACAGAAACTAAGAAAAGCAGAAGGAAGAAAGATAATATAGAAAGTGGGACAGCAGAGTGCTGCAGAGAAAGAGTGGCAGGGCCATTAGGAATATAATATTATTAAACTATGATAGATTGCCTTAATTTAGAACATGAGCTGTAAGTTCAAATCTTGGCTATTTGCTCTGTTCTACAAAATATAACACAAAAACGAAGGGTTCAGAACAGCAGCTCATATTAATGCATTAAAGTCACTTTCCATCTGCTCTAGTTATAATTTACGGGCAGATGATACGCTGATTGGCATTTTCCTATACTGCAAAGAGAAATCATGACATTATCTTACCCTGCTTACAGACAAAACTGAAAGACAAGATAATGATGGCGATAAAAGTGGGTCTTGCTCTACTCAATACACTAGGAGGAAAAAAACTGCTGCTAGAACAAGATGGAAATATCCTGCCATTTTAGTAAAAAAAAAGAACAGCCCAGCCCAGGACTATAAATGATGATAGATAAGCTCAAAGGTTAGAAGGTGTTAGCACCCAATACAAACTATCAATTCCTGTTTTTGAGATGGAAACCTAGTGTATATCCTAGATCAAAGATGTCTACCTTGTGTCCCTCGTCTGAAAATGAAACCTCCCAGAGTGCATTGGTTGCAGCCACAGAATGGATATCCGTTCCTAGATGATGAAACTTAATGTAACAGTGTGTGGGAAATGGGTACCTGGTTAAAATACAGATTGCGCTAGGACCAGAGGTGATTTCAAATTCAATCATATTTGGGAATTGACCCATTATGTTCCCAAGTTCAGTGGACCTTTACACATAGGTTCCGCAAGGTCACAGCAATACAAACACGATTAAGCAAATACATAAACTCATAATCATCTGCTTCATATTTCCTCCAGTATACGCCATAAGGGTTATTGCAATGCTGTGTCACAGATTCTTCCTGTTCTACGAGGCAGGGATGATTTTAAAGGGTATCCATACTCTAAAAAAAATTATTTCAAATAAGATACCTTTAGATATAGCAAGTCCACTACTTCAAACTTTTCGAATTTAAATCTACTGTAGATTCTGAGAATCATTTTTGAAATTACCAAGCATTTACAGGAATGACCTGTCAATCCGAAGCAAATTCTAATATGCTCCCACCCCTGAACTCTTACTAGGATCTTGAAAACTAGCTGCCTGCCAGCACACTTTTTTGCAACCATTAAAAGATTCCGCAGAAAAAGTAGGGCAGGGGGGAGGGAGGGGGGGATGTGCACAATAGAACTGTGTCCATGGTGGCGCTGTGCAGAACATGTAAGTGTTGCGACACTACAGCTAGGATGCATGCGAAGGGGGGTGAGCAATTAGGAGCACTCACTATACATTACTATAATTTAATAACAAAGCAATCATAGATAAATTGTGAGTACCACCATTTTACTTCTCTCCACAATTGTAATTTCAGATATGTAAGTTTTTTGATTGAGTATAGTACCCCTTTAAGAAATGTTACAATTAATACAATAAAAGTATTATTACTTCATTTAAAGGTTCACCTTCAGCTTGTAGTTTGGCTTGCAGAAGTAGTAACATTGCAGGAGATTCTATAAAAGTCTTATTGGTTAAAATGGTGATCATTTAGCGCCCCAACCAATCAGATATTATTTAACATTTGAAAGCTAACCATCTGATTGGTTGGGGAAAATAGCACCATTTTTTAACGATAAGAACTTTTATAATAGCCCTGTATGTGTACTGCATTTTTCCTTTTCCTTTAAGCTAATTTACATTGCTAATCAAAGGACCTATGTCACTTTAAATTCACTTTACTTTATTTATTGAATGATTACCTTTTAGATTTAGTGTTTGTTCTAGGCCTGTATTCATGGGACTCCATCTTCATTCCATTCTGTCGTTTGTACCAGTCCAATAAGGCGCAGAATTGAGGGCAAGCAATACTCTGACACAGGAGCTCATAGACTATTACCCTGTCAAGAAAGCAAAAGATCTATGAGCTATGTCCGTAACTCAGAAATAACATTTCTCCAATAAATCTGTAAACTGTAAAAAATCTCTGTAAAAAAAACAAAACAATAAATGTAAAAATAAATAGAGAAAACTTAATTTTTAAGGGGCACTGAAGTTTCCAGCCATAACATTCACCATTATGAAACCCAGCATGTAATGTCAATAAGGCCAGGACATCATAAACATTGAAGTCAATGCATTCTGATAACTCTTGTTCTCCTGAAATCCCATATCATTTACAGACCTTCTTCCAGACTTGAAACAGAGGGTTGGACACCCTTCCTCCAACATGTTATTAATATTTGAAAATTTCATTTATTATACTTTTTTTTTTGTTTATTTTATACCGAAAAAAATTTAAAATGCATTTATATGTAAAAAAAAAAGAACACAAAATTAAAATGTTCAATAGCAATTTTTACCAACTACTGATTTCTAGTTTACTCAGTATAATGTCAGTAATGGTGTCAGTTTCGACATAAAATGGCTGAACACATGCTGGCTTGTGAAAATTGGTACTGTAAATGGAAATAAGTGTTTCATATACTCCCATTTCCCCTGAGTCCAAACATGATGCTGAGATTGAGTTTTCCAGGAAGTGTCTCTGAACTGGAGCATCCTAAATATGATTCTCCCAAGAACTTGCTGGGTTTTAGCTAGGAATAGATTTACTTTATGTGCAAATAAATAAGCACCTAATGTTTCCACAGTGGGGTTTTCAACCGAAAGTCTGCAAGAAGCCCTTGTATATTGCTTATGTCTAGTGAAATGCCCAGGTGGGCGGAAAGCAGTTTTCTTTACATTTACTGTACACCTACACTAATACCAGACACTTGTCTGGTTCTTTATATTTAATGACCCATTAAAAAGAGAAAATATACAGAGAACAATATTATATACTGGAGACTAAGCCAGTGTTTTTTTTAAAATTTTGTTGCCCTTAATATTCATAATTATTTAATTATCAAGAGTAGAATTTTTCTTCTAGTGAGCTCCCAGACAATACTTGATTATCTTTCAGGAGGTTCATTAACCATCCTATGCATTTCTGAATATAGCGGCTCATTAGCCAAAATACAGAAAGGATATCAGTGATGTAGAAGGTTACATCTAGCAAACCATACATTATCTGGTGGTAATAACCAATCAGACAAATAGTGAGCATTAATTCTGCTGGGGGGGGGGGGGGGGGGGGGGGGGATATTGGTCTAAATTGATCCCTGGATTATTCCTGGCCTAAAATCTCAAACCAAGGCACATAGTGAAGGTGGCCACACATTAGAGCTGGTACACACGATGCAATATTTCAGTCCGATCGATCGATAGTTCAGTGTATTGGTCGATGGGCCAAAATAATTGGATGGGTTTAAGGACGAACGAACGAATCGGACAGGTCGGAAAACCAAGCCGATCGTGCGTCCTCTATGGAGCGCACGCTCGGTCGTGGAAAAAGGGGCTGTGGCTGACAGTTTGCCGTGACCGACATCTTACCCTCCTGCCAACCTGGTCAGAAGAGCCAACGTGTCGGTCAGAGGAAAAGTTGCAATATTGTTACCATGCTTTAAACTCACCTTCCAACCATCCCACAACATTCAATCAATTCTTCTGGATCTTTCCCATTCTTCTTCACACACGTCACGAGAAAAACAGAAAGGCGGTCCGATGAATTGGCTGAATATCGTGGGATCATCGGGATGTGAGTTCTAATGTATGGGCACCTTTAGTCCCCCTCGTGATTTTTGTCTTTATTGAAACTTAGTGTTACTTATACACACGATTAGCAGATATCAGGTCCTAATCGGTAGGAAATTAACTACAGTTGTCTTTAACAATTTTTTTTAAGAACATAATTAGAACTTTCATAGTGAATTATCACAAAACTTCTTTCCCAGGATGCTACTGAACATTTTTTAATATCAGGATACTTGTAGAAGTTATAGGTCTTTCTTGATCAATCCTATTCTAATGTCGCTGCACCGAATGGAAATTATCTATAGCATGGAACAGAACCCTATAACACACAACCCAACTGAACATACTGTCACTTTCTAAGGTTGAACCGCACCCCCCTGCCAGCAGAAAAGGGTATATTTCTGTATATGATTTCATTCAGACTCAACGCCAGTGATTCACTGTGAATCAGCCCACATACCAGGTTTCACATTAACGTGCACAACAAAGATGGCATTGGAAAGGATAAAGGTCAGAGTCCATGCCACACAACCATACCCATGTATTTTTATGCTCCCTTATATTCTGTTTTTAAGTCGAGCAGGTAAGGCAGGGGGGGTGGGATTTAAAAAAAAAAAAGAATGACTTAGAGAACAGGAAGGGAGAAAATCTAGACAGCCATTGGCTACACTCCTTCATTTATTGGAAGTAACCCAAAGTAGCATGAATTCTAGCTCTGTGTAAATGAAAGGGAGGCTGCTCCTGTATAAATACGTTCTTGTTGGGCCAAACATGATCACGTTCTTCCATCATAAATGAACAGTTCTATGGCTTAGGGAGATCAGAAGAGCAATTTTAAAGATCCCATTCATTCAATATGAAAAATACCCTTTATTGCAGATGATTTTAGTAATATTTAGATATTGGCTTTTGAATGTTTACATTTTAATTAATAAAAACATGTCTGACTTCTCAGAATTTTGCTTTTGCTCGTAATATATCATCACTTTCTTTTAATTTCTTACTCTGCATCAATACTGCCCAGAAGTAAACACAAAAGTGTATTATAAAGATATTTTCCCAAACTTATTTAACACCCATTTTAAGGTCAATTTCTTATCTTTGCCTACAAGCTTGGCTAGTGTTGTTTTGTGCTAAGGGATCTCTGCTCATTCAACAGATGTTGTTCTAACACTGTAGCCATTCTCTGAATGCTTTTACTCTTCAGCACACGGTATGCGGTGTATCTCGAACTATGCAGACTGCTGTCAGCACTGATAGCCTAGCCTCACACTGGTCATACACTTGAATAGATATTTTGACCATTTTAGCGGCGATTGGTAACATCTCAGAAAACCGTCAAGTTTACCCTGTGATGTTCTCTCTTGTGGTCCATTCATTGAATTCGATTGACCATTGCAAAAAATGACTGGGCCCGGCAATTAGCCCAATTTTCGGTACTGTTGGCAGGTAAAATCTTAGTATAACACTAGCATAAGCCAGTCTCCCAACAGTCAGGAAAAAAAAGACAGCACTTTTATTTTCAGTCATACATAGGTTATATTTGATAAATGTCTTTGCCATAAATATTAGCGCATCTAATCCAGCGAAATAGCGCCATTGCATTGTTTCTTTATTTAAAGAACTCAGTCGAAAACACATGCCGTTAGAAAAAGGCGCACGTATTCCTCGCATCGCTGAAATTGCAGCAACTTAACCATGCTGAACCATTCAGAAACCATTCGGACCGTAAGTCGATAGAAAATTGGCATTCGAAATGGCACTCCATGTTGCCAAGGACCCATCTAGCCGATGTCTTATTCTTGCCTTACCATCATCTCTGGGTAGATTCCGTTTCTCATAGGATAGCTATGTTGTTTTGACCTAGTATAATGCACAGTGACACCTTCAATAGCTGATCGTTGTTCGGCATATCTAATTACGGCGTCTTTAAGTGCGTATCGCTTCAGCGGTTGCCTTTCATGCATCCTTCCGGGCAATCATTATAAGCGATCGTCGCCTTCAAGGCGGGTATTCACTTTCAACGGCGCGATATTACTTCTGCCCGTCGCCGTATGGCTTTGCTTTCCATGGATAACATCTTATGCGGAACCTAATGCCGCTTTAGACTATACCTTAGACATGCTTTCAGCTCAAACAATGCTACCACTTAATGGTCTGCTCTTGCGGACGTTTAGCAAACCACTTGTGCGGTCCTCTTTACTGAACGCGTATCCCGTTTCGCCATTTATCACAAATACCTCGAAGCTCAGGAAATTTAGCAATAGCTCGACGGTTCAGCCATTGTTACGCGTACCAAATAGGTTACGTCTTTTGGCCGGACATAACCATGCGGACCACACGAACCTGCAAATCACATTTTGCTAACTGCTCTTTTATACAGAAAGAATTCTCAAGGATTCTTTTCATATACTGAAGAATAAGATATCTAAAATTACTGCATACTCCATAAAATTGCAATTTATAAAGGGAATTTTCAGTGAATAACTATTTTCAAACTAAAACATTTCCTCTAATATAGCATATAACTTCCTTATTCATGATTTTTGTTCATTGTGTTAATCCAAATTTCATAATAACCTGACCCTTATATTGCGCTTCCTCAGTAGGGCAACACCTTCTTATGGTCTATGGTCAGCAAAACTTTACTGCACAGCCCTGGTTGAATCAGTATTAGCCATTGGTACCTACGATCCCCTGAGCATTCCTGTTTGAATCCCATATTCAGTATATAAGTCATCAGGGGAATTTGTGGACTTCAATGTATTCATTTGGAAATAGAGCTGCCTGGTCCACGGTATATTGTCACGATCCATTTGCATGGTAGCTACTGGACAACGTTCAGTATATGAGTAGCTGTGGCTATAGGGCACCATATTTAAAGCTGGTCCTCCTCACGGACTTGCATTCAGAAGCTTGATTACCAAAGGAGCCAGAGAAGGTAGAACCATCACCGACCGTCACATGTCGGTGCGGGAAATATCCTCCGTGTCGTTCCAGTCTGACGTCGAACGAGAACCTGTCTTCTGCACGCTTACATCCTTGTCCAATCAGAAGATAGACGGGATTTTCGAAATTGAAGAAATATAACATAGGATGATACCTAAACAAATATAAATAAGAAGTTTATATATATCACTGACTTAATTAGAATACCTAATTACACTATTTAATTTTGCGTTATCGTAGAATTAGGGTACCCCAGTTATCTCGTTCTAAAGTGGCATACCGTGTTAAAAGTTCAACACCACCAATCATGACATAGCCTGAGCTCTATACGTGTTGGTATGCTGGCCATTACATATGCCCACACTCTCCATTGTTCACACAGGAACTAACTTTGAGTGGGACATTGTAAAATTAAAGGTGCATTTAAAATATTCAGATTTACCAGTATACGGTTATTGGTTAGGGTTGCCCAATCTAAGTGCCTTACTTGGATTCATTTTCTGGCCAGACAACGGAGGGAGAAGAAACTTACCCCTCGTTCCGGACTTGTCGAAGTCCGTACGATCCTATGCGCACACTTCCTTTACTCCCACTCCCTTCTTCAGAAGAAAGAACAAAGACTTAAAGAGAACGAGTAATACCGTATAACTTAACACTATGTTACTAGGACTAAATGAGAACATTGAAACAAGCCTTCTCGTTCTCAGATTTTACAGTAAGTGGATCAACCCACAAAATATGTCACTATTTCTCACATAAGTCTAAGAACATGGGGAACGAAGATAAGTCTAAATCAGTACTAAGGAGAGCTAGTAGGAATCCGTCGGTACATTATGTAGGATGAACATTTCCTCCATTTTTAGAACAAGTCGGATATACTCCTATTCTAGTACTCAAGGTATCTCGATTTTAATTATGTACGATAACAGATCAGGACTCCTCCTTGGGGTCTATCCATATTTTAAATTAATTTGCTTAAATTCTGAGAGTTGTTCTATGGTCATGGACAAGTAAGAGAGTTCAGGTTCAAATTGAACCTGTTTTCTGACTCGGAACTTCCGGTTATAAAATTGCGCAGAACTTCTTCAGAACTTTTGGATCTCAGGTTTTATACGGATTTTCAAAAATACTGAAAATATGGAGCAGCTTTTTCCAGGGGTTAACTGGGCTACTTACTTCGAAGTTTCCTGATACAGTCCAAGAACAGTTCAAGACACTCCATCCATTCCGCCGCTGTTGTGCTGTATGCCATACAGTTGATAGGTGCAATCCCCCCTAGCCCTCCACTCCCAGGGGCCAATGAATCGTCCAGCAAAAGAAATATGGGGGATCACACTATCTGTGAATTCACACTTTTATTGTAACACAACATACAATTTTCGGGTACGCCCTGTCCCTTCCTCAGGTAATCCTGAGTAGGGACTGCGTCCTCGAAACATTGTATGTGTTGTTACATCAATAGTTGTGAATTCCCCTGATTAGTGTGCCTCCCCCATCATCTTTCTCTTAAAACTTTTCAGTTTACCGAATTCGGAATCAGTACGCAACCGCCGGTTTTAACATCACTATTGACTCAGGAGCAGTGGCATTTGAGAAATAACAGATCAAAAGACACCTAAGGCCAGAATTCCCTCCCACCCCAATACTGTCACCTGAACATGGTTTCTTCAGTGTTTTCACCAATATCACATATAAGCATAATCTACTAAACTAAGAAGCTTTCCCTTGGCCCTGCCCCTGCCTATACTGCTACTAATTCCATAGAATTTCCTACCATTCCACTACATTCATTGGTTTCAACCCAAAGGTGCCAACACCATGGTAATAAATATAATGTATTATGAAACAGTTTAAAACCTTACTTGATCAAATGTATGATCCTCTCTCTCTCGAGGGATTTTTTATAATGGTTTTTCCTGCCAAAAAAAAACAAACAACAACGATTGTGTAAGTTTTTTTTTACTTCTAGTGTATGTGTCCCATGATAAACCAATAGATTCCCTTGTTTATATTGGCTTGGGAAATATTCCCCTACAGACTTAAACAAAAATATTCATATTGCTGCATGTCTAAAGCTGTGAACACCACACTGCGCCAATCCTAAACTCGTGTTGTCGAGATTGACTATTATCAGCTACAAATCTTTGTGAGGTATAAGAGCCGACAGTTAACGAACTAACCCCGCCACCCACCTCAAAACTCTCATGTGGCAGCTAATTTTTATCGCCCCCCTTAATTTAGGACGGTTTCCCCGAACAATATGATCAGGCAAGACGTTTTCCAATATTGACTTCAGACAGTGTTTTGTCTAGCTTAGGTTGTGTAAACGCAAGAAAGGTTCTCCATCGAGACTACCAATCGGTAAACTCAATCAATACGTGTGGTGGGAATTAAGTGGGCAACTGACAATAATTTCTGCTTGACCAATCATGTGTGGCCCATTTAAAACCCTACCAACACCAGTGTCCCGTGTGATGTTTACTGACATATTTACCAGACACACACAGTGAGTAGAGGAAACAACTATGCAGGCAGAAAAGTCTTTTAGAAAAGACATCTTTCAAAGGTTTCTGTCTTAACCAGGTTCCTGCCATAATAATCCGGATTTTCCTCTCTGCCTGGGTTTGTGAAATTTGCAAAGAGCTTTTAGAATATATTCCCCAGGCTTGCTGTCTGGGGTCAATATTCAATGGGCAACATTGTGGGGTCCCTTTTCTTTTGTGTGCTGGAACTGGTTGGACTGGTGGTTTGATGTACCCGTTGCCCCCACGCGAGAAGCTGGAATGACAATACAGAGGATTGGTTAATACAGGTGACAACCTTATGACATTACAAACTTAACATGAGAAAACAAGAGCTAGTGCCAAGCATACCTTCAAGATTCCAATTCCTGCATACGATTATTTTGTACCGCACCTGTCTAAGTCACTAAAACTCTATTTTCCAGATCTAGGCCTACATGAACTGCAGGTATTACCTCGGCAAAAGGACATCACTGAATAGGTACCATTTGCTTTAAGGATTTTGTGGGGCTGCAATACGTGTTGTTTGTTTTTTTGCCTGGTTAACCAGTGACATCTTCTGCCTAATCCAAGGAGTCCCACATCCCATACAGTACATCAGAGGCATTTTTCTAATTTTGCTGGATGGTTACTATAATAAACCCATGGCCAGTTGGAATCTTCCAGATCTACACAAAGGATTTCTGGTAAATGAGTCCTTGCCCAGTTTAAGCTAATGCTTATCCTACTGTGAACTCTTAACAGCGTGGCAGTCCAACACCAAGGCATTAGATATGTAATAAAGGTATATGAACAAAGTATTTTACTATACCCAAATAGAAAACAAAGAGACTCCCACCCTAATTCTCCTGACCATGGCAATGTATCTGTAAGCATTCCATTACATCTAGTTTCTATGCTTGGGGGTAACACCCAAACCAAAAATTCTGTATATGACAGTAAAACAGACATGGAAATGGCTTTCTCAATTTATGATTAAAAAAATGGGCAATTGGGCTAGATATTTATTTACTGGCAAGTCCTGCTAAGCAAATACACTTTAGAGGAAATAGAGAGAAGCTTTACCATGATTGAACCGCACATTTGGGTTAAAGGCCCTTGTCCGTCATTGGAGCTTAAATGAACCAGTTCTCCTATTCAATCAGCTGCTATTAAATACTGTTTGTTCCAGGAACACTGCACACCTTGGAACCATATCTAAAAATCACTATTCCCGTCTTAAAGGAAATTGCCATATCAAGCCATGGAATAACGAGATCCCCTTAGAACGGACAATGAGCATGTCTTTACCCAAGCTTGGCTATAAAAATAAGGGAGGAAGGGGGAAATTTACAACTCTAAGGTGCCATAACACTGCGATTTGTACCACATTGGTATCTTATCGGGCACACATGCTGTAGGAACCGCATACACATACCTACCGACTCCCTATATGCGTCCGTTCGGCCATCAATGGTACGATCGTATCGCTCTCCCTTTACTAAAGTAAAAAGAGCCGAGATAACGACCACAAATAATTTCCGTCTTCTCTACTGACCGTAGGGGTTGACTACGGCCGTTCAATTAAAGCCCAACACATGAACAATAATGGGATAATCCCATGTTGAACGTGGATTACCCTTCTCGTTCGTATGTATGGCCACTTTTAGCGTCCAATATTCATTTATCACGCTATAACATCATTTTTTAATATTGCTGTGTGGATATCGCAAAAGACGTTGTACAGTAATCAAACCCCCCCCTAATTTTAACATATGCGGTTGTTGGCTTTTTTAGCGTGATCTATTCTAACAACAGGTCTACAACCGACCCTCGGTGTCACAGCGGTAAACCGATTGGAATTCATCCACAGCACAGAACTGCTACATTCAACTGACAGGACCCCAAACATTGCCGTGCTCTGGGTAAAAATTTCGACCAACCAGTGATTTATCTGGAGATTTCTTTAAAGGTCCATAAATAATTATATGATTAAATATAATTTATGTGTGATTAGAAAACTCAGCCTCAATGTACGGGTTGTACAAGTCATTTACAAACCCTGTTCATTTATTAGTTTTAGCTTTTGTCTGTTTCAAACTAGCAAACCAGAAAAAATGCAAACGTTTAAATGCAATGCGTTTAGTGACGTTTTAACACGTTTTTGTACCTGTTGCTAAGCGTTTGCGCTATTATCCCATTTTCCCTACTTTCTATTCTGTTGTGTTTAAAAAACACGTTTTTGAACGCTAGATTTCAAATTAAACATGGGCAGGACACAATTGTCAACTTCCTGGGAGAAAGGGAGTTGCAGGAGCATTTGGAGAGAGAGGTAGCAGATAGTTGTTGTGGAGAGTTATCTTGCGATTTTCTGGTGATGTTGCTATTCTTCAAGCGTGATCCCTATAGAACCGTGAACTGGAATTACTCACAGGAACTCCAGCATCCTTTGCAAAATGGACGAAAGTTGTGCTTGTTTCCGTAGTACGCTTTTCCATTCATTTTTAATGGACAAGAATGCCTGCAGCATGGTTTTAAAAGGGACGCGGAACTGAACGAATACAACACAGCAATGTGAAACGATATTGTGTAAATCCTATGGGGTTACCTGTCTGTCATTTTTTTTTTTAAAACGCAAACCTCTTTAGTGTGAACAGCCCTAAAGTCCTGTGGTGAGGGAAACACGTGTTAAATGTTTACTAATCACACACTACCTCACAAACAGGAACTTTTACAAGACTGACAAAAATTTATTTAGAACACATTACTTCTTGTGTGAGAGAAGCCCTACTGAGAAAGAGACAATTTGGAAACATTTGCTGACACTAAAAGTAATATGCCAGTCTGCAACCGTACTTTATAATTCATTTTTATCACTATTAGAAGCAAGCTTAGTAACGTGTAAAAAGTCGGACATATGCTGCCATTGAACACTGCAAATCCTAACCGAATCCGAGTGGTAATTTGGGTAAACACATCATGACCAAACCCCAATACCCATATGATGTCACCATCTTTGGAAGCACTAACACTTAAACTACGCTTCTTTACCACTCGTCATAAGTGAACTGGCAACAGTGCTTCTGGTAATTGCTCTGCTCAAAACAGAGTGGGATGCCCAGTAAATGCAGTACCCATACCGTTCTAAACGAGCGTCCAAAATGCAGATCAACAAAAATCAGTGAATAATAGCTAAAAAACTTGCTAGAATTGGACCACCACATTAAGCCATAATGAAAGCTAACCCTCTTTTATAGTTCTTACCATTGACTAAACGTAATGTTTTAAAAAAACATCACAACACATCCGGCTACAAACCCTACAAAAGTTCTGTGTCACAAGGAACACCAACAAAAGTTCTGTACTTACAATCACTAATACTTTCATTCATCAGCACAATCACAATTTGCACACCAGCCTTACAGCATGACAAATGCCTTAATCATAGGGGTTACACAGAAACAAAATTAGAGAGAATCTCTCGATACCAACAGGGCACATGGCGGATACTGCAGGTCTTAAGCTAAATCACAACAACGCTCTGGGAGCGGAACATATGAGACCTCCAAGCTCTCCTATTTTGCTAATGTCCATACAAGATATAATTAGGAAATCCATGAGATGTCGGTTATATACTCTATCCTTCCAACGGATTTATTACAAATGTAGAATTTCCGCGAGAAAAAAAAACATTTACTTGATGGAGAATATCCCCACGTTTGGTCAAAATGGCCTAAAGGAAGGTCGGAGGGTTACGAGAATTATATTTTATATAGCTTTAGCTCTCTTTTCAAGTAATATTTAGATATCACAAGAAAACGGTCCTTATAAGTAAGACGCCGTTAGGTCTGAAACGCGTCAACCGGCCATGATTGTAGTCCCGTTTTTTAAATGCCTGGCCTAAATAAAATTCTGTTTTGCTTATTACACCACCAGAGTATTGGATAATCGGACAAAAGCGAGGGTCCGGGGCGGCAGCCACTGACCCACCCAGGATGGACGGGTGAGTAGTTGTTACTAATATACAAACACATTATTCGTATATGACATTCAGCTCGCCATTACACTAAGGGTGTAATGAAGGGTCCCGGGGCAGGGCAACACCGACCACTATGTAATAGAATGAAGCTTCTCCTTTAATTGTGAGATATGGATTATAGCGTTAATAAGATTAAACATGTGGGCCCCATAGTTTTGTTGTCTAGGACATTGTCAATGTTTGTTTTTTTGTTATAAATTTTAGGATAAACAGCAAATACATTTAAAAAAATATCAAAACTTTTTAAAATACAATAACTATGCCCATCTGAATAATTGGTGATGCTGCAATGTAAGAAACCTGGCATTCTGGGCGTTCAAGATTCAATCGTTGAGCAATACGAGCTTATTCACTAAACCAGTGTGTGACAAAACACAACAAATGTGGCAACGGGGGGGACAACCATGGGGACAAAGGAAGGAGAAAGCATGATAAAAGATAAAAGAAAATAACAGCCGTGGTTCCGCCCTACAGTCGTGGACTAGGAACACAACATCGTGCGATCGACAACACTCGTGGTCGAACACCGGTCATCCATAAATTAGACTGAGGGGTCTTGTTACTACCAAACGTATCCAAAGATGTCCAACAGCTAAAAAACAATATCGCAGCACCCTACTCCCAAACATCAAGGTCGGTTTTGAACAGAGTCAACTTTTTAACAAAAGCACCAACAACCCAGAAAATTCTGAGAACACAGCCATTGTTATAATAAATCCAACAAAACAAGGCCACGAGTAAAATATTGTGTTCACACACACAGGGTGTGTGGAAAAGAATCATTTGGTTAGCCTTGACTGCTATCACGTGCTACAACAAACGTGCCACGTATCCTATAAATGTGACATCACACGGCTAGTACTGCATGTGCGTGTGTGCAGCGAGGAAAGATGCATAGAAGAACCTTAACAGCTCTCCAAGAAGAACACTGGGAATGCGGCATAACATCTGAAAAAAGCATCATAGATTCCAAACACAGATAAATACACACGTCACAACTGTTAATTGAAATTGAACAACATAGAATGTAGGGTGCTAGAGAACTAAGGCTAAACACCTTAGCCAATAAATCTGACCAACAAATGTAACAATGAATTAACTGACCGTTCACATGAAGTAAAGGAGGTACAACGCCCAAATATTTGGCTTTGGTTTGCACACTTCTTTGAGACCCTATGATTCAAACACGTGATTTCCACGTATGTTTGAAAGAAAGACCAGGACGACTGGGCAGATGGGAGAGGTGGAAGATAAACAGTAAGCGCACAGTGGATACGTGCGTGGGCGATACGTCTGCCAAAAGAGGGGGTCGGGGATCATTCTATGGTAATCTGGCCCAAAGATAAACAACGACACCTTGGTGGCATATTATAATGGTGGAACGAAAAGACAGTCCGTAGAGCGCGCCGTGGAATCACCACACAGACAATCCGCCGAAAAAAAAGAACACACACATGGGTAATGGCGAGCGCCTGCCGCGATTGTCTATCGCGGCCAGAGATGACAGTTGGCGTGTTTGTTTATACAAGAGATTGTGAATGGAAGGCGGCCCCACACACACAAAGGGAGGGAGGGGAGGTCAAGAAAGGTACGAACTAGGTACTCAATATAGGTCAAACAACCGGTGTCACGGACGTAAAAGTGCACACACACCACAGCGTCTCTGTGACTTAAGGCACGGGAGTCATACGAGTACCACACGGCTCGCACACGCACACGACCACAGCCGAACAAAAATAGGGTGAAAAACACGTTGGCTCATGTGAATACCATACCAACAAACTCCCTTAAAGGCCGGGAGGAGGCCGCTAAATCCGGCTCCGGGAGCCACAAGCACCATAAAAAAGCAGAACAGCGTCAACAGCGCGTGTAACACAGGTCGTACAGTCCGAGAACGCGCTGGGCACTCGCCCACACAAGTCCCTCACGTCCCTCGACCCCATGAGAACGGGAAGGAGAAATAGACACGCAAGTAGAAGCGGTAGCTCTACGGAGGGGGTAGTGACACATGCCCGCAACCAAGAAAAACCAAAGATTCGCACAAATGGACCAAGAATGCTCAGACATCAAAAGTGGACGGGGGCGAGCTGTGAAACGGCGCGGTGCTCCGGAGCAACACGAGAGCGAACGCGTGCTGAGGCGGAAAACGCGGTGCAGACAAATCAAGGTGACGGAAGAAAAATAAACAAACGAGTGGCAAGCACACAACTAAGAGAGCTCTGTCGCACAAAAGAAAACAAGAAAAGCATAGTTCGACATCACGAGGTGCCAGGCCTCAAATAGCCCTCGTATATAGTGAAGCCGGCGGTAACGGTAAAAAGATTATCGAGGCCCAAAGTGTCTAACCAGCGCAGCAGTTAACTGTCGACTACAGGTTTCGGCATTAGAACGGCCGGGAAAAGTGAACGAACCAGGTATAAAGACTAGCCCCCGGGAGTGAACCTGGTCAAGATATATATATATATATATAAAGGAGGCGAATAGATATATAGGAAGAGATAGACCGAACAAATATATAGTGGCACGCAGAAGACACCAGAATTCAATATGGTGAACCTGGGGGCCTCCTGGAGATTGCATAACAAGAACGTTGGTAAAGCGTCAGACAACTCCACGATTTTTCAACAAAAGCCAAAACACATGTTATTAAATATTGCACACTATGCACTTTCGGCTCGTTGCGTGATAAGGCTCCACGACACAACCCAACGTTGCCAAGGGCGATATTTAATAATTATTTGGAAAAATGTCCGAGAGTCGCCAAGTATTATATATATATATATATTAGATATATATATAATATACGATTATATATATATACACATACACACACCAATAAACATATGGGAGCACAAAAACATTAGGAAAGCTCCTCGCACACACACACGGTACATCAGTTATTACAGGAAGTCTATTTAAGAACTATTGGGCCATTGGAATGTAGAATTTACGACGATTTTCACAGATACGTGTCTATACTTGCTGCAGTCTACAGATTACTGTGTTACATTTTTGACCCTGTGCCATTAAAGGGTATGTGCCAGACGAAACCCCCAAAAACAACAACCAAATATCTATTAATATTAATGTATTGAAACCGACCAACCCCATAAATAAGGCCTGGTATAAATGCTAGGCATTGCTCCCAAATGTACCTAAAAGATTAATAATAACGGCTGCTAATCTATTTTTAAGAGGAGTAAATGGGAAATGAGCTAGATCATGACTCAAACGAGTTGTTTTTCCAAGGGTCCAAAAATAACAAAAAAAAAAAACAGTGGCTGCTGATTTTTTTCTTCGAACTCCGACTATTGTGAACGCGGTCCAGGGCTTGTGTTCAAGCCGCAAAACAGAAACTTGAATAGCTGTGCACTGTACTGTGGACTGTCGGCTGTAACATATTCATCTGTCCCAACTTTAAATCCCGTGAGATCACACTGTAACGTAAGGGGGGCCATTACAGTCAGACATCGTTGTATTATAGCACTGGGGACAAAAAGCCTTCCCATATATTCCCGTAGTGCCTACTTTCTCCAGTGTGCTACAATTTTACGTACACGGATGGGCTCGACACCTGCATTTTTATTAGAATAAATCAAATTAATAAATTTCCTTAACCCCAACACTTTTCACATTGGTTACCGTTACACAGAGAGGTTTCCTATGTCCCACTGTCTGAATCGGTAATCCGCGAGAAATGCTTATAATCCCAGGAACATGGGGCAAATATTACCCTGCTGGCAATGACCTCATCTGTCCTGGACCTCATCTGGCCCATGTCGCGGTGGTGGCTGGGCCAACAGGGGCTCAAAATCTACTTACTGGCATGAGAGCACAGGACTGATGGTGAAAAAAATTGCCACAGGCAGGTCCTACAGCCAAGCTTAATTATTTTTCTAAATAGATTAGATTAACAAGCAATTGTGAAAATAGAATGTTTACATGAAATGTAGCCCAAAGAATGGTTAAAGGACACTAAAGCCACAGAATAGAAACACTAACCAGGAAGGCCGAACACCTTGATGATAAACACCAATTAGATAATATAGGAATCTTGTCTTACCTCTCATTTTTGTGATGCAGGAGCTGGGAAGATCTGGTACCTAAATAAATATGGTTTGGATGCTTTTTACTTCGCCATTTATTCTATTCTCACACAGGTTTGGGTCAAAGACCATCGATGTTCTGCAACATGCTCAGAGTCCTTTCCGCTATGCAGAAATTGTTACTTGGTTCACACACGGAATAAGAAGGGAAAAAAAGAGAGCGAGGGAAGCGCCATGTGAAACATGCATCTACTAAGCCAATGCGGTAATAATAACAAAACGTTGACGATACACGATGCCGATGGAAAGCTGTGACTGAAGTCAGGAGTGTGGTCCTGACACTTTGCACATACACACAGATACTTCATCCATTTCTTAACATGCTTACATTTACTTTAATACAATTACTGAGAGGTATTGTGAGCTTATTGTGTTTTTTAGGGTGTTTGTTTTTCAGATTTCTAAAGTAATAGGAAAAAATTGGGTTTACTTCTCCTTTAATAAAGCAAACTTTTCAACTGAATCAATTTCACTAAAAAGACAGAGTGGACCACTGACATTCATTGTAGGGAACAAACATGGTACCAGGGAGAGGAGATCGACAAAGCCTAGCCATGTGATGTCAATTACGTGGCCAATGTTTTCGCTTCCACGGACACCTGCGGAGATGATGCGCCTCTATAACAACAATAAAGGGTCAAACATCCCAGGGGGGAGACGCCTGATAGTGTGGGGGGTGTAAAGCAAGGGACTTAGTTCCACCCCAGGCCGAGGGAAATTAAAACAGAAAGTGGTTGCCGAGATACACAAACCTCCATGTGTGCCTGCCCCCTTATAGAGTGCCGGGCGCGTCCCCCCCATAGATTGCGGGCAGTGGTGCAATAAGAAGAAATCATGAAAGGGAAGCATTTATGAAGAAGGGATAACGGGAAAGCATAGATTAGACAGGGGGGACATTAAAAAGGACAAATTAATACTCTTAAAACCAACCAAAACTCTTAAAAAAAACACCCCCCGCCTTCCCCTTTGTTCGCATACCAAAAAAGCACCTCCCCTTTCCTCTTTTCTTTGTGGCTTCCAACTCCCCTTACTCCCCATTATTCCTCCACCCCTCCCCTTACTAACAGTACTATGCCCCATGTTAGGATTTGACGAGACACCACTAAAGGCTGGGAAGCTGGCGTGTATTATGCATGCCACCTTGCCAAATTCCAATTCCTCAATCCTCATTCGTCCACCTAATGTCCTATCGTGGCCCCCTCCCGGGCCCGACACTACCAGATTTTATCCCTAGGAGCGAATGAACTGTCTTATCGGCAAAAAGTGTTCAGTCTATCGCGATTTCTACTAAGCTGAACAAGCAAGCGTGCGTCTGACAAAATACCACAAAATCACATTTTGCTTTGGCCGAGCAAAAAACCAACGTTTAAACCAGGCAATGTCCCCCCTCATCCGTTCATGCTGCCGTGGTTCGGACAAACAAATGGTCAGGTTCGCATGCCAATCACAATAAACCTCCATATTCACACGCCGATACACTGAAAATGGTCTGTCATATTGGCGAATTAGGTGCTGGAATATTGTGATGACTGTTTACACTTCTAGGTGGCCTCACATACCTAGGTATAACATTCCCCTCGCAGTTCGTTTTTTTCAGACTGTCAGTTACAATTCCTTAATGGGAAAGACGAACAAAGGGGTCGTATGTACAAGGAGATAGCAAAATAAACAAAAAACAAACCCGACTAGTGGTAAAACTCAATTGCATCACGATTATAAATGCAGAAAAAGAAACTGAAGAAGTGGGGGGATCTGTTTAAATAACAATAGAACGGGGTATGACCGAAAGTGCGAACCCAGATAGAAAAAAGATCGTATTCAGGTATTGTGAATAATGGTATGATGGTCGCCATGGTACGATGACCGAGGGAACATGGGTCCTGACCAGGAGATCCTGTGGAATACCTGGCTTACATGTTTGCAACCCACCATTACCGGGGGCGGACCTTTAATAGCTACCCTACACATATAAAACAAGCATTGTGCAGAGCTGAGTCAGGGGGAGGAAATGCGTGAACATGAGCTCAGCATTCTGTGCATGCATTTTCCTCATCAGTCCTCCCCTATTTTAAGGAAATAGGTTGGGTTTGAGTTAGAGTTTTTTGATCAGTACATACACATTTTAATGGAACAAAATCAATATTCTAATGTAAGCATGGTCGTTTCGCATCCAAGGGATACGGGCCTCTATGCAGTAAGATGCGGAAGGGAAAGGGTTAGGTGAAATACCAAATGCCAAGTCTTGAGCCACCAAACCTTGGCACAAGAGAATCATCGCTCTCTCTCCCAAAAATGATGAAACATCTAATGGAAGGTCCCGATTTGGTGGATGTCGGAGCAATAATGGATGTTCGTTACGCACGTCCGATTCGCATTGCTATCAATTCTTCTACCAGACAGTTTCCAACTGTGCGCAAGGTTCAGCGTTTTCACCATTTTGCGTTATGGAAACGCTGTGTTAACGCACCCAAAAATGGTTGACCGAATGCGTTACCAAACGCGCAATCACATGCGCATAGGAAATTACGGGAATTTTTAAGTTCCCGCGATTTCCATTTTAGCGAATCGCGGGCGCAAACGCGAAGCGAAAAAAAGCGCTAGTGTGGCCTAGCCCTCAAAGTGGGCTGGATGAGTTTCTAAAAAATAAAAATATGAGAATTACCAGTATTAATACATATATTTTAGTTCTGGTTGGTACGGGGATACTATATAATATGAGAATTACTGGTATTAATACATATACTGTAGTCTGGTTGGTACAGGGATACTATATATATTGAGAATTACTGGTATTAAACATACTGTAGTTTCGTTGGTACAGGGAAATATATATATGAGAATTCTGGTATTAATACATATACTGTAGTTCTGGTTGGTACAGGGATACTATATAATATTGAGAATTACTGATTAATACATATATTGTAGTCTGGTTGGTACGGGGTACTATATAATATTGAGAATTACTGGTATTAAATATATACTGTAGTTCTGGTTGGTACAGGGATAATATATAATATTGAGAATTACTGGTATAATACATATACTGTAGTTCTGGTTGTACAGGGAAATATAATATTGAGAATTACTGGTATTAATACATATCTGTAGTTCTGGTTGGACAGGGATACTATATAATATTGAGAATTACTGGTATTAATACATATACTGTAGTTCTGGTTGTACGAGGGATACTATTATAATATTGAGAATACGGTATTAATACATATACTGTAGTTCTGGTGGTACAGGGATACTATATAATATTGAGAATTACTGGTATTAATACATATCCGTAGTTCTGGTTGGGGAATACTATTAATATTGAGAATTATGGTATTAATACATATACTGTAGTTCTGGTTGGTACAGGGATCTATATAATATGAGAATTACTGATATAATACTATACTGTTGTTCTGGTTGGTACGGGGATACTATATATATGAGAATTACTGTATTAATACATATACTGTAGTTCTGGTTGGTCAGGGATACTATTAATATTGAGAATTACTGGTATTAATACATATACGTAGTTCTGGTTGGGTAGGGATACTATAAATATTGAGAATTACTGGTATTAATACATTATACTGTAGTTCTGGGTGGTATCAGGGATACTATATAATATTGAGAATTACTGGTATTAATAAATATACTGTAGTTCTGGTTGGTACAGGTAGGTATATAATATTGAGAATTATGGTATTTATAAGAATTACTGGTATTAATACATATACTATATTCTGGTTGGTACAGGGATACTATATAATATTGAGAATTACTGGTATTAATACATATACCAGTAGTTCTGGTTGGTACGGATATATATAAAGTCTGTATTTTATGGAGAGTCGTGGCGAGAATCCTTATAAATCACTCAGTGAGTCAATGAGTGATATTCAATGATTTGTGCCATGAGCTCTCCTTTCCAATATAACAAGAAATCTAGCTCCTACTTGTTATCCAGTCACTCCGGAATCTATATTGCCTGAAACTAACAGAGAATGTCACAGAGTAGCCAGTTTCGCACGGAAGAGGGTGGACGGAAACAGGAACAGCTGGGCATGCAGGGACAAGCGGCGTGCAGGCACATTACGAACATTACAGCACATGAACACAAGAATGCCCAAAAACAGACGGTGCGCTCGGAGCAGCCGGGCGCGCACGCGCATTATGTAATAAGAAAAGCAGGAAAGATCGGGGAATCACTACAAAGAGCAGCGAAACATAAAATGGAATATAACAAAAAATATTTAACGGGGAAACGAAAAGCACATAAAACAAAAACAAGTAAATAATCCTAAAGACAGCTCCTACCATATAAATAAAATACATAATAACTAAAGCACAAACAAAGAAAAAATAAAATAACTATAAAACTTGTGTATTATAAGAAATAATGGGCCTCGGAGTTCCCTGACCTTTATAAAACTACTCGGCCTACGGCCTCGTGCTTTTATATGGTCACGGAACTCCTCGGTGGTATAATAGCCTTATATTACACTGTAAGGGGGACATTATCCCTTATATAGTATTGAGAATTACTGGTTTAATAATATATTGTAGTTCTGGTTGGCACAGGGAATATATAATAAATATTGAGAATATACTGGTAATAATACATAATCTGTGTTCGTGATCCAGAGTGACTTTTTGATGCCATTTGGAGTCGGAAGGATTTTTTTCCCCTTCCCAAGCTGTTTTTTTTTTGCATTCCTCTAGATAAACTGGTAGGGTTAAAGAGGAGGGTATAAAAGTTGGACTGATTTTAAGTAGTAAGAACTGCTGTACAGGGAAAAGCTAATCTTCAATCTATTGCTTTCCTATATCCATGGGGCTTATAACTAATAAGGGCATTTATTTGTTTTAATTCACTTTGGTTTCAAATAACATATTGCATAAATCTCTACAACATAAGCCGTTTAGCTTTATACCATATGGGAGGCCATACACCAAAAGAGTACCAGAATTCTTATACCATATGCTTTTAGACAGCAAATCATTTCTTAACGGTAGTAGGTCTAAGATTCACATTAAATTGAAAGAAACTCTCCAGTATTTCAGGGATTTGGTTCCAGCATGTGAAGAAAATGACTTTAAAATGTTCAGAGTGCAAACTGACTAAGGAAGAGTTTGTTTAACTGTCATTAAATGTTCACATTCTTTTATTGCATTAAGGAATGCGCTCATTACTTCTTGGAAGTGAAAGACAAAGATATCAAGCATGCCTTGGCAGGACTCTTCGTAGAAATCCTGGTACCAGTTTGCAGCAGTAAAGTGCTTCAAAAAAGACTAATGTGTCTGACCATGCTACAAATTGTCTGTGAAGACTGAAGGTAATGTCACTTCTTCCTTTACAGTCAGTCAAAATGAAGTGAATGTTCCTTGTCTAAGAAACTTTGTAGAGAGTCTGTATGACACAACTCTGGAGCTCACTTCACGGAAGAAGCATTCACTGGTGAGAACCTGTTGTTTTATAACTGGTGGTTTGACACTATGTTCTTCCCTGTGTAGTATCTAGTGTAACTAGTCAAATTGTTTAGCAAAAACACAGAAAAATGTCTTTTCTATTCCAATTAATTTAATCAAATTACACAATGCCATGTATGGGAGCCTTTATTCAAGTTAGCTGACATCTGATGCTTGCTACAGATTAAATAAGGCAAACTTTTGCACCTGCATCAGCCCCATTGTCTTTTAAAGTGGGTTTAAATACGGCTTGTACTATTTTTGATTTGACTGACAGACTGAGGCGAACGGTCGGCTGGGAAAAATCACTGTCAGATGCTGCAAAAGTAGCCGTGGGCATCAGTTTGCCGTGACAAATCGTGCGAACCTATAGAAATTAACAACTTCCCGTTCATCCGATTTGGATGAATAGGCGATGAGAACAGTTGCAGACACGCCCACCTACACATACAATATTTCGCCCAACTGACCAATAAACAGTAATATGGTTGGTTGAACGGAAATATTGGGTACACAACCTAAATGGCCAACGAATATTACGTGTATTGGTCGGCCGGAAATACTGTATTGTGTAGGTGGAATCGGACGAAGGGGCCTTTGGGTATGTTGGTAAATGACAGCTGATAGTGCAGTTCCCTATGGTCTGCAAAACCACGGCTGGTTTTGCTGTGACCTACAGTGATTTGTCCCACCACCACTTGCTTGCATTAGGTCCTAAGTTCCTAGGGGTGTATCCTAATTCCATGGTTTCTTTGTCTCTATCCAGGCATTGTACCCTTTAGTGACATGTCTGCTTTGTGTCAGCCAGAAAATGTTTTTCTAAACAGATGGCATATTTTCCTCAAACAATTGCCTTTCAAACCTCAAAGTAAGTATTGCAAGATTTCAAATTTTATGTTATTTTCAAAATAGTCGGGAACTTCTATATGGGGCAATGTACACCATTTGTGAAATACAAGTTTATTAGAATTCACAGAATAATTTATTTTCTACAGGTGAGGAACTTTGTACTGTATATATGTAACAGTAACCAGGAAATGGAACAGTTTTACAATTAGGCTGGAACACAAAAGGAGACTCTGGTTTTCATAGATTTTCTCTCACGGAGGGTTGAAATAAAAGGAGGAAGATGTCTTTCTTGTAGGGCCATTTAGTTTTAAACAAAAGAGCATGTCCACCCCCAGAAGTAAAATATATACCTCCTCATTGTCTCTGAAGCTACTTATGCCTCCCGATCTCTGACATGGTGCTGGTTCCTTCTTGGTTGCAGCAGTCAGTGACGTAAAAGCCAATCACTTATGGTCCATACTGTGCGGCCCTCTGCATCTGCTCTGTAAGAGCTTGCAGAGGAGGCAAGGCGGGGGAGGAATAAGGAGCTTCAAGAACCAAAGGGTAGGCAAGTAACAATTGGGGTTTGGGGGGATTAGAAAGCATATTGGAGAGATAATTATAGATTTTAGTGGTTTGGGTGGACAAGCCCTTTATATTTAATGGTGGTGCCATGGACCGAGATCCCTAGATTCCCAAAGTAGAGTTGGTGCAAGCAAGGGAAGATCAAGTTCTATGTGTTAAATTGCATTTCTTTATTCTAGAATAAGGACCCCAAAATGGCACGGGTTGCACTGGAATCCTTGTACAGACTACTGTGGGTGTATATGATTCGAATAAAATGTGAAAGCAACACAGCTACACAGAGGTATGTAACTGCCATGCTAATATAATCAGCAGCCACCACATTATGTTTGTTAAAGGAACGTTGCTTTCACGTTATTAGAGATCTGAAATAGCACAGACGTTTCCACATCTGCCTGTAATAATGTCAAAATGTAAGGTGTGCCTGTTTACAGCAGTTTTTCTACAACATCAATAAATACACTGCAGACAGATTGGCTTGCACAATACACAATGCTAGCCGTATACTATTCCAATATTTGATTGATTAGATATTTGACTGACATTACTGTTGGATAACATTTACCTTTATTTTCAATTGATATTGGAGAATAATATCAATCACAAAATGATTGGTCCAGGGGGTTTTATGTTAAGGGTTTTTCCCACTTAAGAGAGACTATAAATATAAGTAATAGTCCACTGTAATTATTAGTTTAATCCTAATTAAAAGAGTAATAACCTGTGGTGAGTCTAGTATTGTGACTGATACAATCACTATTGTAAGTGTATGTTGTTTTTGTTTTATTACAGCCGCCTCACTACCATTATTGGGACCCTGTTCCCTAAAGGTTCCCGTGGCGTGTACCACGTGATATGCCAATTAACATCCTTGTTAGATTATACAGTTCATTGCGCAGGTAAGGAAGGAATTTTCCTGAAATGAGGGGCAGAACAGTCATTGTTACAGTCAGTCCACTGGACCGCTGGTCACACTAGTGAGTTGCCATATTTGCACTCTAAACTACCACTGCCCAGAATTCCACATGAATGATGTAGTATTCATGGTAATTAAGTGCTGGGTTTTGGGAAGAGCGTGTCTTTTTTTGGTGTAACGTGAGTGTGTTCAAATGTAAAATTGTAGATAGATAAATCACCCCCCCAAAACTCTTAACTGCAGTAGTTAAAGCTGAGAGATGTAAGTCTAAAATGAATGCTGCCTGATATTCTGTTACATCTCTCTCTGCTTCCTGGTTTTCCAGTTAGCAGCTGTCAGTCATGGATGTAACAAATTACATCACTGCCAATAACTGAGTGCTTTTACCCTAGCTGCCTCCTCTAGCATGTAAAAGTTGTTAAAAAAAAACTTGGAGAGCTTTGGGTTTTGGAGTGTGATTTACCAAATTACAATTTTACATTTGAAAGGGGAACTTTCCCTTTAAATTTTTAAAGAGGAACATTTTTTGTTAGTAGTGTGGGAGTAACCAAAACATCTATGCCTTAGTTACTTTATTCTTTCTCCATGGTCACATGACTGTTAGTGTTAATTACTATTAAGCTTTGTTATTTTAGTTTTTGTGTAACCAACCAAAAATCTCTTTTATTATGAACTTAATCAGGACAGATCTATCTACTTTGCCAGCTTCAGGTGGGACGATTGGTGCATTGAAGCTAATATCTAGCTGATAAAAATTGTGGCATAATCACCATACCTTTACATCCAAAATGTACCCTTAGATCAGGATAAATATAGTTGGTCAGGGTCCGTATGCTCTTTCTGTCTGTACTGTTTCTGCTTAAAACTTGGAAGGAGGTCATTTGTACAAGAAATGGTGGGTGTTTAAAGGATAAGTATACTCTGAAAATTAACTTTTATAATTATTAGATTGTTGCTACTTTTAAGATATTTCAGAAATGTGGATTGTTATCTCTCAGATATAATTTTCAGATGTACTATCATTTTAGGTAGCTGAGTCAGATCTGATACGTAGTCTGTTAAGACAGGCGAGGCTGCAGAATCAGTTTTCTTTGGGCTGGTTCTCCTCACAGAAACAATATGGGGGTAGGAGTACCAGTTCATATCCCGATGCAATTACTTTTCATTTTAACCGTTCTAAGAAAAACTTTGTACACACGATAGTTTCCTTTGAATCTTAATAGGATCTGTGTACACAGGGTAAGATATTTCCTAGAGGCAGGTGTATTCCATTCTAATAGCGCTCACACAGAACCCTTTACATAGCAGGATTTAAAAATCTTCCTGTTGGAGAAGGTTTCGGTACTACCGTACATCGCTGAAATCCTGTTATTTTAATTTATAACCCCTAGATTATTTTTTTTGCAGTAATAAACATAAAAAATGAACCTTAGACTAAACATTTAAAAAACAAAACTAACTTTAAATAGGAAGTCTCCTTTAGACATGTACAAAATATCTTCAATGTTGCTGTCTGTTCATAACATCTAAAATGCCTCAAAATGTGTTTAATCTCCTATTTAAAAGACAGTATTTTTTTAATATTTCCTTTAGGAAAGATTGGATTTTGCAATGAAAGAAATTATTTTTGACCTTTTGTGTGTTGGAAAAGCAGCAAAAGCTTTCAGTTTTAACCCAGAGGTAATTTTATTTTCATTTTCTACCGAAACTAACGGAGATGTTCTACAGGGAGATTCAATAAAAGTTCTTATTGTTAAAAATGTTGCTAATTTTGCCCCAACCAATCAGATGTTAGCTTTCAAATGTTAAATAATATCTGATTGGTTAGGGCAAAATAGACACCAGTAACCCTGGCAGCTTTAAATGAGAGGCCATATTGGAATCTTGCCTTTCATGCAGGTTGGCTGCATGAGCGTTTTGGGGCGGCAGTGGGATCTTTTTCCTTGTATTTACACATTTATCAAAGAAAAACATACATAGAATATAAATAATACGTAAATAAAAAAAAAAGCGATAATAATGTCTCTATAATGTTTTGCACAGCTTGCATGTGTTCAGGAACTTTTTAAACGTCACTCTACATTACAATGAATACGCTGTTTTCTCAAAGTCCAGAACTGTTTTGCTCTTTGATTCAATGTGGCGTCAATTTATTCTTTGGCTTGCTGTCATTTGCTTTACCCACCTGATTGAGCCATTTCATCAGTCTTCATGCATGTCTAATCTATCTGGATATGATGTCAAACAAACCAGAGGGAAGTAAACCCTGTGAATGTTTGGAGATCTCTGCTGTAGATATTGCAGTTCTGGTTTGCATCATACAAATTAAGATCAGTGTGCAAATATTTATGTTCACATATACAAATTAACTGGTGAAAACAAGTGCTTAAGGGGATTTATTAAAGACTTTTCTAGAATAATGGCATGACAATAGCTGGTTTGCTAAAATAATAAAAACCCCAAAAAAATTTTATGCTTTAACAAAATAAACTGTTTCCCGGACTTGTTGCAAGTTCAGATTCCAGTCAATACTTTTTATACAGAGACAACTACCTGTACAAACTGGTTTTACCACAAACACTGCCCAGGGATGCCCCTGGGTAAAACTAGTTGAACAGTAGTTACGGTCTATATAGTGGAATAAATGAAACAAACATTAAAGGAACTGTAAACCCATTACCAAACATTTGAAGTCTTTGCCCTTATTTGTTTATTCACAGGGGTGAGAACGCTTATTCTCATCCTCGTGAATAATATTTGTCAGGGGACACTGGAACTTACCTTCGCTCCGCTCGCAGCCGCTCCTGCTTAACAACCGATGTCCCGACTGTGTGCTCTCTTAGGCGCCATTCGCACCAATACAAGAGATAGGGCGCACGATCGGGACAGAACAGCAGTTCAGTGAAGAAGCGACTGCGAGCGGAGTGGAGTGAAGGTAAGTTCCCCGTCCCCTGAGCAAAATATTATTCACAGGGAGGTGAGAATAACGTTCTCACCTCCTGTGATAATACAAACGGAGGGCAAAGACTTCAAATGTTGAGTTTACAGTTCCTTTAAAACATGCACAATGATAATGTGGAGATTTAAAGGAACATGCATTAGTGTATGTGTAGGTCATCTTTTTTCTGTGCTTGTAATATGAGCAACAAAATGTTAAATTTTGCCACAGCTGAGAGTCCTTCTCTGTTGCGTCAACAGTCCCTTCATGTCCTCCTGAACAACCCCCCCATCTTACAGTGAGAGGCAGGCGCAGATGTAGAGAATGTTAGGAAGTTGTGTGACAGCGTCAGCATCCACAAAGTTTATCCAAGGCAAGAACAAGAGGTAGGAGTACTCAGTCAATCCTACTCCCACAGAATGGCACCACAGGTACATACAATTAGAAGAAAAAAAAAGTTTAGTGATCCTTTGCAGATGAAGGAAATGTATCCATTACAACAACTTTAGTAGTTTCTCTATTAGCTGCTCAAAAATTTCAGCCAATTCGTGGTAATGTATGCCACCTCACTTCCCTATTGATATTTGTTCCTTGTGCCAGCAACTGGAATTGTTTATGTGCCCGAAAATAAAAGAAAACTAGTATCTAATTAATACAGGGTGTCTGAAAAAGTAATCATTGCAGGGTTTTTATTTACAGTGTTAGATTTCATATTCTTTAGGGCACGGCCACACTGCACAGCAAACGCAATCGCACACGGAATTGCAGCGGTTTCATGTGCAATTTTGTTGCGTTTGCACATGTGGTTTCTTCATTAGGTATAATGTAGGAAATCGCATGCAATTGGGATTAAAAATGCAACGCAAATCGCAACGCACCAGAAAACGCGGGTATTCTGTGGCACGTTTTCAATGATCTGGAAAAAATGCAATTGCATGTGCAAACCCAAGAAAAACACGATAGTGTGGCCTAGCACTTAAAGATAAACCTATGGCTAACAGGGGACTTGTGCTTTTTTGGGGGGGTTTCATAAAATTTTATATGGTATAATCCAATATAGTAACATATTATGAAGTCACAATACCAACAGATTTATACAATAAGGAGTAGGATGAAACACATAAAAAATATAAATGGAGTGTAGATTGTCTAGTCAAATTGTGTGGTTTTTGAATAGAAATGGAAATACGTTTGTTAAGAACTAAAACATGCCCATATAATTGTACCCGTCTCACAGAACTACAATAGAAAGGAAATCACAGATGGTCCAATAAGAAATATAAAACCTACTTTTAACAGTTTATTCTTATGTTTACCCTTCCACTTTATCTGTATAATGGTGACTATACATTAGGCCGATTTTATGTGCAATCCAACATTTCCATTGATTGGCTAAAAATTTTAAATTTTCCTGATTATTATTATGCAAAAAATAGATCATAATGATTGTAATTAAGATCGGAAAAGCGTTTTTTTTTAAGTCGATTTGTTAAATAATCGTAGTATCTCGGAAGTTCCGATTAAATGTAAGTGTAATGTAACTCACAATAGACGACAAACAAATTGAATGTCGAACAATATGTATGCTACATCTACGTACAATTAACATTGTACATCTGTCTATTAAAGTATCGTTCGGTTTACAATCGCAATTTAGTTGTACCTTAAGTTGTTTTTCTATACTTTTTTTTTTGCAATTTTTAGTTTTAGAGAATGAACATTGGGTTGAGAGCATTCTTGGTGATTGCGGATAGCTTACAGCAAAAGATGGAGACCCCCTATGCCAGTAACGGAGCCATTCACCCATCTGGTAACACGTTGCGTGTAAAGAAAACCTACTTGAGTAAGACTCTGACCGAAGAGGAGGCCAAAATGTTGGTGAGTAGTAATAACCATTAACTGTTGGCTCCCAGGTTAACTATGCTCTGATTATTTGAGGCAAATTTTGTATAATAAGTTGTATATTTTAGTCACTGTGTCCTGTAGTGGAGCAGGGGCTAATGAAGGGTTTCCAAGATAGAGACATCATAAAATGTTTGCTGGAGGCAGTGAGAGCTCACCACTAAAGAAACATATCTTTCAATGGGCTTAAGGGCTAGGCCACACTGCAGCGTTTTTTCTTTTGCGTTTGCTCATGCGTTTTTTTCAGATGATTGAAAAGGTGGCAACCGGCCGAAAACGCACATTTTCGGGTGCATACGATTGTGCATGCGATTTGCGTTCCGCGTTTTTAATCGCATGCGATTTCCTATACCTAATGAAAAAAACGCAGCGCAAATGCAACAAAATCACACATGAAATCGCATGCAGTTCCATATGCGATTTCGTTTGTGGCCAGTGTGGCCGTGCCCTAAGAGTACGCTAAAAAGGTTGGACAAGTGGACGTATGTTTTTATTAAACTCGATACTATGTTATTCCCATGTTAAATTAAACTTTACTTCCCCTTTTTGCTGCATAAATATTCCCCCAAAAAATTAACACATAACACTTTATGAGGACCTAAGTTCCCCCATTTCCTATCAGAAGAGGTGATTTAGGGCACCTGTAATTCCCCCCTGAATCACCCATGATTGCTAAACGCTCCAGCTGGGACACCAAGCTAAACAGGATAAATGTTGTATTGACAGTTTAAAACTGGATAAAGTGGGGGGAAACTGTCTGATGAAGGTTTGGGAGAGACACCCATATGGCTTCTTTTAAAAATCTTTGTAGTGTAGTTCCTGATCATTGGTGTTATTCCTACAGTTCCTAAGCATTGGTGTCATTCCTACAGTTCCTGAGCATTGGCGTAATCTACGTCCTGAGCATTGGTGTCATTCCTATAGTTCCTGATCATTGGTATAATTCCTACAGTTCTGAGATTGGTGTTATTCCTAAGTCCGATCATTGGTGTAATTCCTACAGTTCCTGAGCATTGATGTATTCCTATAGTTCCTGAATATTGTTGTTGTGTAATTCCTATAGTTCCTAAACATTGGTTTAATTCTACAGTTCCTGGCATTGTTGTAATTCTTACAGTTCTGAACATTGGTGTCATTCCTATAGTTCCTGAACATTGGTGTCATTCCATTAGTTCCTGAATATGTGTTGTGTAATTCCATAGTTCCTAAACATTGGTTAATTCCTACAGTTCCTGGGCATTGTGTAATTCTACAGTCCTGAGCATTGGTGTCTTCCATAGTTCTGAACATTGGTGTCATTCCTATAGTTCCTGAACATGGGTCATTCTATAGTTCCTGATTTGGTGTAATTCCTATAGTTCCTAAACATGGTTTAATTCCTACAGTTCCTGAGCATTGGTTGAATTCTACAGTTCCTGAGAATGGTGTAATTCCTACAGTTCCTGAGCAATGGTGTAATTCCTATAGTTCCTGATCATTGGTTTAATTCCTATAGTTCCTAACATTGGTATAATTCTTACAGTTCCTGAGCATTGGGGTCATTCCTATAGTTTCTGAGCATTGTTTAATTTCTACAGTTCCTGAACATTGGTGTGTAATTCTATAGTTCCTGAATATTGGTGTAATTCCTATAGTTCCTAAACATTGGTTTAATTCCTACAGTTCTGACATTGGTGTAATTCTTACAGTTCCTGAGCATTGGTGTTATTCCTATAGTTCCTGAAAATTGGTGTCATTCCTATAGTCTGAATATTGGTGTAATTCCTATAGTTCCTAAACATTGGTTTAATTCCTACAGTTCCTGAGCATTGGGTTTGTAATTCTACAGTTCCTGAACATTGGTGTCATTCTATAGTCCTGAACATTGGGTCATTCTATAGTTCCTGAATATGGTTGTGTAATTCCTATAGTTCCTAAACATTGGTTTAATTCCTACGTTCCTGGGCATTGGTGTAATTCCTACAGTTCCTGAGCATTGGTGTCATTCCTATAGTTCCTGAACATTGGTGTCATTCCTATAGTTCCTGAACATTGGTGTCATTCATAGTTCCTGAATTTTGGTGTAATTCATAGTTTCCTAAACATTGGTTTAATTCTACAGTTCCTGGCATTGGTGTAATTCCTACAGTTCCTGAGCAATGGTGTAATTCCTACAGTTCCTGAGCAGATGGTGTAATTCCTATAGTTCCTGCATTGGTTAATCCTATAGTCTCCAACATTGGTATAATCTTACAGTTCCTGAGCATTGGGGTCATTCCTATAGTTTGAGCATTGTTTTAATTTCTACAGTTCCTGAACATTGGTGTAATTCCTATAGTTCCTGAATAATTGGTGTCATTCCTATAGTTCCTAAACATGGTTTAATTCCTACAGTTCCTGAGCATTGGTGTAATCTTACAGTCCTGGGCATTGGTGTAATTTACAGTTCCTGAGCATTGGTGTCATTCTTATAGTTCTGAACATTGGTGTCATTCCTATAGTTCCTGAATATTGGTGTATTCCTATAGTTCCTAAACATGGTTTAATTCTATTGTCCTAAACACTTTGGTTTAATTCTACAGTTCCTGAGCATTGGTTTAATTCCTATAGTTCCTGAAATTGTTATACCTACAGTTCCTGAGCATTGGTGTCATTCCTATAGTTCGAACATTGGTGTAATTCTATAGTTCCTAAACATTTGTTTAATTCCTACAGTTCCTGAGCATTAGTTTAATTCCTATAGTTCATAAACATTGGTTTAATTCTCACAGTTCCTGAGCATTGGTGTCATTCCTATAGTGTCCTGAGCATTGGTTTAATTCCCACAGTTCCTGAGCATTGGTTTAATTCCTATATTCTGAAAATTGGTTTAATCTCACAGTTCCTGAGTATGGGTCATTCATAGTTTCCTGAGCATTGGTGTCATTCCTATAGTTCCTGAACTTGGTCATTCCTACAGTTCCTGGGCATTGGTGTCATTCCTACAGTTTCTGAACATTGGTGTCATTCCTACAGTTCCTGGGCATTGGTGTCATTCCTACAGTTTCTGAACATTGGGGTCATTCCTACAGTTTGCTGACATTGGTGTCATTCCTACAGTTCCTGAACATTGGGGTCATTCTACAGTCTGAACATTGGTGTCATTCCTACAGTTCCTGGGCATTTGTGTCATTCCTACAGTTTCTGAACATTGGTGTCATTCCTACAGTTCCTGGGCATTGGTGTCATTCCTACAGTTTCTTAACATTGGTGTCATTCCTACAGTTCCTGAGCATTGATGTAATTCCTATAGTTCCTAAACATTGGTTAATTCACAGTTCCTGAGCATGGTGTAATTCATTACGTTCCTGAGCATTGGTGTCATTCCTATAGTCCTGAAAAGTCATTGGTGTATTCCTATAGTTCCTGAACATTGGTGTCATTCCTATAGTTCCTGAATATTGGTGTAATTCCTATAGTTCCAAAACATTGGTTTAATTCCTACAGTTCCTGAGCATTGATGTAATTCCTATAGTTCCTAAACAATTAAAACCAAGTTTAGGAACTATAGGCATTACATCAATGCTCAGGAACTGTAGGAATTAACCAATGTTTTGGAAACTATAGGAATTACACCAATATTCAGGAACTTAGGAATGACACCAATGTCAGGAACTATAGGAATGCACACAATGTTCAGGAACTATAGGAATGACACCAATGCTCAGGAACTGAAGAATACACCAATGCTCAGGAACTGTAGGAATTAAACCAATGTTAGGAACTATAGGAATTACATCAATGGTCAGGAACTGTAGGAATGACACCAATGTTAGAAACTGTAGAATGACACCAATGCCCAGGAACTGTAGGAATGACACCATGTTTAGAAACTGTAGGAATGACACAAATGCCAGGAACTGTAGGAATGCACCAATGTTCAGGAACTGTAGGAATGACCCCAATGTTCAGGAACTGTAGGAATGACACCAATGTTCAGAAACTGTAGGAATGACCCCAATGTTCAGAAACTGTAGGAATGACACCAATGCCCAGGAACTGTAGGAATGACACCAATGTTCAGAAACTGTAGGAATGACACCAATGCCCAGGAACTGTAGGAATGACCAATGTTCAGGAACTAAGGAATGACACCAATGCTCAGGAATATAGGAATGACCAACTCAGGAACTGTAGGAATAAAACAATTTCAGGAAATATAGGAATTAAACCAATGCTCAGGAACTGTGGGAATTAAACCAATGCTCAGGAACTATAGGAATGACACCAATGCTCAGGAACTGTGAGAATAAACCAATGTTTATGAACTATAGGAATTAAACTAATGTCAGGAACTGTAGGAATAAACAAATGTTTAGGAACTATAGGAATTACACCAATGTTCAGGAACTATAGGAATGACACCAATGCTCAGGAACTGTAGGTATTAAACCAATTCAGGAACTATAGGAATTAACACCATGCTCAGGAACTGTAGGAATTAAACCAATGTTTAGGAACAATAAGAATTAAACCAATGTTTAGGAATATAGGAATTACACCAATATCAGGAACTAAGGAAGACACCAATGTTCAGGAACTATAAGAATGACACCAATGCTCAGAACTGAGGAATTACACCAATGCCCAGGAACTGTAGAATTACACCAATGCTCAGGAACTGTAGGAATTAAACCATGTTTAGGAACTATAGGATTACACCAATATTCAGGAACTATAGGAATTACACCAATGTTCAGGAACTGTAGAAATTAAACAATGCTCAGGAACTATAGGAATGACCCCAATGCTCAGGAACTGTAAGAATATACCAATGTTTAGGAACTATAGGAATTAAACCAATGATCAGGAACTATAGGAATTACACCATGCTCAGGAAATGTAGGAATTAACCATTGCTCAGGAACTGTAGGAATTACACCAATGCTCAGGAACTGTAGGAATTAAACCAATGTTTAGGAACTATAGGAATTACACCAAAATTCAGGAACTATAGGAATGACACCAATGTTCAGGAACTATAGGAATGACACCAATGTTCAGGAACTATAGGAATGACACCAATGCTCAGGAACGTAGGAATTACACCAATGCCAGGAACTGTAGGAATTAAACCAATGTTTAGGAACTATAGGAATTACACCAATATAGGAACTAAGGAATGACACCAATGTTCAGGAACTATAGGAATGACCCAATGTTCAGGAACTGTAGAATTACACCAATGCTCGGAACTGTAGGAATTAAACCAATGTTTAGGAACTATAGGAATTACACCATATTCAGGAACTATAGGAATGACCCCAATGTTCAGGAACTATGGAATGACACCAATGCTCAGGAACTGTAAGAATTACACCAATGCTCAGGAACTGTAGGAATTAAACCAATGTTAGGAACTATAGGAATTACACCAATATTCAGGAACTATAGAAATTACAACAATGTTCAGAACTGTAGAATTAAACAATGCTCAGGAACTATAGGAATGACCCCATGTCAGGAACTGTAAGAATTATACAATGTTTAGGAAATAGATAGGAATTAAACCAATGATCAGGAACTATGGAATTACACCATTGCTCAGGAACTGTAGGAATTACACCATGCTCAGGAACTGTAGGAATTACACCAATGCTCAGAAACTGTAGGAATTAAACCAATGTTTAGGAACTATAGGAATACACCAAAATTCAGGAACTATAGGAGACACCAATGTTCAGGAACTATAGGAAGACACCAATGTTCAGGAACTATAGGAATGACACCAATGCTCAGGAACTGTAGGAATTACACCAATGCCAGGAATGTAGGAATAAACCAATGTTTAGGAACTATAGGAATTACACCCAATATTCAGGAACTATAGGAATGACACCAATGTTCAGGAACTATAGGATGACCAATGTTCAGGAACTGTAAGAATTACACCATGCTCAGGAACTGTAGGAATTAAACCAATGTTTAGGACTATAGGAATTACACCAATATTCAGGAACTATAGGAATTACATCAATGTAGGAACTGTAGGAATACACCAATGATCAGGAACTATAGGAATGACACCAATGCTCAGGACGTAGGAATTATACCAATGATCAGGAACTATAGGAATGACACCAATGCTCAGGAACTGTAGAATTACGCCAATGTCAGGAACTGTAGGAATGACACCAATGCTTAGGAACTGAGAATGACACCAATGATCAGGAACTACACTACAAAGATGTTTAAAAAGAAGCCATATGGGTGTCTCTCCCAAACTTCATCAGACAGTTTCCCCACCTTTATCCAGTTTTAAACTGTCAATACAACATTTATCCTGTTTAGCTTGGTGTCCCAGCTGGAGGCTTTAGCAATCATGGGTGATTCGGGGGGAATTACAGGTGCCCTAAATCACTCTTCTGTGGAAAATGGGGGAACTTTAGGTCCTCATAAAGTGTATGTGTTAATTGTTTGGGGGAATATTTATGCAGCAAAAAAGGGGAAGTAAAGATTTAATTTAACATGGGAATAACATAGTATCGGAGGTTGAATAAAAACATACGTCCATCTTGTCAACCTTTTTAGCGTACTCTTAGGGCACGGCCAAACTGCGCACAAACGAAATCGCATATGGAACTGCATGCGATTTCATGTTGATTTTGTTGCATTTGCGCATGCGTTTTTTTCATTAGGTATAGGAAATCGCATGCGATTAAACGCGGAACGCAAATCGCATGCACAATCGTAATGCACCCGAAAATGTGCGTTTTCGGCGGTTGCCACCTTTTCAATCATCTGAAAAAAACGCAGCAAAGAGCAAACGAAAAAAACGCTGCAGTGTGGCCTAGCCCTTAAGCCCATTGAAAGATATGTATCTTTAGTGGTGAGCTCTTCACTGCTCCAGCAAACATTTTATGAGTCTCTATCTTGGAAACCCTTCATTAGCCCCTGCTCCACTACAGGACACAGTGACTAAAATATACAACTTATTATACAAAATTTAGCCTCAAATAATCAGAGCATAGTTAACCTGGGAGCCAACAGTTAATGGTTATTATACTCACCAATCATTTTGGCCTCCTCTTCGGTCAGAGTCTTACCAAGTAGGTTTTCTTTACACGCAACGTGTTACCAGAGTGGGTGAATGGCTCCATGACTGGCAGGGGGGTCTCCATCTTTTTGCTGTAAGCTATCCGCAATCACCAAGAATGCTCTCAACCCAATGTTCATTCTCTAAAAATTGCAAAAAAAAAAAGTAGATTAGAACAACTTAAGGTAACACTACAATTGCGATTGTAAACCGAACGATACTTTAATAGACAGATGTACAATGTTAATTGTACGTAGATGTAGCATACATATTGTTCGACATTCAATTTGTTTGTCGTCTATTGTGAGGTTACATTACACTACATTTAATCGGAACTTCCGAGATACTACGATTATTTAACAAATCGACTTAAAAAAAAACGCTTTTCCGATCTTAATTACAATCGATATTATGATCTAATTTTGCATAATAATAATCAGGAAAATTAAAAATTTTTAGCCAATCAATGGAAATGTTGGATTGCACATAAAATCGGGCCTAATGTATAGTCACCATTATACAGATAAAGTGGAAGGGTAACATAAGAATAAACGTTTAAAAGTAGGTTTATTTATTTCTTTTGGACCATCTGTGATTTCCTTTCTATTGTAGTTCTGTGGAGACGGGTACAATATATGGGCATTGGTTTAGTTCTAGTAACAAACGTATTTCCATTTCTATTCAAAAACACACAAGTTGACAGACAATCTACACTCCATTTATATTTTTATGTGTTTCATGCATACTCCTATTGTTATAATCTGTTGGTATTGTGACTTCATAATATGTTACTATATTGGATTATACCATAAATAAAATTTATTGAAACCCCCCCAAAAAGAACAAGTCCCCTGTTAGCATATGTTTATCTTTAAGCGCTAGGCCACACTATCGTGTTTTTCTTGGGTTTGACATGCAATGCATTTTTTCCAGATCATTGAAAACGTGCCACAGAATACCGCGTTTTCTGGTGCGTTGCGATTTGCGTTTGCATTTTTAATCCCAATTGCATGCGATTTCCTACATTATACCTAATGAAGAAACCACATGTGCAAACGCAACAAAATTGCACATGAAACCGCATGCAATTCCGTGTGCGATTGCGTTTGCTGTGCAGTGTGGCCGTGCCCTAAAGGAATATGAAATCTAACACTGTAAATAAAAACCTGCCAATGATTACTTTTTCAGACACCCTGTATTAATTAGATTACTAGTTTTCTTTTTATTTTCGGGCACATAAACAATTCCAGTTGCTGGCACAAGGAACAATATCAATAGGGAAGTGGAGGTGGCATTACATTACCACGAATTGGCTGAAATTTTATGAGCAGCTAATAGAGAACTACTAAAGTTGTTGTAATGGATACATTTCCTTCATCTGCAAAGGATCACTAAACTTTTTTTTCTTCTAATTGTATGTACCTGTGGTGCCATTCTGTGGGAAGTAGGATTGACTGGTACTCCTACCTCTTGTTCTTGCCTTGGATAAACTTTGTGGATGCTGACAGCTGTCACACAACTTCCTAACTTCTCTACTATCTGCGCCTGCCTGCTCACTGTATAGAGGGGGGGGTATGTTCAGGAGGGACATGAAGGGACTGTTGACGCAACAAGAAGGGACTCTCAGCTGTGGCAAAATTTAACATTTTGTTCTCTAATACAAGCACAGAAAAAAGATGACCTACACATACACTAATGCATGTTCCTTTAAATCTCCACATTATCAGTGTGCATGTTTTAAAGGAACTGTAAACTCAACATTTGAAGTCTTTGCCCTCCGTTTGTTATTCACAGGAGGTGAGAACGTTATTCTCACCTCCCTGTGAATAATATTTTGCTAGGGGACGGGGAACTTACCTTCACTCCACTCCGCTCGCAGTCGCTTCTTCACTGAACTGCTGTTCTGTCCCGATCGTGCGCCCTATCTCTTGTATTGGTGCGAATGCGCCTAAGAGAGCCACATAGTCGGGACATCGGTTGTTAGAGCAGGAGCGGCTGCGAGCGGAGCGAAGGTAAGTTCCAGTGTCCCCTGAGCAAAATTATTCACAGGGAGGTGAGAATAAGCGTTCTCACTCCCTGTGAATAATACAAATGAGGGCAAAGACTTCAAATGTTTGGTAATGGGTTTACAGTTCCTTTAATGTTTGTTTCATTTATTCCACTATAATAGACCGTAACTACTGTTCAACTAGTTTTACCCAGGGGCATCCCTAGGGCAGTGTTTGTGGTAAAACCAGTTGTACAGGTAGTTGTCTCGATAAAAAGTATTGACTGGAATTGAATTGCAGACAAGTCCGGGAAACAGTTTATTTTGTTAAAGCATTAAAAGATTTTTTTGGGTTTTATTATTTTAGCAGAACCAGCTATTGTCATGCATTATCATAGAAAAGTCATTTAATAAAATCCCTTAAGCACTTGTTTTCACCAGTTAATTGTATATATGTGAACATAAATATTTGCACACTGATCTTAATTTGTATGATGCAAACCAGAACTGCAATATCTACAGCAGGATCTCCAAACATTCAACAGGGTGTACTTCCCTCTGGTTTGTTTAGACATCATCCAGAGATTAGACATGCATGAAGACTGATGAAATGGCTCAAACTTCAGGTGGGTAAAGCAAATGACAGCAAGCCAAAGAATAAATTGACGCCACATTGAATCAAAGAGCAAAACAGTTCTGGACTTTGAGAAAACGCGTATTCATTGTATGTAGAGTGACGTTTAAAAAGTTCCTGAACACATGCAAGCTGTGCAAAACATTATAGAGACATTATATCGTCTTTTTTATTTACGTATTTATTTATATTCTAGTATGTTTTCTTTGATAAAATGTGTAAATACAAGGAAAAAGATCCACCTCGCCGCCCCAAAACGCTCATGCAGCAAACGCATGAAAGGCAAGATTCCCAATATGGCCTCCTCATTTAAACTGCCAGGGTTACTGGTGTCTATTTTGCCCTAACCAATCAGATATTATTTAACATTTGAAAGCTAACATCTGATTGGTTGGGGCAAATTAGCAACATTTTTAACAATAAGAACTTTATTGAATCTCCCTGTAGAACATCTCTTCGTTAGTTCGGTAGAAAATGAAAATTAAATTACCTCTGGGTTAAAACTGAAAGCTTTTGCTGCTTTTCCAACACACAAAAGGTCAAAAATAATTTCTTTCATTGCAAATCCAATCTTTCCTAAAGGAATATTAAAAAAATACTGTCATTTAAATAGGAGATTAAACACATTTTGAGGCATTTTAGATGTTATGAACAAGACAGTCAACATTGAAAGATATTTTGTACATGTCTAAAGGAGACATTCCTATTTAAAGTTAGTTTTGTTTTTTAAATGTTTAGTCTAAGGTTCAGTTTTATGTTTATTACTGCAAAAAAAAAAATAATCTAGGGGTTATAAATTAAAATAACAGGATTTCAGCGATGTACGGTAAGTGACCGAAACCTTCTCCAACAGGAAGATTTTAAATCCTGCTATGTAAAGGGTTTCTGTGTGAGCAGCTATTAGAATGGAATCACACTGCCTCTAGGAAAATATCTTACCCTGTGTACACAGATCCTATTAAGATTCAAAGGAGAACTATCGTGTGTACAAAGTTTTTCTTAAGAACGGTTAAAATGAAAAGTAATTGGATCGGGATATAGAACTGGTATCTCCACCTCCCAATATTGTTTCTGTGAGGAGAACCAGCCAAAAAAAACTGATTCTGCCAGTCTTCCTCCCGGCTTCAGCACTATCTTAATACAGGACTAGTCCAGGACTAACCGACAAATGAAAACTGTACATGCTGTAGCTTTTAAACAAAGCAATATTGTGAAGTAGGAACAATCATCCACCTCGCTGGTACTTTCATTTTTAAAAAGTTAATTTTCAGAGTATACTTATCCTTTAAACCCCACCATTTCTTGTACAAATGACCTTCTTCCAAGTTTTAAGCGAAACAGTACAGACAGAAAGAGCAATAACGGACCCTGACCAAACTAATTTATCTCTGATCTAAGGGTACATTTTGGATGTAAAGGTATGGTGATTTATGCCACAATTTTTACTAGCTAGATATTAGCATCAATGCACCAATCGTCCCACCTGAAGCTGGCAAAGTAGATTAGATCGTTCCTGATAAGTTCATAATAAAAGAGATTTTTGGTTGGTTACACAAAAACTAAAATAACAAAGGCTTAATAGTAATTAACACTAACAGTCATGTGACCATGGAGAAAGAATAAAGTAATACTAAGGCATAGATTGTTTGGTTACTCCCCTACACAAAAAAATGTTCCTCTTTAAAAATTTAAAGGGAAAGTTTCCCCTTTCAAATGTAAAATTGTATATTGGTAAATCACACTCCAAAACCCAAAGCTCTCCAAGTTTTTTTTAACAAGCTTTTACATGCTCAGAGGAGGCAGCTAGGGTAAAAGCACCAGTTATTGGCAGTGAGTGTATTTGTTACATCCATGACTGACATGCTGCTAACTGGAAGAACCAGGAAGCAGAGAGAGATGTAACAGAATATCAGGCAGCATTTCAGTTTAGACTTACACTTCAGCTTTCTAACTACTGCAGTTAAGAGTTTTGGGGGGGGTGATTTATCTATCTACAATTTTACATTTGAACAACTCACGTTACACCAAAAAAAGCCAAGCTCTTCCCAAAACCCAGCACTTAATTACCATGAATACTACATCATTCATGTGGAATTCTGGGCAGTGGTAGTTTAGAGTGCAAAATAGGCAACTCACTAGTGTGACCAGGCGGTCCAGTGGACTGACTGTAACAATGACTGTTGCTGCCCCTCATTCAGGAAAATTCCTTCCTTACCTGCGCAATGAACTGTATAATCTTAACAAAGATGTTAGTGGCATATCCACGTGGTACCACGCCACGGGAACCTTTAGGGAACAGGGTCCCAATAATGGTAGTGAGGCGCGCTGCTGTAATAAAACAAACAACACATGACACTTACAATAGTGATGTGATCAGTCACAATACTAGACTCACCACAGGTTATTACTCTTTTAATTAGGAATTAAACTAATAATTCAGTGGACTATTACTTATATTTATAGCTGTCTCTCTTAAGTGGGAAAAACCCTTAACACTAAAACCCCCTGGACCAATATTTTGTGATTGATATTATTCTCCAATATCAATTGAAAATAAATGGTAAAGTTGATCCAACAGTAATGTCGAGTCAAATATAATCAATCAAATATTGGAATAGTATACGGCTAGCATTAGTGTATTGTGCAAGCCAATCTGTCGCAGTGTTTATTATGATGTGTGTAGAAAACTGCTGTAATACAGGCACACCTTACATTTTGGACATTATTACAGGCAGATGTGGAAACGTCCTGTGCTATTTCAGATCTCTAATAAGTGAAAGCAACGTTCCTTTAACAAACTATAATGTGTGTGCTGCTGATTATTTAGCATTGCAGTTACATACCTCTGTGTAGCTGTGTTGCTTTCACATTTTATTCGAATCATATACACCCACAGTAGTCTGTACAAGGATTCCAGTGCAACCCGTGCCATTTTGGGGTCCTTATTCTAGAATAAAGAAATGCAATTTAACACATAGAACTTGATCTTCCCTTGCTTGCACCAACTCTACTTTGGGATTATCTAGGGATCTCGGTGCCATGGCACACCATAAATATAAAGGGCTTGTCCACCCAAACCACTAAAATCTATAATTATCTCTCCAATATGCTTTCTAATCCCCCCAAACCCCAATTGTTACTTGCCTACCTTTGGTTCTTGAAGCTCCTTATTCCCCCCGTCCTTGCCTCCTCTGAAGCTCTTACAGAGCAGATGCAGAGGCGCACTAGTATGGAGCCATAAGTGATTGGCTTTACGTCACTGACTGCTGCAACCAAGAAGGAAGCCAGCACCATGTCAGAGATCGGAGGGCATAAGTAGCTTCAGAGACAATGAGGAGGTATATATTTTACTTCTGGGGGTGGACATGCTCTTTGTGTTTAAAACTAAATGGCCCTACAAGAAAGACATCTTCCTCCTTTTATTTCAGACACTCCGGTGAGAGAAAATCTATGAAAACCAGAGTCTCCTTTTGTGTTCCAGCCTAATTGTAAAAACGTTACATATACTGGTTACTGTTACAATTATACAGGTACAGAGAGTTCTACACCTGTAGAAAATAAATTATTCTGTGAATTCTAATAACATTGTATTTCACAGAATGGTGTACATTGCCCCATATAGAAGTTCCCGACTATTTTGAAAATAAACATAAAATTTGAAATCTTGCAAATACTTACTTTGAGGTTTGAAAGCAATTGTTGAGAGAAAATATGCCATCTGTTTAGAAAAAACATTTTCTGGCTGACACAAAGCAGACATGTCACTAAAGGGTACAATGCCTGGGTAGAGACAAAGGAAACCATGGAATTAGGATAACACATCCTAGGAACTAGTTCCTAGATGTGTTATCCTAATTCCATGGTTTCCTTTGTCTCTACCCAGGCATTGTACCCTTAGTGACATGTCTGCTTTGTGTCAGCCAGAAAATGTTTTTTCTAAACAGATGGCATATTTTCTCCTCAAACAATTGCTTTCAAACCTCAAAGTAAGTATTTGCAAGATTTCAAATTTTATGTTTATTTTCAAAATAGTCGGGAACTTCTATATGGGGCAATGTACACCATTCTGTGAAATACAATGTTATTAGAATTCACAGAATAATTTATTTTCTACAGGTGTAGAACTCTCTGTACCTGTATAATTGTAACAGTAACCAGTATATGTAACAGTTTTTACAATTAGGCTGGAACACAAAAGGAGACTCTGGTTTTCATAGATTTTCTCTCACCGGAGTGTCTGAAATAAAAGGAGGAAGATGTCTTTCTTGTAGGGCCATTTAGTTTTAAACACAAAGAGCATGTCCACCCCCAGAAGTAAAATATATACCTCCTCATTGTCTCTGAAGCTACTTATGCCCTCCGATCTCTGACATGGTGCTGGCTTCCTTCTTGGTTGCAGCAGTCAGTGACGTAAAGCCAATCACTTATGGCTCCATACTAGTGCGCCTCTGCATCTGCTCTGTAAGAGCTTCAGAGGAGGCAAGGACGGGGGGAATAAGGAGCTTCAAGAACCAAAGGTAGGCAAGTAACAATTGGGGTTTGGGGGGATTAGAAAGCATATTGGAGAGATAATTATAGATTTTAGTGGTTTGGGTGGACAAGCCCTTTATATTTATGGTGTGCCATGGCACCGAGATCCCTAGATAATCCCAAAGTAGAGTTGGTGCAAGCAAGGGAAATCAAGTTCTATGTGTTAAATTGCATTTCTTTATTCTAGAATAAGGACCCCAAAATGGCACGGGTTGCACTGGAATCCTTGTACAGACTACTGTGGGTGTATATGATTCGAATAAAATGTGAAAGCAACACAGCTACACAGAGGTATGTAACTGCAATGCTAAATAATCAGCAGCACACACATTATAGTTTGTTAAAGGAACGTTGCTTTCACTTATTAGAGATCTGAAATAGCACAGGACGTTTCCACATCTGCCTGTAATAATGTCCAAAATGTAAGGTGTGCCTGTATTACAGCAGTTTTCTACACACATCATAATAAACACTGCGACAGATTGGCTTGCACAATACACTAATGCTAGCCGTATACTATTCCAATATTTGATTGATTATATTTGACTCGACATTACTGTTGGATCAACTTTACCATTTATTTTCAATTGATATTGGAGAATAATATCAATCACAAAATATTGGTCCAGGGGGTTTTAGTGTTAAGGGTTTTTCCCACTTAAGAGAGACAGCTATAAATATAAGTAATAGTCCACTGAATTATTAGTTTAATCCTAATTAAAAGAGTAATAACCTGTGGTGAGTCTAGTATTGTGACTGATCACATCACTATTGTAAGTGTCATGTGTTGTTTGTTTTATTACAGCAGCGCGCCTCACTACCATTATTGGGACCCTGTTCCCTAAAGGTTCCCGTGGCGTGGTACCACGTGGATATGCCACTAACATCTTTGTTAAGATTATACAGTTCATTGCGCAGGTAAGGAAGGAATTTTCCTGAATGAGGGGCAGCAACAGTCATTGTTACAGTCAGTCCACTGGACCGCCTGGTCACACTAGTGAGTTGCCTATTTTGCACTCTAAACTACCACTGCCCAGAATTCCACATGAATGATGTAGTATTCATGGTAATTAAGTGCTGGGTTTTGGGAAGAGCTTGGCTTTTTTTGGTGTAACGTGAGTTGTTCAAATGTAAAATTGTAGATAGATAAATCACCCCCCCAAAACTCTTAACTGCAGTAGTTAGAAAGCTGAAGTGTAAGTCTAAACTGAAATGCTGCCTGATATTCTGTTACATCTCTCTCTGCTTCCTGGTTCTTCCAGTTAGCAGCATGTCAGTCATGGATGTAACAAATACACTCACTGCCAATAACTGGTGCTTTTACCCTAGCTGCCTCCTCTGAGCATGTAAAAGCTTGTTAAAAAAAACTTGGAGAGCTTTGGGTTTTGGAGTGTGATTTACCAATATACAATTTTACATTTGAAAGGGGAAACTTTCCCTTTAAATTTTTAAAGAGGAACATTTTTTGTGTAGGGGAGTAACCAAACAATCTATGCCTTAGTATTACTTTATTCTTTCTCCATGGTCACATGACTGTTAGTGTTAATTACTATTAAGCCTTTGTTATTTTAGTTTTTGTGTAACCAACCAAAAATCTCTTTTATTATGAACTTAATCAGGACACGATCTAATCTACTTTGCCAGCTTCAGGTGGGACGATTGGTGCATTGATGCTAATATCTAGCTAGTAAAAATTGTGGCATAAATCACCATACCTTTACATCCAAAATGTACCCTTAGATCAGAGATAAATTAGTTTGGTCAGGGTCCGTTATTGCTCTTTCTGTCTGTACTGTTTCGCTTAAAACTTGGAAGAAGGTCATTTGTACAAGAAATGGTGGGGTTTAAAGGATAAGTATACTCTGAAAATTAACTTTTTAAAAATGAAAAGTACCAGCGAGGTTGGATGATTGTTCCTACTTCACAATATTGCTTTGTTTAAAAGCTACAGCATGTACAGTTTTCATTTGTCGGTTAGTCCTGGACTAGTCCTGTATTAAGATAGTGCTGAAGCCGGGAGGAAGACTGGCAGAATCAGTTTTTTTTGGCTGGTTCTCCTCACAGAAACAATATTGGGAGGTGGAGATACCAGTTCTATATCCCGATCCAATTACTTTTCATTTTAACCGTTCTTAAGAAAAACTTTGTACACACGATAGTTCTCCTTTGAATCTTAATAGGATCTGTGTACACAGGGTAAGATATTTTCCTAGAGGCAGTGTGATTCCATTCTAATAGCTGCTCACACAGAAACCCTTTACATAGCAGGATTTAAAATCTTCCTGTTGGAGAAGGTTTCGGTCACTTACCGTACATCGCTGAAATCCTGTTATTTTAATTTATAACCCCTAGATTATTTTTTTTTTTGCAGTAATAAACATAAAACTGAACCTTAGACTAAACATTTAAAAAACAAAACTAACTTTAAATAGGAATGTCTCCTTTAGACATGTACAAAATATCTTTCAATGTTGACTGTCTTGTTCATAACATCTAAAATGCCTCAAAATGTGTTTAATCTCCTATTTAAATGACAGTATTTTTTTAATATTCCTTTAGGAAAGATTGGATTTGCAATGAAAGAAATTATTTTTGACCTTTTGTGTGTTGGAAAAGCAGCAAAAGCTTTCAGTTTTAACCCAGAGGTAATTTAATTTTCATTTTCTACCGAACTAACGAAGAGATGTTCTACAGGGAGATTCAATAAAGTTCTTATTGTTAAAAATGTTGCTAATTTGCCCCAACCAATCAGATGTTAGCTTTCAAATGTTAAATAATATCTGATTGGTTAGGGCAAAATAGACACCAGTAACCCTGGCAGTTTAAATGAGGAGGCCATATTGGGAATCTTGCCTTTCATGCGTTTGCTGCATGAGCGTTTTGGGGCGGCGAGGTGGATCTTTTTCCTTGTATTTACACATTTTATCAAAGAAAACATACTAGAATATAAATAAATACGTAAATAAAAAAGACGATATAATGTCTCTATAATGTTTTGCACAGCTTGCATGTGTTCAGGAACTTTTTAAACGTCACTCTACATACAATGAATACGCGTTTTCTCAAAGTCCAGAACTGTTTTGCTCTTTGATTCAATGTGGCGTCAATTTATTCTTTGGCTTGCTGTCATTTGCTTTACCCACCTGAAGTTTGAGCCATTTCATCAGTCTTCATGCATGTCTAATCTCTGGATGATGTCTAAACAAACCAGAGGGAAGTACACCCTGTTGAATGTTTGGAGATCCTGCTGTAGATATTGCAGTTCTGGTTTGCATCATACAAATTAAGATCAGTGTGCAAATATTTATGTTCACATATATACAATTAACTGGTGAAAACAAGTGCTTAAGGGATTTTATTAAATGACTTTTCTATGATAATGCATGACAATAGCTGGTTCTGCTAAAATAATAAAACCCAAAAAAATCTTTTAATGCTTTAACAAAATAAACTGTTTCCCGGACTTGTCTGCAATTCAATTCCAGTCAATACTTTTTATCGAGACAACTACCTGTACAACTGGTTTTACCACAAACACTGCCCTAGGGATGCCCCTGGGTAAAACTAGTTGAACAGTAGTTACGGTCTATTATAGTGGAATAAATGAAACAAACATTAAAGGAACTGTAAACCCATTACCAAACATTTGAAGTCTTTGCCCTCATTTGTATTATTCACAGGGAGTGAGAACGCTTATTCTCACCTCCCTGTGAATAATTTTGCTCAGGGGACACTGGAACTTACCTTCGCTCCGCTCGCAGCCGCTCCTGCTCTAACAACCGATGTCCCGACTATGTGGCTCTCTTAGGCGCATTCGCACCAATACAAGAGATAGGGCGCACGATCGGGACAGAACAGCAGTTCAGTGAAGAAGCGACTGCGAGCGGAGTGGAGTGAAGGTAAGTTCCCCGTCCCCTAGCAAAATATTATTCACAGGGAGGTGAGAATAACGTTCTCACCTCCTGTGAATAACAAACGGAGGGCAAAGACTTCAAATGTTGAGTTTACAGTTCCTTTAAAACATGCACACTGATAATGTGGAGATTTAAAGGAACATGCATTAGTGTATGTGTAGGTCATCTTTTTTCTGTGCTTGTATTAGCAAACAAAATGTTAAATTTTGCCACAGCTGAGAGTCCTTCTTGTTGCGTCAACAGTCCCTTCATGTCCCTCCTGAACATACCCCCCCCCATCTATACAGTGAGCAGGCAGGCGCAGATAGTAGAGAAGTTAGGAAGTTGTGTGACAGCTGTCAGCATCCACAAAGTTTATCCAAGGCAAGAACAAGAGGTAGGAGTACCAGTCAATCCTACTTCCCACAGAATGGCACCACAGGTACATACAATTAGAAGAAAAAAAAGTTTAGTGATCCTTTGCAGATGAAGGAAATGTATCCATTACAACAACTTTAGTAGTTTCTCTATTAGCTGCTCATAAAATTTCAGCCAATTCGTGGTAATGTAATGCCACCTCCACTTCCCTATTGATATTGTTCCTTGTGCCAGCAACTGGAATTGTTTATGTGCCCGAAAATAAAAAGAAAACTAGTAATCTAATTAATACAGGGTGTCTGAAAAAGTAATCATTGGCAGGTTTTTTATTTACAGTGTTAGATTTCATATTCCTTTAGGGCACGGCCACACTGCACAGCAAACGCAATCGCACACGGAATTGCATGCGGTTTCATGTGCAATTTTGTTGCGTTTGCACATGTGGTTTCTTCATTAGGTATAATGTAGGAAATCGCATGCAATTGGGATTAAAAATGCAGAACGCAAATCGCAACGCACCAGAAAACGCGGTATTCTGTGGCACGTTTCAATGATCTGGAAAAAATGCATTGCATGTCAAACCCAAGAAAAACACGATAGTGTGGCCTAGCACTTAAAGATAAACATATGCTAACAGGGGACTTGTTCTTTTTGGGGGGGTTTCAATAAATTTTATTTATGGTATAATCCAATATAGTAACATATTATGAAGTCACAATACCAACAGATTATAACAAAGGAGTATGCATGAAACACATAAAAATATAAATGGAGTGTAGATTGTCTGTCAACTTGTGTGTTTTTGAATAGAAATGGAAATACGTTTGTTACTAGAACTAAACCAATGCCCATATATTGTACCCGTCTCCACAGAACTACAATAGAAAGGAAATCACAGATGGTCCAAAAGAAATAAATAAACCTACTTTTAACGTTTATTCTTTATGTTACCCTTCCACTTTATCTGTATAATGGTGACTATACATTAGGCCCGATTTTATGTGCAATCCAACATTTCCATTGATTGGCTAAAAATTTTTAATTTTCCTGATTATTATTATGCAAAATTAGATCATAATATCGATTGTAATTAAGATCGGAAAAGCGTTTTTTTTTAAGTCGATTTGTTAAATAATCGTAGTATCTCGGAAGTTCCGATTAAATGTAGTGTAATGTAACCTCACAATAGACGACAAACAAATTGAATGTCGAACAATATGTATGCTACATCTACGTACAATTAACATTGTACATCTGTCTATTAAAGTATCGTTCGGTTTACAATCGCAATTGTAGTGTTACCTTAAGTTGTTCTAATCTACTTTTTTTTTTTGCAATTTTTAGAGAATGAACATTGGGTTGAGAGCATTCTTGGTGATTGCGGATAGCTTACAGCAAAAAGATGGAGACCCCCCTGCCAGTCATGGAGCCATTCACCACTCTGGTAACACGTTGCGTGTAAAGAAAACCTACTTGAGTAAGACTCTGACCGAAGAGGAGGCCAAAATGATTGGTGAGTTAATAACCATTAACTGTTGGCTCCCAGGTTAACTATGCTCTGATTATTTGAGGCTAAATTTTGTATAATAATTGTATATTTTAGTCACTGTGTCCTGTAGTGGAGCAGGGGCTAATGAAGGGTTTCCAAGATAGAGACTCATAAAATGTTTGCTGGAGCAGTGAAGAGCTCACCACTAAAGATACATATCTTTCAATGGGCTTAAGGGCTAGGCCACACTGCAGCGTTTTTTTCGTTTGCTCTTTGCTGCGTTTTTTTCAGATGATTGAAAAGGTGGCAACCGCCGAAAACGCACATTTTCGGGTGCATTACGATTGTGCTGCGATTTGCGTTCCGCGTTTAATCGCATGCGATTTCCTATACCTAATGAAAAAAACGCATGCGCAAATGCAACAAAATCAACATGAATCGCATGCAGTTCCATATGCGATTTCGTTTGTGCGCAGTTGGCCGTGCCCTAAGAGTACGCTAAAAAGGTTGACAAGATGGACGTATGTTTTTATTCAACCTCCGATACTATGTTATTCCCATGTTAAATTAAATCTTTACTTCCCCTTTTTTGCTGCATAAATATTCCCCCAAACAATTAACACATACACTTTATGAGGACCTAAAGTTCCCCCATTTTCCACAGAAAGAGTGATTTAGGGCACCTGTAATTCCCCCCGAATCACCCATGATTGCTAAAGCCTCCAGCTGGGACACCAAGCTAAACAGGATAAATGTTGTATTGACAGTTTAAAACTGGATAAAGGTGGGGAAACTGTCTGATGAAGGTTTGGGAGAGACACCCATATGGCTTCTTTTTAAACATCTTTGTAGTGTAGTTCCTGATCATTGGTGTCATTCTCAGTTCCTAAGCATTGGTGTCATTCCTACAGTTCCTGACATTGGCGTAATTCTACAGTTCCTGAGCATTGGTGTCATTCCTATAGTTCCTGATCATTGGTATAATTCCTACAGTCCTGAGCATTGGTGTCATTCCTATAGTTCCTGATCATTGGTGTATTCCTACAGTTCCTACATTGATGTAATTCCTATAGTTCCTGAATATTGGTGTAATTCCTATAGTCCTAAACATTGGTTTAATTCCTACAGTTCCTGAGCATGGTGTAATTCTTACAGTTCCTGAACATTGGTGCATCCTATAGTTCCTGAACATTGGTGTCATTCCTATAGTTCCTGAATATTGGGTGTAATTCCTATAGTTCCTAAACATTGGTTTAATTCCTACATTCCTGGCATTGGTGTAATTCCTACAGTTCCTGAGCATTGGTGTCATTCCTATAGTTCCTGAACATTGGTGTCTTCCTATAGTTCCTGAACATTGGTGTCTCCTATAGTTCCTGAATTTTGGTGTATTCCTATAGTTCCTAAACATTGGTTTAATTCCTACAGTTCTGAGCATTGGTGTAATTCCTACAGTTCCTGAGCAATGGTGTAATTCCTACAGTTCCTGAGCAATGGTGTAATTCCATAGTTCCTGATCATTGGTTTAATTCCTATCTATTCCTAAACATTGTATAATTCTTACAGTTCCTGAGCATGGGGTCATTCCTATAGTTCCTGAGCATTGTTTAATTCTACAGTTCTGAACATTGTTGTAATTTCTATAGTTCCTGAATATTGGTGTAATTCCTATAGTTCCTAAACATTGGTTTAATTCCTACAGTTCCTGAGCATTGGTGTAATTCTTACAGTTCCTGAGCATTGGTGTCATTCCATAGTTCCTGAACATTGGGGTCATTCCTATAGTTCCTGAATATGGTGTAATTCCTATAGTTCCTAAACATTGGTTTAATTCCTACAGTTCCGAGCATTGGTGTAATTCTACAGTTCCTGAACATTGGTGTCATTCCTATAGTTCCTGAACATTGGTGCATTCCTTAGTTCCTATATTGGTGTAATTCCTATAGTTCCTAAACATTGGTTTAATTCCTACAGTTCCTGGCATTGGTGTAATTCCTACAGTTCCTGAGCATTGGTGTCATTCCTATAGTTCCTGAACATTGGTGTCATTCCTATAGTTCCTGAACACTTGGTGTCATTCCTATAGTTCCTGAATTTTGGTGTAATTCCTATAGTTCCTAAACATTGGTTTAATTCCTACAGTTTCCTGAGCATTGGTGTAATTCCTACAGTTCCTGAGCAATGGTTAATTCCTACATTCCTGAGCATGGTGTAATTCCTATAGTTCCTGATCATTGGTTTAATTCCTATAGTTCCTAAACATTGGTATAATTCTTACAGTTCCTGAGCATTGGGGTCATTCCTATAGTTCCTGAGCATTGTTTAATTTCTACAGTTCCTGAACATTGGTGTAATTCCTATAGTTCCTGAATATTGGTGTAATTCCTATAGTTCCTAAACATGGTTTAATTCCTACAGTTCCTGAGCATTGGTGTAATTCTACAGTTCCTGGGCATTGGTGTAATTCCTCAGTTCTGAGCATTGGTGTCATTCTTATAGTTCCTGAACATTGGTGTCTTCCTTAGTTCCTGATATTGGTGTAATTCCTATATTCCTAAACATTGGTTTAATTCTTATTGTTCCTAAACATTGGTTTAATTCCTACAGTTCTGAGCATGGTGTTAATTCCTATAGTTCCTGAATTGGTTTAATACCTACAGTTCCTGAGCATTGGTGTCATTCCTATAGTTCCTGAACATTGGTGTAATTCCTATAGTTCCTAAACATTTGTTTAATTCCTACAGTTCCTGAGCATTAGTTTAATTCCTATAGTTCATAAACATTGGTTTAATTCTCACAGTTCCTGAGCATTGGTGTCATTCCTATAGTTCCTGAGCATTGGTTTAATTCCCACAGTTCCTGAGCATTGGTTTAATTCCTATATTTCCTGAAATTGTTTTATTCCTACATTCCTGAGTTTGGTGTCATTCCTATAGTTCCTGAGCATTGGTGTCATTCCTATAGTTCCTGAACATTGGGGTCATTCCTACAGTTCCTGGGCATTGGTGTCATTCCTACAGTTTCTGAACATTGGTGTCATTCCTACAGTTCCTGGGCATTGGTGTCATTCCTACAGTTTCTGAACATTGGGGTCATTCCTACAGTTTCTGAACATTGGTGTCATTCCTACAGTTCCTGAACATTGGGGTCATTCCTACAGTTCCTGAACATTGGTGTCATTCCTACAGTTCCTGGGCATTTGTGTCATTCCTACAGTTTCTAAACATTGGTGTCATTCCTACAGTTCCTGGGCATTGGTGTCATTCTACAGTTTCTAACATTGGTGTCATTCCTACAGTTCCTGACCATTGATGTAATTCCTATAGTTCCTAAACATTGGTTTAATTCCTACAGTTTCCTGAGCATTGGTGTCATTCTTCAGTTCCTGAGCATTGGTGTCATTCTCTATAGTTCCTGAACATTGTGTGCATTCCTATAGTTCCTGACATTGGTGTATTCCTAAGTTCCTGAATATTGGTGTAATTCCTATAGTTTCCAAAACATTGGTTTAAATTCCTACAGTTCCTGAGCATTGATGTAATTCCTATAGTTCCTAAACTTGGTTTAATTCCTACAGTTCCTAGCATTGGTGTAATTCCTACAGTTCCTGAGCATGGTGTCATTCCTACAGTTCCTGAACATTGGTGTCATTCCTATAGTTCCTGAACATTGGTGTCATTCTACAGTTCCTGAATATTGGTGTAATTCCTATAGTTCCTAAACATTGGTTTAATTCCTATTGTTCCTAACATTGGTTAATTCCTACAGTTCCTGAGCATTGGTTTGTAATTCCTACAGTTCCTGAGCATTGGTGTCATTCCTATAGTTCCTACCATTGGTTAAAATGCCCAGGAACTGTAGGAATGACACCAATGTTCAGAAACTGTAGGAATGACACCAATGCTCAGGAACTGTAGGAATTACACCAATGCTCAGGAACTGTAGGAATTAAACCAATGTTTAGGAACAATAGGAATTAAACCAATGTTTAGGAACTATAGGAATTACACCAATATTCAGGAACTATAGGAATGACACCAATGTTCAGGAACTATAGGAATGACACCAATGTTCAGGAACTGTAGGAATGACACCAATGCTCAGGAACTGTAGGAATTACACCAATGCTCAGGAACTGTAGGAAAGTTCCTAGATGTGTTATCCTAATTCCCTGGGTTTTTCCTTTTGTCTCTACCAGCCTTGTACCCTTGTAAGTGACATGTCTGCTTTGTGTCAGCCCCAGACAATGTTTTTTCTAAACAGATGGCATGATTTTCTTTCCTCTCAACAATTGACTTTCAAACCTCAAAGTAAGTTTTGTCAAGATTTCAAATTTTAAATGTTTTATTTTCAAAATAGTCGGAACTTCTATATGGGGCAATGTACAACCATTCTGGTGAAATACAACTGTTATTAAGATTCACAGAATAATTTATTTTCTACATGGTATTGAACTCTCTGTACCTGATAATTATGTAACAGTACCAGTATATGTAACGTATTTTACAATAGCTGGAACACAAAGGAGACTCCCTGGGTTTTTCATAGATTTTCTCTTTTCTCTCACCGGAGTGTCCTGAAAATAAAGGAGGAAGATGTCTTTCTTGTGGAGCCATTTAGTTTTTAAACACAAAGAGCATGTCGGCACCCCCAAAGTAAAATATTACCGTCCTCATGTCTCTGCTAAGCTACTTTATGCCCTCCGATCTCTGACATGGTGCTGGCTTCCTTCTTGTTGCAGCAGTCATGACGTAAAAGCCAATCACTTATGGCTCCTACTAGTAGCGCCCTCTGCATCTTCGCTCTGTAAGAGCTTTGCATAGGAGGCAAGGAACGGGGGGAATAAGGAGCTTCAAGAACCAAAGGTAGGCAAGTACAATTGGGGTTTGGGGGATTAGAAAGCATATTGGAAGATAATTATAGATTTTGAGTGGGTTTGGGTGGACAAGCCCTTTATATATTTAATGGTGTGCCATGGCACTCCGAGATCCCTAATAATCCCCAAATAGAGCGGTGCAAGCAAGGGAAAATCAAGGTCTATGTGTTTAAATTGCATTTCTTTATTCTAGAATAGGACCCCACCAAAGGGCACGGGTTTGCAACTGGAATCCTTGTACAGACTACTGTGGTGTATATGAATTCGAATAAAATGTGAAAAGCAACACAGCTACACAGAGGTATGTAACTGCAATGCTAAATAATTCAGCAGCACACACATTATAGTTTGTTAAAGAACGTTGCTTTCATCTTCACTTTATTGAGAGTCTAAATAGCACAGACGTTTCCACATCTGCCTGTAATAATGTCCCCAAAATGTAAGTGTGCCTGTATTTACAGCAGTTTCTCTACACACACATCAATAAACACGCCAGACAGATTGGCTTGTGCACAATACACTAATTGCTACAGCCGTATACTATTTCCAATATTTGATTGATTTATAAATTTGACTCGACATACTGTTGGATCACTTTACCATTTATTTTTTCAATTGATATTGAGAAGAATATCAATCACAAAATGATTGGTCCAGGGGGTTTTAGTGTTTTAAGGGTTTTTCCCACTTGTAAGAGAGACAGCTATAAATATAATTAATAGTCCACTGGAATTATTATTTAAATCTAATTAAAAAGAGTATAACCCTGTGGTAGTCTAGTATTGTGTACTGATCCACATCACTTTGTAAGTGTCATGTGTTGTTTGGTTTTTATTACAGCAGAGCCGCCTCACTAACCATTTTGGGACCAGGCCTGTTCCCTAAAGGTTCCCGTGGCGTGGTACCACGGTGATATGCCACTAACATCTTTGTTAGATTATACATTTCATTGCGCAGGTAAGGAAGGAATTTTCCTGAATGAGGGCAGCAACAGTCATTGTTACAGTCAGTCCCTGGACCGCCTGGTCACACTAGTGAGTTGCCTATTTTGCACTCTAAACTACCACTGCCCAGAATTCCACATGAATGATGGTAGTATTCATGGTAATTAAGTGCGGGTGTTTTGGGAAGAGCTTGGCTTTTTTTGGTGTACGTGATTTGTGTTCAAATGTAAAATTGTAGATAGATAAATCACCCCCCCCAAAACTCTTAACTGCGTAGTTTAGAAAGCTGAGAGTGTAAAGTCTAAACTGAAATGCTGCCTGATATTCTGTTACATCTCTCTCTGCTTCCTGGTTCTTTCCAGTTAGAGCAGCTGTCAGTCCATGGACTGTACAATAACTCACTGCCAATAACTGGTGGCTTTTACCCTAGCTGCCCTCCTCTGAGCATGTAAAAGCTTGTTAAAACCAAAACTTGAGAGCTTTGGGTTTTGGAGTGTGGATATTACCATATACAATTTTACATTTGAAAGGGGAAACTTTCCCTTTAAATTTTTTAAAGAGGAACATTTTTTTGTGTTAGGGGAGTAACCAAACAATCTATCCTTAGTATTACTTTATTCTTTCTCCATGGTCACATGACTGTAGTGTTAATTACTATTAGCCTTGTGTATTTTAGTTTTTGTGTAACCAACCAAAAATCTCTTTTATTATGAACTTAATCAGAACGATCTAATCTACTTTGCCAGCTTCAGGTGGGACGATTGTGCATTGATGCTAATATCTAGCTAGTAAAAATGTGGCATAAATCCACCATACCTTTACATCCAAAATGTACCCTTAGATCAGAGATAAATTAGTTTGTCCAGGGTCCGTATTGCTCTTTCTGTCTGTACTGTTTCTCGCTTAAACTTGGAAGGAAGGTCATTTGTACAAGAAATGGTGGGGTTTTAAAGGATAGTTACTCGAAAATTAACTTTTTAAAAATGAAAAGTACCAGCGAGGTTGGATTGATTGTTCCTACTTCACAATATTGCTTTGTTTAAAAGCTACAGCATGTACAGTTTTCATTTGTCAGGTTAGTCCTGGACTAGTCTGTATTAAAGATAGTGCTGAAGCCGGAGAAGACTGGCAGAATCAGTTTTTTTTTGGCTGGTTCTCCTCAACAGAAACAATTTGGGAGGTGGAGATACCATTCTATACCCGATCCAATTACTTTTCATTTTAACCGTTCTTAAGAAAACTTTGTACACACGATAGTTCTCCTTTGAATCTTAATAGATCTGTGTACCCAGGGTAAGATATTTTCCTAGAGGCAGTGTGTATTCCATTCTAATAGCTGCTCACACGACCCTTTTACATAGCAGGATTTAAAATCTTCCTGTTGGAGAAGGGTTTCGGTCACTTACCGTACATCGCTGAAATCTGTTATTTAATTTATAACCCCTAGATTATTTTTTTTTTTGCAGTAATAAACATAAACTGAACCTTAGAGCTAACATTTAAAAAACAAAACTAACTTTAAATAGGAATGGTCTCCTTTAGACATGTACAAAATATCTTTCAAGTGTTGATTTCTTGTTTTCATAACATCTAAAATGCCTCAAAATGTGTTTAATCTCCATTTTAAAATGACAGTATTTTTTTAATAATTTCCTTTAGGAAAGATTGGATTTGCAATGAAAGAAATTATTTTTGACCTTTTGTGTGTTGGAAAAGCAGGCAAAAGCTTTCAGTTTTAACCCAGAGGTAATTTAATTTTTCATTTTTCTCCGAACTAACCTGAAGATTTCTACAGGGAGATTCAATAAAGTTCTTATTGTTAAAAATGTTGCTAATTTGTGCCCCAACCAATCAGATGTTAGCTTTCAAATGTTAAATTAATATCTGATTGGTTAGGGCAAAATAGACACCAGTAACCCTGGCAGTCTTAAATGAGGGGCCATATGTGGAATCTTGCCTTTCATGCCAGGTTTGCTGCATAGGCGTTTTGGGCGGCGAGGTGGATTCTTTTTCCTTGTATTTACACATTTTATCAAGAAAACATACTAGAATAATAATAAATACGTAAATAAAAAAGACGATATAATGTCTCTATAATGTTTTGCACAGCTTGCAGTGTTCAGGAACTTTTTAAACGTCACTCTAACTACAATGAATCCGTTTTCTCAAGTCCAGAACTGTTTTGCTCTTTGATTCAATGTGGCGTCAATTTATTCTTTGGCTTGCTGTCATTTGCTTTACCCACCTGAAGTTGGAGCCATTTCATCAGTCTTCATGCATGTCTAATCTTCGGATGTATGTCTAAACAAACCAGAGGAAGTACAACCCCTGTTGAATGTTTGGAGATCCTGCTGTAAGATATTGCAGTTTTGGTTTGCATCATACAAATTAGATCAGTGTGCAAATATTTATGTTCCATATAACAATTAACTGGTGAAAACAAGTGTCTTAAGGGATTTTATTAATGACTTTTTCTATGATAATTGGCCTGACAATAGCTGGTTCTGCTAAAATAATAAAAACCCCAAAAAAATCTTTTAATGCTTTAACAAAAATAAACTGTTTCCCGGACTTGGTCTGCAATTTCAAATTCCAGTCAATACTTTTTATCCAGAGACAACTACCTGTACAAACTGGTTTTTTTACCACAAACACTGCCCTAGGGATGCCCCTGGGTAAACTAGTTGAACAGTAAGTTACGGTCTATTATAGTGGAATAAATGGAAACAAACATTAAAGGAACATGTAAACCCATTACCAAACATTTGAAGTCTTTGCCCTCATTTGTATTATTCACAGGGAGTGAGAACGCTTATTCTCACCTCCCTGTGAATAAATTTTTGCTCAGGGGACACTGGAACTTACCTTCGCTCCGCTCGCAGCCGCTCCTGCTCTAACAACCGATGTCCCGACTATGTGTGCTCTCTTAGGCGCATTGCGCACCATACAGAGATAGGGCGCACGATCGGGACAGAACAGCAGTTCAGTGAAGAAGCGACTGCGAGCGGAGTGGAGTGAAGGTAAGTTCCCCGTCCCCTAGCAAAATATTATTCACAGGGAGGTGAGAATAACGTTTCACCTCCCTGTGAATATACAAACGGAGGGCAAAGACTTCAAATGTTGAGTTTACATTCCTTTAAAACATGCACAACTGATAATGTGGAGATTTAAAGGAACAATGCATTAGTGTATGTGTAGGTCATCTTTTTTTCTGTGCTTGTATTAAGCAAACAAAATGTTAAATTTTGCCACGCTGAGAGTCCCTTCTTGTTGCGTCAACAGTCCCTTCATGTCCCTCCTGAACATACCCCCCCCCATCTATACAGTGAGCAGGCCAGCGCAGATAGTAGAGAAGTTGGAAGTTGTGTGACAGCTGTCAGCATCCACAAAGTTTATCCAAGGCAAGAACAAGAGGTAGGAGTACCAGTCAATCCTACTTCCCACAGAATGGCACCACAGGTACATACAATTAGAAAAAAAAAAGTTTAGTGATCCTTTGCAGATGAAGGAAATGTATCCATTACAACAACTTTGTAGTTCTCTATTAGCTGCTCATAAAATTTCAGCCAATTCGTGGTAATGTAATGCCACCTCCACTTCCCTATTGATATTGTTCCTGTGCCAGCAACTGGAATTGTTTATGTGCCCGAAAATAAAAAGAAAACTAGTAATCTATTAATACAGGGTGTCTGAAAAGTAATCATTGGCGGTTTTTTATTTACAGTGTTAGATTTCATATTCCTTTAGGGCACGGCCACACTGCACAGCAACGCAATCGCACACGAATTGCATGCGGTTTCATGTGCAATTTTGTTGCGTTGCACATGTGGTTTCTTCATTAGGTATAATGTAGGAAATCGCATGCAATTGGGATTAAAAATGCAGAACGCAAATCGCAACGCCCAGAAAACGCGGGTAGCCTGTGGCACGTTCAATGATCTGGAAAAAAATGCAATTGCATGTCAAACCCAAGAAAAACACGATAGTGTGGCTAGCACTTAAAGATAAACATATGCTAACAGGGGACTTGCTTTTTGGGGGGTTTCAATAAATTTTTATTTATGGTATAATCCAATATAGTAACATATTATGAAGTCACAATACCAACAGATATAACAAAGGAGTATGCATGAACACATAAAAATATAAATGGAGTGTAAGATTGTCTGTCAACTTGTGTGTTTTTTGAATGAAATGGAAATACGTTTGTTACTAGAACTAAACCAATGCCCATATATTGTACCCGTCTCCCAGAACTACAATAGAAAGGAAATCACAGATGGTCCAAAAGAAATAAACCTAAACTACTTTTAAACAGTTTATTCTTATGTTACCCTTCCACTTTATCTGTATAATGGTGACTATACATTAGGCCCGATTTTATGTGCAATCCAACATTTCCATTGATTGCTAAAAAATTTTTAATTTTTCCTGATTATTATTATGCAAAATTAGATCATAATATCGATTGTAATTAAGATCGGAAAAGCGTTTTTTTTTTAAGTCGATTTGTTAAATAATCGTAGTATCTCTGGAAGTTCCGATTAAATGTAGTGTAATGTAACCTCACAATAGACGACAAACAAATTGAATGTCGAACAATATGTATGCTACATCTACGTACAATTAACATTGTACATCTGTCTATTAAAGTATCGTTCGGTTACAATCGCAATTGTAGTGTTACCTTAAGTTGTTCTAATCTACTTTTTTTTTTTGCAATTTTTAGAGAATGAACATTGGGTTGAGAGCATTCTTGGTGATTGCGGATAGCTTACAGCAAAAAGATGGAGACCCCCTGGCCAGTCATGGAGCCATTCACCACTCTGGTAACACGTTGCGTGTAAAGAAACCTACTTGGTAAGACTCTGACCGAAGAGGAGGCCAAAATGATTGTGGAGTTAATAACCATTAACTGTTGCTCCCAGGTTAACTATCTCTGATTATTTGAGGCTAAATTTTGTATAATAATGTATATTTTAGTCACTGTGTCCTGTAGTGGAGCAGGGCTAATGAAGGGTTTCCAAGATAGAGACTCATAAAATGTTTGCTGGAGCAGTGAAGGCTCACCACTAAATACTATATCTTTCAATGGGCTTAAGGGCTAGGCCCACACTGCCAGCGTTTTTTTCGTTTGCTCTTTGCTAGCGTTTTTTTTCAGATGATTTGAAAAGGTGGCACCGCCCGAAAACGCACTTTTCGGGTGCATTACGATTGTGCCTGCGATTTGCGTTCCGCGTTTAATCGCATGCGATTTCCTATACCTAATGAAAAAAACGCATGCGCAAATGCAACAAAATCAACATGAATCGCATGCAGTTCCATATGCGATTTTCGTTTGGCGCAGTGTGGCCGTGCCCTAAGAGTACGCTAAAAAGGTTGACAAGATGGACGTATGTTTTTATTCAACCTCCGATACTATGTTATTCCCATGTTAAATTAAATCTTTACTTCCCCTTTTTTGCTGCATAAATATTCCCCCAAACAATTAACACATACACACTTTATGAGGACCTAAAGTTCCCCCATTTTCCACAGAAAGAGTGATTTAGGGCACCTGTAATTCCCCCCTGAATCACCCAGATTGCTAAAGCCTCCAGCTGGGACACCAAGCTAAACAGGATAAATGTTGTATTGACAGTTTAAAACTGGATAAAGGTGGGGAAACTGTCTGATGAAGGTTTGGGAGAGACACCCATATGGCTTCTTTTTAAACATCTTTGTAGTGTAGTTCCTGATCATTGGTGTCATTCTATCCCAGTTCCTAAGCATTGGTGTCATTCCTACAGTTCCTGACATTGGCGTAATTCTACAGTTCCTGAGCATTGGTGTCATTCCTTAGTTTCCCTGATCATTGGTATAATTCCTGACGTCCTGAGCATTGGTGTCATTCCTATAGTTCCTGATCATTGGTGTTCATTCCTACAGTTCCTGACATTGATGTAATTCCTATAGTTCCTGAATATTGGTGTAATTCCTATAGTCCTAAACATTGGTTTAATTCCTACAGTTCCTGAGCTGGTGTAATTCTTCATTCCTGAACATTGGTGGCATCCTATAGTCTGAACATTGGTGTCATTCCTATAGTTCCTGAATATTGGGTGTAATTCCTATAGTTCCTAAACATTGGTTTAATTCCTACAGTTTCCTGGCATTGGTGTAATTCCTACAGTTCCTGAGCATTGGTGTCATTCCTATAGTTCCTGAACATTGGTGTCATTCCTATAGTTCCTGAACATTGGTGTCTCCTATAGTTCCTGAATTTTGGTGTAATTTCCTATAGTTCCTAAACATTGGTTTAATCCTACAGTTTCTGAGCATTGGTGTAATTCCTACAGTTCCTGAGCATGGTGTAATTCCTACAGTTCCTGAGCAATGGTGTAATTCCCATAGTTCCTGATCATTGGTTTAATTCTTATCTAAGTTTCCTAAACATTGTTAATTCTTACAGTTCCTGAGCCATGGGGTCATTCTATAGTTCCTGAGCATTGTTTAAGTTCTACAGTTTCTGAACATTGTTGTAATTTCTTATAGTTCCTGAATGATTGGTGTAATTCCTATAGTTCCTAACATTGGTTTAATTCCTACAGTTCCTGAGCATTGGTGTAATTCTTACAGTTCCTGAGCATTGGTGTCATTCCATAGTTTTCCTGAACATTGGGGTCATTCCTATAGTTCCTGAATATTGGTGTAATTCCTATAGTTCCTAAACATTGGTTTAATTTCCTACAGTTCCGAGCATTGGTGTAATTCTACAGTTCCTGAACATTGGTTGTCATTCTATAGTTCCTGAACATTGGTCATTCCTAGTTCCTTATATTGGTTGTAATTCCTATAGTTCCTAAACATTGGTTAATTCCTACAGTTCCTGGCATTGGTGTAATTTCCTACAGTTCCTGAGCATTGGTGTCATTCCTATAGTTCCTGAACATTGGTGTCATTCCTATATGTTCCTGAAAACTTGGTGTCATTCCTATAGTTCCTGAATTTTGGTGTAATTCCTATATTCCTAAACATTGGTTTAATTCTACAGTTCCTGAGGCATTGGTGTAATTCCTACAGTCCTGAGCAATGGTTAATTCCTACATTTCCTGAGCATGGTGTAATTCCTATAGTTTCCTGATCATTGGTTTAATTCCTATAGTTCCTAAACATTGGATATTCTTACAGTTCCTGAGCATTGGGGTCATTCCTATAGTTCCTGAGCATTGTTTAATTTCTACAGTTCCTGAACATTGGTGTAATTCCTATAGTTCCTGAATATTGGTGTAATTCCTATAGTTCCTAAACATTGGTTTAATTCCTACAGTTCCTGAGCATTGGTTATGTAATTCTTACAGTTCCTGGGCATTGGTGTAATTCTCAGTTCTGAGCATTGGTGTCATTCTTATAGTTCCTGAACATTGGTGGTCCTTCCTATAGTTCCTGAATATTGGTGTAATCCTATATTCCTAAACATTGGTTTAATTCTTATTGTTCCTAAACATTGGTTTAATTTCCTACGTTCCTGAGCATGTGTTAATTCCTATAGTTCCTGAATTGGTTTAATACCTACAGTTCCTGAGCATTGGTGTCATTCTATAGTTCCTGACATTGGTGTAATTCTATAGTTCCTAACATTTGTTTAATTCCTCGTTCCTGAGCATTAGTTTTAATTCCTATAGTTCATAAACATTGGTTTATTCTCCACAGTTCCTGAGCATTGGTGTCATTCCTATAGTGTCCTGAGCATTGGTTAATTCCCACAGTTCCTGAGCATTGGTTTAATTCCTATATTTCCGAAATTGTTTATTCCTATTCCTGAGTTTGGTTCATTCCTATATTTCCTGAGCATTGGTGTCATTCCGTATAGTTCCTGAACATTGGGGTCATTCCTACAGTTCCTGGGCATTGGTGTCATTCCTACAGTTTCTGAACATTGGTGTCTTCCTACAGTTCCTGGGCATTGGTGTCATTCCTACAGTTTCTGAACATTGGGGTCATTCCTACAGTTTCTGAACATTGGTGTCATTCCTACAGTTCCTGAACATTGGGGGTCATTCCTACAGTTCCTGAACATTGGTGCATTCCTCAGTTTCCTGGGCATTTGTGTCATTCCTACAGTTTCTCTAAACATTGGGTGTCATTCCTACAGTTCCTGGGCATTGGTGTCCATTCTACAGTTTCTTAACATTGGTGTCATTCCTACAGTTCCTGACCATTGATGTAATTCCTATAGTTCCTAAACCATTGGGGGTTTAATTCCTACAGTTCCTGAGCATTGGTGTCATTCTATCAGTTCCTGAGCATTGGTGTCATTCTCTATAGTTCCTGAACATTGTGTGCATCCTATGTTCTGACATTGGTGTCATTCTAAGTTCCTGAATATTGGTGTAATTCCTATAGTTTCCAAAACATTGGTTAAATTCCTACAGTCCTGAGCATTGATGTAATCCTATAGTTCCTAAAACTTGGTTTAATTCTACAGTTCCTGAGCATTGGTGTAATTCTACAGTTCCTGAGCTGGTGTCATTCCTACGTTCTGAACATTGGTCATCCTATGTTCCTGAACATTGGTGTCATTCCTATAAGTTCCTGAATATTGGTGTAATTCCTATAGTTCCTAAACATTGGTTTAATTCCTATTGTTCCTAACATTGGTTTAATTCCTACAGTTCCTGAGCATTGGTTTGAATTCCTACAGTTCCTGAGCATTGGTGTCATTCCCCTATAGTTCCTGATGTTTCCTTACACCATTGGTTAA
>CM033470.1:298503890-298524663 GCA_019447015.1 Hymenochirus boettgeri | reverse complement strand
TATTGTTGTAATTCCTATAGTTCCTAACATTGGTTTTAATTTCCTACATTTCCTGGCATGGTGTAATTCCACGTTCCTGACATTGGTGTCATTCCTATAGTTCCTGACATTGGTGTCATTCCATATTTCCTGAACATTGTGTCATTCCTATAGTTCTGAATTTTGGTGTAATTCCTATAGTTTTCCTAAACATTGGTTTAATTCCTACAGTTCCTGAGCATTGGTGTAATTCCTACAGTTTCCTGAGCAATGGTGTAATTCCTACAGTTCCTGAGCATGGTGTAATTCCTATAGTTCCTGATCATTGGTTTAATTCCTATAGTTCCTAAACATTGGTATAATTCTTACAGTTCCTGACATGGGGTCATTCCTATAGTTCCTGAGCATTGTTTAATTTCTACAGTTCCTGAACATTGGTGTATTTCTATAGTTCCTGAATATTGGTGTAATTCCTATAGTTCCTAAACATTGGTTTAATTCCTACAGTTCCTGAGCATTGGTGTAATTCTTACAGTTCCTGAGCATTGTTGTCTTCCTATAGTTCCTGAACATTGGTGTCATTCCTATAGTTCCTGATATTGTGTAGATTCCTATAGTTCCTAAACATTGGTTTATTCCTACAGTTCCTGAGCGGTTTAATTCTTACAGTTCTGAACATTGGTGTCATTCCTATGTTCCTAACATTGGTGTCATTCCTATAGTTCCTGATATTGGTGTAATTCCTATAGTTCCTAACTTGGTTTAATTCCTACAGTTCCTGGCATTGGTGTAATTCCTACAGTTCCTGAGCATTGGTGTCATTCCTATAGTTCCTGAAATTGGTGTCTTTCTATATTTTCCTGAACATTGGTGTCATTCCTATAGTTCCTAATTTTGGGTAATTCCTATATTTCCTAAACATTGGTTTAATTCCTACAGTTCCTGAGCATTGGTGTAATTCCTACAGTTCCTGAGCAATGGTGTAATTCCTACAGTTCCTGAGCAATGGTGTAATTCCTATAGTTCCTGATCATTGGTTTAATTCCTATAGTTCCTAAACATTGGTATAATTCTTACAGTTCCTGAGCATTGGGGTCATTCCTATAGTTCCTGAGCATTGGTTTAATTTCTACAGTTCCTGAACATTGGTGTAATTCCTATAGTTCCTGAATATTGGTGTAATTCCTATAGTTCCTAAACATTGGTTTAATTCCTACAGTTCCTGAGCATTGGTGTAATTCTTACAGTTCCTGGGCATTGGTGTAATTCCTACAGTTCCTGAGCATTGGTGTCATTCTTATAGTTCCTGAACATTGGTGTCATTCCTATAGTTCCTGAATATTGGTGTAATTCCTATAGTTCCTAAACATTGGTTTAATTCTTATTGTTCCTAAACATTGGTTTAATTCCTACAGTTCCTGAGCATTTGTTTAATTCCTATAGTTCCTGAAAATTGGTTTAATACCTACAGTTCCTGAGCATTGGTGTCATTCCTATAGTTCCTGAACATTGGTGTAATTCCTATAGTTCCTAAACATTTGTTTAATTCCTACAGTTCCTGAGCATTAGTTTAATTCCTATAGTTCATAAACATTGGTTTAATTCTCACAGTTCCTGAGCATTGGTGTCATTCCTATAGTTCCTGAGCATTGGTTTAATTCCCACAGTTCCTGAGCATTGGTTTAATTCCTATATTTCCTGAAAATTGGTTTAATTCCTACAGTTCCTGAGTATTGGTGTCATTCCTATAGTTCCTGAGCATTGGTGTCATTCCTATAGTTCCTGAACATTGGGTCATTCCTACAGTTCCTGGCATTGGTGTCATTCCTACAGTTTCTGAACATTGGTGTCATTCCTACAGTTCCTGGCATTGGTTCATTCCTACAGTTTCTGAACATTGGGGTCATTCCTACAGTTTCTGAACATTGGTGTCATTCCTACAGTTCCTGAACATTGGGGTCATTCCTACAGTTCCTGAACATTGGTGTCATTCCTACAGTTCCTGGGCATTTGTGTCATTCCTACAGTTTCTGAACATTGGTGTCATTCCTACAGTTCCTGGGCATTGGTGTTCTTCCTACAGTTTCTTAACATTGGTGTCATTCCTATCACAGTTTCCTGACCATTGATGTAATTCCTATATTCCTAACATTGGTTTAATTCCTACAGTTCCTAAGCATTGGTGTAATTCCTTACAGTTCCTGAGCATTGGTGCATCCTTAGTTTCCTGACATTGGTGTCATTCCTATAGTTTTCCTGAACATTGGTGTCATTCCTATAGTTCCTGAATATTGGTGTAATTCCTATGTTCCAAAACATGGTTTAATTCCTCAGTTCCTGAGCATTGATGTAATTCCTATAGTTTCCTAAACATTGGTTTAATTCCTACAGTTCCTGAGCATTGGGTGTATTCCTACAGTTCCTGAGCATTGGTGTCATTCCTACAGTTCCTGAACATTGGTGTCATTCCTATAGTTCCTGAACATTGGTGTCATCCTATAGTTCCTGAATATTGGTGTAATTCCTATAGTTCCTAAACATTGGTTTAATTCCTATTGTTCCTAACATTGGTTTAATTCCACAGTTCCTGAGCATTGGTGTAATTCCTACAGTTCCTGAGCATTGGTGTCATCCTATAGTTCCTAAACATTGGTTTAATTCCTACAGTTCCTGAGCATTGGTGTAATTCCACAGTTCCTGAGCATTGGTGTCATTCCTACAGTTCCTGAATTGGTGTCATTCTATGTTCCTGAACATTGGTGTCATTCCTATGTTCCTGAAATTGGTGTAATTCCTATGTTCCTAACATTGGTTTATTCCTATTGTTCCTAAACATTGGTTTAATTCCTACAGTTCCTGAGCATTGGTGTATTCCTACAGTTCTGAGCATTGGTGTCATTCATAGCATTTCTGAACATTGGTGTCATTCCTACAGTTCCGGGCATTGGAGTCATTCCTACAGTTCCTGGGCATTGGTGTCATTCCTACAGTTTCTGACATTGGTGTATTTCCTACAGTTTCTAGCATTGGTGTCATTCCTACAGTTCCTGAACATTTGGAAATGAAATATTAGTTCCATGACAAAAATAATGTTTTTAATCATTTTTTTTTATCCATTTGACTACATTGATTCTTAATTATTATTTTGAGTTTTACTATTATTTTTACAAATGCCAGGATCTGTAGGGATTGTATGACAATTCAAAACACGTAAATAGCAGAAAAATAGAATGCAGTGCTTTTGGGTAATTGCTTGGTATTCAGTAGGCCATGTGTCACCAAAGAACAATTGCCATTGCTTTAATTCTAATCTAACAGACCACCGATTTGTTTATTAATCGTCAGTCTGTGTGAAGGTAATATTGGCTAGGCTTGGCCCGTGTACACCCAGCATTATTCTTCTAATATTTCATATCCATCATTGCAGTGCGACAGTTTAAAAGTACAGTCTGGGTTATTCAATAAAAGTTCTTATGGTTAAAATGGTGCTAATTTTGCCCCAACCAATCAGATGTTAGCTTTCATATGTTAAATAATATCTGATTGGTTGGGCAATCAGATATTAGTATCTTTACATTTACTCACTTTAATAAACTCCTCGATTATATGGTTATGTGACTTGATGTTTTGTCTTTTTATGAAGATAGATTGGTCTTGAGATTCACTTGCGATATGAATAATGTTATTTTGGATGATATTGGCTCTCCAGCCTGCATTGTACTGCTCCTTAGGAACCTTCACTTAAGTTGCAATTTGGGTCCAGGGACAGTCACTTTAATTGGCCTTAAGCTACTTCACTGAACTCACTTGACATGGTTTAAGCAGCTGGGGAATGTTTTTTTAGAATAGTCAGTGTGTTTCAGGCTGTAGCATTAACAATGCTTGAAGACCTATTTTAATCCGGCAGTATTAGAATCCCACACTTCATGCTCTACATTAGAAAAATACTGTATTGTCTTGAGCATCTTTATAAACTAAGATCAACTGGCTATTCAGAAATATAAGGTCTAATAGAAATATCTTTATAAGTGATTTCTGTCATTTCTATTGTTATTTTAGAATAATTATCACCTGGTTTTTTTATTGTGATTAGTTGAAAATTTTTGGTAAATGTAATGGACAAAAATCCATGTATGTGGTTATTCACCTTTGAAATCACTGTATATATGTATCCTGGCCTTGTCCTTTTATATATTCGTTGGTGCCTATAGCATATGATAAAGATATCTAAGATCATAAGCATGGTTGTTTTAGTAATCTTGCAGTTCTGATCTACATTGGTACATGTGTTTTCGCTTTCAAGGTTGTAGTAATCTCTATAGTACCCTGCCCAAACAATTGATATGGAGTGAGTAGGCTATTGTTTCTTTTCTGCTTCTAAATTATTTGTTATAGTGTTGTGAGTTTGGAAGTATAACTTACAAAAGATTTTGCACAATTTGATCCAGCACTGTACTACAGCTATATACCTGGGTACTAACAGCTATTTACCTGGGTTCTTAGCACCAAATGGTTTCAGTGAACAGAAATAAACGTGTGTCTCTCCCACAATCCCTAAAATATTAAACATCTGACTCTTTTTGCTATTATTATATTATATTATTGACCTTTATAAATGACAGTTATGTCTGTGTAATCCATGGAAAGTTTAGCTAATGAGTTTTTCTAACCTTTAGAGATGTCTATTGCCCCTGGTTTCAGATGCCTAAAATATTTGCTATAGAACATTTAAGCTGTCCGCATTTTTAACACAACTCCAGCTGCCGAAATCTTCACTGTCTTGTAATATGCCGCAATCTATTTGGCAAGAAGTGCGTAATTTAAGGTTGTGTATTAAATTGAAAATCTCTGCTTGTTGTGGTTTAAGTTATTTCCTTGAATTGTCCAAAATTTTGCAAAACTTAAATTTTTAAGTCACCAATTAATCAAGAGACGCATACTGGCATTAGAAAAGGTCATGATTACAGGGTTGTATGTGGAACCTTTCCAAAGCCCAAGCAGTCTCCATGGTTCTCATCTTAAAGTGACCCAAACCCTCTCGAAATAGATTAGCGTCACAAAAGCGCAATAAAATATTGGCATTGAATGGCTGTGGCATCTGCTCATGTGACATTTTGTAAGTCCCTTGCAGCTGCACCAGTTTGAGTGGTAACGGCTCTCTGTAAATGTGGCCCTAAATGTACACTTGTGGCCTTGGCACTTGTAAATGATATTGATAGTTCTGCATCTACACAGCAACAGTTGTGTTACTCAAGAACTCAAAACTGATGCATGTTCTCTCCCTATTCAAGCCTTTGTCATAATCACTCTGGTGTGTTTTATCTCCAATAGGCATGTTCTTTATATTACTCTCAAGTTAGGAAGGCTGTAGACAACATTCTAAGACACCTTGACAAGGAAGTGGGGAGATGTATGATGATGACTAATGTTCAGAGATGTTAAACAAGAGCCTGAAGACATGATCCGTAGTACTTCCCTGTCGCCATTTATGAAATGAACAAATATGTGGCAAGCAGCTTCTAAAGTGCCTTGTTCCATTTACAATGCAGTTCTTCATGTAATATTGTATCACTGTTTGATATTTTTTATTTGCAAAATAAAGAGATAAAAATGTCTTTACATGAAATAAAAAAATCATTTTTTAAGAAACCTTGTTAGCAGCCATTCGTGTTTGTGTGTAACCGTAACACATTGGCGTATTTTGTTAATGGCATTAAAGGTAAAGTCATATTTCTGAAGCTCCTATAAAGTAAACCCTAGATCTGTACTTGTCTGATTTATAGAACAGAATTAAGGTTGATCATAAATGTGTTACCAAGATAGTTCAAAGAACAAGAACAAAAGTACAAAGATGTAAATTTAGTATTTAACATTTTTTCTCAGGTATGTCTGACAAAAGTGCAGTGTGTGAACTAAAATGTCATGTAAAAAAGCTTCTTTAACTACAAGTCTGGATTGTTTTTTAAACAACTTTAAACTGTTCTCTGTTCCGGTTCAAAAATGCTTTACTAAGAAAATACAAGCTCCTAACAATGTATGATCAAATATTTCATCTATTGTGTGAATCCATAATTATCTGTACAGATGGATTGAGTGTTTCGTGCTACATACCTCCATGCCTCCTGAGCATTGTTTAATTTCTACAGTTCCTGAACATTGGTGTAATTTCTATAGTTCCTGAATATTGGTGTAATTCCTATAGTTCCTAAACATTGTTCCTACAGTTCCTGAGCATTGGTGTAATTCCTACAGTTCCTGAGCATTGGTGTCATTCCTACAGTTCCTGAACATTGGTGTCATTCCTATAGTTCCTGAACATTGGTGTCATTCCTATAGTTCCTGAATATTGGTGTAATTCCTATAGTTCCTAAACATTGGTTTAATTCCTATTGTTCCTAAACATTGGTTTAATTCCTACAGTTCCTGAGCATTGGTGTAATTCCTACAGTTCCTGAGCATTGGTGTCATTCCTACAGTTTCTGAACATTGGTGTCATTCCTACAGTTTCTGAGCAGTTGGTGTCAGGTCTACAGTGCGAACATTTGGAAAATGAAATATTAGTTCCATGACAAAAATAATGTTTTTAATCATTTTTTTTTTATCCATTTGACTTACATTGATTCTTAAATTATTATTTTGAGTTTTACTATTATTTTTACAAATGCCAGGATCTGTAGGGATTGTATGACAATTCAAAACACGTAAAATAGCAGAAAAATAAGAATGCAGTGCTATTTGGGTAATTGCTTGGTATTCAGTAGGCCATGTGTCACCAAAGAACAATTGCCATTGCTTTAATTCTAATCTAACAGACCACCGATTTGTTTATTAATCGTCAGTCTGTGTGAAGGTAATATTGGGCTAGGCTTGGCCCGTGTACACTTAGCATTATTCTTCTAATATTTCATATACATCATTGCAGTGCGACAGTTTAAAAGTACAGTCTGGGTTATTCAATAAAAGTTCTTATGGTTAAAAATGGTGCTAATTTTGCCCCAACCAATCAGATGTTAGCTTTCATATGTTAAATAATATCTGATTGGTTGGGGCAATCAGATATTAGTATCTTTACATTCTATCACTTTAATAAACTCCTCGATTATATGGTTATGTGACTTGATGTTTTGTCTTTTTATGAAGATAGATTGGTCTTGAGATTCACTTGCGATATGAATAATGTTATTTTGGATGATATTGGCTCTCCAGCCTGCATTGTACTGCTTCCTTAGGAACCTTCACTTAAGTTGCAATTTGGGTCCAGGGACAGTCACTTTAATTGGCCTTAAGCTACTTCACTGAACTCACTTGACATGGTTTAAGCAGCTGGGGAATGTTTTTTTAGAATAGTCAGTGTGTTTCAGGCTGTAGCATTAACAATGCTTGAAGACCTATTTTAATCCGGCAGTATTAGAATCCCACACTTCATGCTCTACATTAGAAAAATACTGTATTGTCTTTGAGCATCTTTATAAACTACGATCAACTGGCTATTCAGAAATATAAGGTCTAATAGAAATATCTTTATAAGTGATTTCTGTCATTTCTATTGTTATTTTAGAATAATTATCACCTGGTTTTTTTATTGATGATTTAGTTGAAAATGTTTTGGGTAAATGTAATGGACAAAAATCCATGTATGTGGTTATTCACCTTTTGAAGTCACTGTATATATGTATCTCTGGCTCTTGTCCTTCTTTATATATTCGTTGGTGCCTATAGCATATGATAAAGATATCTAAGATCATAAGCATGGTTGTTTTAGTAATCTGTGCAGTTCTGATCTACATTGGTACATGTGTTTTCGCTTTCAAGGTTGTAGTAATCTCTATAGTACCCTGCCCAAACAATTGATATGGAGTGAGTAGGCTATTGTTTCTTTTCTGCTTCCTAAATTATTTGTTATAGTGTTGTGAGTTTGGAAGTATAACTTACAAAAGATTTTGCACAATTTGATCCAGCACTGTACTACAGCTATATACCTGGGTACTACAGCTATTTACCTGGGTTCTTAGCACCAAATGGTTTCAGTGAACAGAAATAAACGTGTGTCTCTCCCACAATCCCTAAAATATTAAAACATCTGACTCTTTTTGCATATTATTATATTATATTATTGACCTTTATAAAATGACAGTTATGTCTGTGATATCCATGGAAAGTTTAGCTAATGAGTTTTTCTAACCTTTAGAGATGTCTATTGCCCTCTGGTTTCAGATGCCTAAAATATTTGCTGTAGAACATTTAAGCTGTCCGCATTTTTAACACAACTCCAGCTGCCGAAATCTTCACTGTCTTGTAATATGCCTGCAATCTATTTGGCAAGAAGTGCGTAATTTAAGGTTGTGTATTAAATTGAAAATCTCTGCTTGTTGTGGGTTTAAGTTATTTCCTTGAATTGTCCAAAATTTTGCAAAACTTAAAATTTTTAAGTCACCAATTAATCAAGAGACGCATACTGGCATTAGAAAAGGTCATGATTACAGGGTTGTATGTGGAACCTTTCCAAAGCCCAAGCAGTCTCCATGGTTCTCATCTTAAAGTGACCCAAACCCTCTCGAAATAGATTAGCGTCACAAAAGCTGCAATAAAATATTGGCATTGAATTGGCTGTGGCATCTGCTCATGTGACATTTTGTAAGTCCCTTGCAGCTGCACCAGTTTGAGTGGTAACGGCTCTCTGTAAATGTGGCCCTAAATGTACACTTGTGGCTCTTGGCACTTGTAAATGATATTGATAGTTCAGCATCTACACAGCAACAGTTGTGTTACTTACAAGAACTCAAAACTGATGCATGTTCTCTCCCATATTCAAGCCTTTGTCATAATCACTCTGGTGTGTTTTATCTCCAATAGGCATGTCTTTATATTACTCTCAAGTTAGGAAGGCTGTAGACAACATTCTAAGACACCTTGACAAGGAAGTGGGGAGATGTATGATGATGACTAATGTTCAGATGTTAAACAAGGAGCCTGAAGACATGATCACGTGAGTACTTCCCTGTCGCCATTTATGAAATGAACAAATATGTGGCAAGCAGCTTCTAAAGTGCCTTGTTCCATTTACAATGCAGTTCTTCATGTAATATTGTAGCACTGTTTGATATTTTTTATTTGCAAAATAAAGAGATAAAAATGTCTTTACATTGAAAATAAAAAAATCATTTTTTAAGAAACCTTTGTTAGCAGCCATTCGTGTTTGTGTGTAACCGTAACACAATTGGCAGTATTTTGTTAATGGCATTAAAGGTAAAGTCATATTTCTGAAGCTCCTATAAAGTAAACCCTAGATCTGTACTTGTCTGATTTATAGAACAGAATTAAGGTTGATCATAAATGTGTCTTACCAAGATAGTTCAAAGAACAAGAACAAAAGTACAAAAGATGTAAATTTAGTATTTAACATTTTTTCTCAGGTATGTCTGACAAAAGTGCAGGTTGTGAACTAAAATGTCATGTAAAAAAGCTTCTTTAACTACAAGTCTGGATTGTTGTTTTAAACAACTTTAAACTGTTCTCTGTTCACGGTTCAAAAATGCTTTACTAAGAAAATAACAAGCTCCTAAACAATGTATGATCAAATATTTCATCTATTGTGTGAATCCATATATATAATCTGTACAGATGGATTGAAAGTGTTTCGTGCTACATACCTCCATGCCTGTATTCTGACCAGGGGAGTAGCTAGAAATTACTAGGCCCCATAGCAAGACTTTGGATAGGGCCCCCAACCTACATAAAAAAAACAGCTAAGCCTCTCTTCATGACTTCACAATATGGTTGGAAGGCAGTGTGCACCTGTTACATAGTTACTACCATAGAGATCGCTATATGGAAAAAGAAAAATAGATAGTCAGAGGGAGAAAGAGATGGTGAGCGAGAGACACAGACAGACAGAGAGAGACCGATACACAGACACTGAAAGAGATACACAGACAGAAGATATAAGACAGGCATATAAAATATATAAAGAGATATAGAGATAAAGGGCCATATTTATAAAGTCATGGTATTGCTTTTTTAGCGATACCGTGGGTTAGTTAATTTACGTTCACGGTCGTAAATGTACGATTGCGATCGTACATTTAACGAACGTTAATTAATGAATGTTTGACCATAGAATACCATGCGATAGTAAACTACCACAATGGTATTCTATAGGGATCGTAATGTCCTCTTCTTTCGTTCTCTCCGCCCACACAATTCATCATAAGAAATATTCCATAAATGGTCTAATTAGCCTTGATGACTATTTCATTGGTTGCAAGAAACAAGCTGATCATTTACTAATTATGTTTTATCTCCAATGACTCTAATCTCCTGTATCGTTCTGACATTTCAGAGGCGAGAGGAAGCCTAAAATCGACCTCTTTAGAACATGTGTTGCTGCTATTCCTCGGCTTCTTCCAGATGGAATGTCAAAACCGGAGTTAATTGACTTGCTCTCAAGGTAGGAGCCTTAAAGATGTTGGGACTTGGGACAGTTTGCTCTAGAATAATCTAAACTCTTGCAGGAAGATGCAATATCCCATTTTAATAGGAAAAATAAGTTAAAGACCCATGTAATATCGGGTTAGGAAGGGATATGTACTCATTTTGCATTTCCTGCACCATTTCCAGAGACTGTTTCACCAAATTTAAAGCCTTTTTAATTGTAGCTTTAAAGCCATGCAAAAGATCACAACTGCTTGCAATCACACAATGCAATAACAGTCGCAAAGTGGTTACTACATTGCGGAACAAGTGCTGGTCAGTTACGATAGAGAAATTTATTGCATCTTCCCCAAGAAGTCAGGTGTGAGTAATTATACGGAACTAAACCAAAATTTTTACACTCCAGAATCTGATCTTATACCCCCTAAAAACATCAATAAACTGTAAAATAACAATACAGTAAATAGCATTGAAGTAGTAAATGTTACCACTTGAAGAACTGGATGAAATAACTGTTTTTATGTACAGTGACTGGCCACACCCCTGGCCTCAGTCACATCCTCCCTTGCCTATTCTGTCCTGTAAAAGGACTAGAGGTTACTAGTGGGTGTGACCAAAAAGTTCCTGCAGTATCTTAGGCCTGAGTATGTGTAAAGAACATAATGGGCAATAACCACACTGTGTGATACTGGACCACTGGGAAATAAGACCAAACCTCATGTTAGAAAGTAAAATTTCTCCACAACTATATTAAAGGGTATCTACATGGAAAAACTCAAGTTGGGCCAATTAGTTTTATTGAAGAACGGAAGCTAAAGGAGCTGTGTCTTACCTCCCGTTCTTCCATAAAACGATCAGGAGCCAGGAGAGAAGGTAGAGAGGTAAGACACTGATTACTGCTTTTATATTAATATGTTGTTATATTAAAATTGTTTTGAGGCTTTAGTTGTCATTTAAAGAACTTGTTGTTTAATGGTGCTTTCAGTTTAAGTTTAACATTAGTGACACGTGCACCGACATGATACTTTTTAAAGAACAATCATAGTCACCTCCCCCTCATTTCTCTTCCTCCATTCCTAGAGGACCTAAAACGCTAAGTCCTCACCTCTGAGTTCTTTACAGAAATCCTGCAATACTTACTTGAAGACTCCATCAGCTGTGGTCCGATCCTCCTCTCTGCCACTTTGAGTGACAGTTCGCGAGTCCTGCAGACTGTCACTGACTGCAGCACCAATGAAGTCTTCAAGTAAGTATTGCAGGTCGTCTGAAAGGAACCCAGAGGTGAGGGATTAGCGTTTTAGGTCTTCACCCTGGGTACAGGAATAGATCGTAGAAAAGGTGAGTATAATTGTCCTTTAACAGTTTACTTGTGTAGTTACTAATATCTACTGAGTAGAGTAGGGATGGGGTTTGGGTTTCTTTTCAAACCCAGTTCTGATATTAAAACTGCTGGTTTTAAAAATTCAAACAATATTTATGTTTGACATAGAATATTCGATGTTTGATATAGAATATTCAACGTTTGATATAAAATATTCAATGTTTGATATAGACTATTCGATGTTTGATATAGAGTATTCAATGTTTCATATAAAATATTTAAAGGTTCATATAAAATATACAATGTCTGATATAGAATATTCAAAATTGAACTTCGAATTCTCGATACTCAATGCAGAAAACTGAACTTTGGCTTCCATCGACTTCTATTGGGTTCTTTTTTGAATTTTCTTAACTTTTTGAAAATTAAAAAATCCGATTTTGGAATATATATGTATTCTCTGTATACAATGAGAATGTTTTGTAGATACCTGCTGTATTCTTAAAGAATGACTGAATCTCACTGTATGTAATATAGGATCTCTTATCAAGGTTATATACAAAACAAAAATTAAACAAATTGCGTTTTTTGTGCATCTAGATTATCCATCCACATGGATGATGAACTACGCCATATTGCACAGAACTCTCTCCAGGGTCTCCTTGTTGACTTTGTGGATTGGAGGGAGGATGTATTATTTGGTTTCATTAACTTTCTGTTACGAGAAGTGAATGACACTCACCAAGCACTCCTGGATACATCTCTTAAACTTCTGCTTCAGCTGCTCACCCAATGGAAAATTGTTATACAGACGCCAGGAAAATGCCATGAACAAGCTAAAATGAGGACATCGGAGGTAATTTATATATTTACAGACACAGCAAACATTAGTGTAAAAGTGACCAGTGCAGGTGTGGGGTATTATTAGAGAAAAATGTAGTCAGGAATATGGGGTCATAAGTGATCCATGTGTACCAGGCCTTAGGTGCATTTACCTGTTCACATGCCCTGGTGGATTACTGTGTTAGTGTCACTCTATAACCTATAATATTGTATGAAATCAAGACATTCAGAAGGATGATATCAACAAAAGAGATACAGTGTATGGGCTGATACAATGAGAAGTGCAGAAGTTTGCATGTGCTATTAATTTGCAGCAGCCATTCAGCTTTTAACTAACTGCAGTAACCTAGTAATAAGCTCACATCTGATTGGTTGTTACAGATTGGTTGTGCACACTTTTGCAATTTTATAGCTTCAGCAATATAATCTTATGGCTGAAACCAAGCATTGCTCTATTAAGCCTGGATGTTAAAATATTTCCCCCTGTTTCATCCACTGAGAGACTATTACATGTAATTCCTTTGGGGGGGGGGGGTGCTCTGAGATTTAATGTGATACATTTTGCAAAATGTTATGTCTGTGGTAGATTTTTAAATAAACAGCTGAAGAGTAATTTTATTAGGAAGCAGACCTACTGGAAGACAGCTGCTGTAAGGTTTATTCTAGCTACAGGATACATCTGTTTGATACAATTACCACCTGGAGCCACGTAAAACTGAGCCATGCTTGCCTGACGCAATCATAGTCTCTTTGGCAATGACTCAAATTCTCCCTTTACCTATAAATTGTAGCCTTTAACAGAACTTTTATTTCTATATACATTTTAATCCTTGTGTAAACTGTGACTTTCCAGCTATATACACGTATAGAGTATAATAGGGGACAAGGGGATGAGGAACTTGTCTGAAATTAACATGAGCTGTCAATAAACTTTTCAGTCCAATGGTTTGTCCCGTTTTATTTTTTGGTTTAGTTATTTTAAAATAGTCAGATGACAGTTTAGATTTGATTGCTGAGAATTCTGGATGTTTTTAAAGATTAAAGGGTATTTACACATTTTTTTTTTAATTTGCCCATTACTGAAAATACATTTCATCCCAACTATTAGTGTAACATTTGTTTTGTTGATCTTCCACCTATTTCTTTAGATATCTAACCTAAAGTTGCTTCAGCTGTCAGTCAAGTACCTTATCTTCTGGTGTGTGCAAGTACTGGATTTTGCTGTAACTAGAAGGGTGTAACTGTAACTGGATGGGTGACAGGGGGGGAATTCACTCTCTCAGTGCTAGATGATACATATTGCCGAGCATGCTCAGTTAAAAAAAAAATCAGGTCTGAGGAGAGGAGGAGTCGTATAAGGGGGGGGCACTGAACCTGAGCAAAACAAGTACTGGATTGAAGCCATGCAGCAACACACACACATACTTACATGTATTTAATTATAGATTTAGATGAGGCAAAGTCATTTTTTTCAGTATACATACCCTTTAGGAAGTGTAGAGTTGTAATTAAGACATCACTTGTCATTAGCGTAACTAGGAATCACTGGGCCCCCCAGCAAAACTATGATGGGGCCGCTATCTGTGCTTCATCCACAATAGTTTTCTGGGAGGAGGCTATATCTCTCATAATAAAAATAAGAAGATGGGGCCCCCTTAGCTCCCGCCCCCCCTGCGGTTGCTCCCCCTGGTCCCCTCTAATTAAGCCCCATGTCATATATTTCTGTTATAAAAACCTTTACATGTATAATTAACCAACAGGCTGTTCATTTTGTTTTCACTACATAACCCTATTGGTTGTTTTAATACATGCTGCTAAATGTCCCATTCGCAGACCCCCATTGCATATAGAAGAATAATTCCACCTTGGATTATTATTATGAAATATTACAATAAGACCTGGTTCTCCTAGGGCCCCTCTTGCAAAGTTTTCTGTGAATCATTATGGCAAAACTGTAATTCCAAATTGTAATTCATTATGCTTTTTCTATAGTCATAGTGAAGGTTGCACACTTACGGAGAGATTCAATGCATTTTGCCGCGTTACTAACCTTAGCCCGATCCCGCAATACAATACCTGACATAAACGAGATTATATCAGGTGTTGCATCGCGGGATCGGGCTAAGGTAAGTAATGAGGCTTTAAAGCCTCCCACACAGTACCGTTAAGTTTCACGCTACCAAGTAGCTACCAAGTACACACAGTAGCAATCTGCAAGATTCTGTCTGTCATCATTTACAGATGGGAGTACACACAGTCACGATCGTACTCCCTATATAAAGTATGTATAAAGTATAGGGAGAACATTTGTGACTGCCATACTCCCTACAACCGCGGGCAACTCCCTATACTTTAGTACAGGAGGCCCACCGTGGCCGAAGGAAATTTTTCGGTCAGAACAACCGTTTCCGATGCTGACACTGAACGCTTGTCTGCATTGGAAATAGTTGTTTCCATCGTACACACATTAGCTATATAGAGTCAATATCGGCCCTATATTACTAGTATTTGTACCCAGCTTTAAGCTAGTCAATGGATTATCTATACTATGAAAATCCAGTTAACGTGTGTGTGGTGTGTGTGTGTGTGTGTGTGTGTGTGTGTGCGCTACTCTCTGCCTACTGACCCACCATATAGTAAGGCTACTCACCCCGAATGAATTACTGGGTAAGCATAATCCAACCCCCTCCCCCCCATGAATCAGTCAATGCTGCTAAGTAGTCATGTTAAACAGCTGGATCTTTAGAAGTGTTTATAAATATCCATCATCCTTATCAAAAACATAATGTAGGCAATGAGTTAAAACTCAGTTACATGCTAAACATCAAGATTTGTACATTCACTGCAGCATTTTGCATTTAATACTTTTAAACCAATGGCAATTTCATAGTAAGGTTTTTATAATAAATAATGTAAGGTTTAGAACCTGGAATCTAACATAGTGGTTGTATACTAGTGAATCAGTCAAACTAGCCTACATTATCTGCAAGCAATGCATCATTGTTACTCGCACATCCAATACAGTTCCATAACGATTTCCTTCTTCAGGTACCGTGGATATATCTGGTGGTCAGCATTATCACCAAGAAAACCTGTACATTATTTTTATTTCACCTCTGTTTGAATTGTTCTCACTGTTATATTTTATTATATTTTAAACCCAAAGGTGTCAGTCTTAATTTGAATACAGGCAGCCACATTTTCTGGAATGCTTGAATTAGTATTCATTCATCTAATTACATTGCACACTGAGCCAATCATTGGTGGCTGTTGTAATAACCAACTTTGAATTATATTCCTCTGCATCGTTTGCATGTGCCCATATTTCTTCCAGCATCAGTTACTGTTTAATAATCCCTCTTTTTTTTTTTACTTAAATCTTTTTGTTGATTAGCGAATCCAATGTTCCCTAATATAATATCCTATTAATCGTTCTTTTTTGACATTTGGGATGAAATTCTCTCAGAAGCAGATTGGAATGTTGTTGCTTTTTACATTCCTTATCAAACCCGCGTGACTGTACGTTTTTTGCATTCCACATCAGTTCTGTTTGAAGGTCAGGCCCTATAGAAAAGGATTTAAACTTAATTATTTATAATCTGTTTTTCTGCAAAATCAAAATCTATGAGGTCAGGATTGATGTGTCAAAATAAAAGAAAAACTGCCTAAATAATTCAGTCCAGAAGTAGAAGATATAAAAATATCTAATCTGTCTTATTAACGGATGGAAGTGGCCAATGCTTTACATAGCAGTTTTATCCAGTTCTGCACTCCCAAGTCACAAATGGGAGTTATTCTTTATTAATCATTCACATAAAAAATGAGTGTAAAGCCAGGTACACACACTAGTGATAAAGCCCAGCCCCGATACCAACGGCTAGTCGTTCAGAGATTCGCCCGGTCGGTCGGGCAACGATCCCCATCCGAACAGCTGATAAAGGGCCCATACACGGGCCGATTATCGGCCGAAACGAACGTTCGTACACATCGTGCGTGTGTATGAACCTTAATAATATGAACAAGGGTCCTAGAACTTTCACTCCCGTTACATATCTTGGCTATACATATCCTATAAGGTACAAACATATCCTCATCTGTCTCTCAGTGTGACTCAGCACAAACAAAAGGGTAACCCGTGGAGGAAGATCTAGAATGCAGGCACAGCTCTTTTGGTTGGATGCTTTCGATAATTGGAAACGGCAGGCTTCCTTATGCGTTTCGCCCATTGCTAGGGCTTTCTCAAAGGTGCAAAAGACTAGAATCGCCATACTTTCTGGGATAATGTCATTAGCACAGCGTATCATGCTAAAAGCAATATGGTAGGTTTAAAGTGTCAGTGCAACACATCAGTCTTAAAGTGGCAATGCAGAACAATAATAAAGTGCAAGTGCATAATAGGCTGTAATCCTAACCACATATGGTAAGCCATCCAGTGCAAAACCCCCACATATCGCATGGAGTAAAATATAAAATAAGGAGAGATGAATTACAAAACGCAAGTAGCTCAGAATATCATAGGTCATTAACCATAACCTCTAGTAGTTTTAAGCAGTTCATAAAAAAATAAGTCATTAAACATGAGCTCTGGTATATGCCAGTCAAGACTGAAGAAGTAATAGTTCTTTTCATATGTATCATGGATAGTACCCAAGGTCAAGGTTAGGTCAGGATGCAGAGGAACAGCATCAATCTAAATGACTATGAGAAAGCAGCGGACGCTTTAGAAAGAAGGTTTATTAAAAGGGGTTACCCTAGCACGCTACAGATTTCTTTCTCTTTCTTCCTATTGCTTTAAAACCTGCAGTTCCACAGCTGTACAAAGATAGGAGCCACTACACTGAATAAAACTGAACTTGTTTATCTGTCCCTTTACAATAGATTTTGAAAGCAGATAATGTAAATAATTAAAGGAGAATATTCATGCAGTAACTGACTTGTTTCTGGATTCTCCCACTGTCATTGTCACTGACTAGTCTCCCATCTATGTTAACCAAGGAGGGGAAAGAGCTTAAAACTCTATGGCTCTACCCTCCATAGCAGATGGGATCACTCCATAGCTGTATACCCAGATTGAAAGCATAATCCAACCCCCTCCCCCCCATGAATCAGTCAATGCTGCTAAGTAGTCATGTTAAACAGCTGGATCTTTAGAAGTGTTTATAAATATCCATCATCCTATCAAAAACATAATGTAGGCAATGAGTTAAAACTCTTACATGCTAAACATCAGATTGTACATTCACTGCAGCATTTTGCATTTAATACTTTAACCAATGGCAATTTCATAGTAAGGTTTTTATAATAAATAATGTAAGGTTTAGAACCTGGAATCTAACATAGTGGTTGTATACTAGTGAATCAGTCAAACTAGCCTACATTATCTGCAAGCAATGCATCATTGTTACTCGCACATCCAATACAGTTCCATAACGATTTCCTTCTTCAGGTACCGTGGATATATCTGGTGGTCAGCGTTATCACCAAGAAAACCTGTACATATTTTTATTTCACCTCTGTTTGAATTGTTCTCACTGTTATATTTTATTATATTTTAAACCCAAAGGTGTCAGTCTTAATTTGAATACAGGCAGCACATTTTTGGAATGCTTGAATTAGTATTATTCATCTAATTACATTGCACACTGAGCCAATCATTGGTGGCTGTTGTAATAACCAACTTTGAATTATATTCCTCTGCATCGTTTGCATGTGCCCATATTTCTTCCAGCATCAGTTACTGTTTAATAATCCCTCTTTTTTTTTACTTAATCTTTTGTTGATTAGCGAATCCAATGTCCCTAATATAATACTTATTAATCGTTCTTTTTTGACATTTGGGATGAAATTCCTCAGAAGCAGATTGGAATGTTGTTGCTTTTACATTCCTTATCAAACCCGCGTGACTGTACGTTTTTTGCATTCCACATAGTTCTGTTGAAGGTCAGGCCCTATAGAAAAGGATTTAAACTTAATTATTTATAATCGTTTTTCTGCAAAATCAAAATCTATGAGGTCAGGATTGATGTGTCAAATAAAAGAAAAACTGCCTAAATAATTCAGTCCAGAAGTAGAAGATATAAAAATATCTAAACTGTCTTATAACGGATGGAAGTGGCCAATGCTTACCTAGCAGTTTTATCCAGTTCTGCACTCCCAAGTCACAAATGGGAGTTATTCTTTATTAATCATTCACATAAAAAATGAGTGTAAAGCCAGGTACACACACTAGTGATAAAGCCCAAGCCCCGATACCAACGGCTAGTCGTTCAGAGATTCGCCCGGTCGGTCGGGCAACGATCCCCATCCGAACAGCTGATAAAGAGCCCATACACGGGCCGATTATCGGCCGAACGACAGTTCGTACACATCGTGCGTGTGTATGAACCTTAATATATGAACAAGGGTCCTAGAACTTTCACTCCGTTACATATCTTGGCTATACATATCCTATAAGGTACAAACATATCCTCATCTTTCTCAGTGTGGACTCAGCACAAAACAAAGGGTAACCGTGGAGGAAGATCTAGAATGCAGGCACAGCTCTTTTGGTTGGATGCTTTCGATAATTGGAAACGGCAGGCTTCCTTATGCGTTTCGCCCATTGCTAGGGCTTTCTCAAAGGTGCAAAGACTAGAATCGCCATACTTTCTGGGATAATGTCATTAGCACAGCGTTACATGCTAAAAGCAATATGGTAGGTTTAAAGTGTCAGTGCAACACATCAGTCTTAAAGTGGCAATGCAGAACAATAATAAAGTGCAAGTGCATAATAGGCTGTAATCCTAACCACAATGGTAAGCCATCCAGTGCAAAACCCCCACATATCGCATGGAGTAAAATATAAAATAAGGAGAGATGAATTACAAAACGCAAGTAGCTCAGAATATCATAGGTCATTAACCATAACCTCTAGTAGTTTTAAGCAGAGTCATAAAAAATAAGTCATTAAACATGAGCTCTGGTATATGCAGTCAAGACTAAAGAAGTAATAGTTCTTTTCATATGTATCATGGATAGTACCTAAGGTCAAGGTTAGGTCAGGATGCAGAGGAACAGCATCAATCTAAATGACTATGAGAAAGCAGCGGACGCTTTAGAAAGAAGGTTTATTAAAAGGGTTACCCTAGCACGCTACAGTTTCTTTCTCTTTCTTCCTATTGCTTTAAAACCTGCAGTTCCACAGCTGTACAAAGATAGGAGCCACTACAATGAATAAAACTGAAATTGTTTATCTGTCCCTTTACAATAGATTTTGAAAGCAGATAATGTAAATAATTAAAGGAGAATATCATCGAGTAACTGACTTGTTCTGGATTCTCCCACTGTCATTGTCACTGACTAGTCTCCCATCTATGTTAACCAAGGAGGGGAAAGAGCTTAAAACTCTATGGCTCTACCCTCATAGCAGATGGGATCACTCCATAGCTGTATACCCAGATTGAATCACTCCATAGTTGTATACCCAGTTGGGATCCCTCCATAGCTATTACCCAGTCGGATAGCCCCATAGCTGTATACCCAGATGGGATGCCTCCATAGTTGTATACCCAGTTGGGATCCCTCCATGCTATATACCCAGACGGGATAGCCCCATAGCTGTATACCAGATGGGTGCCTCCATAGTTGTATACACAGTTGGGATCCCTCATAGTGTATAACACGTTGGGATCCGTCCATAGCTATATACCCAGTCGGGATAGCCCCATAGAGTGTATACCCATGATGGATGCCTCCATAGTTATATACCCAGTTAGGATCCGTCCATAGCTATATACCAGACGGGATCCCTCCATAGTTGTATACCCAGATGGGATGCCTCCATAGTTGTATACCCAGTTGGGATCCCTCCATAGCTATATACCCAGTCGGGATAGCCCCATAGCTGTATACCCAGATGGGATGCCTCCATAGTTGTATACCCAGTTGGGATCCCTCCATAGCTATATACCCAGACGGGATAGCCCCATAGCTGTATACTCAGATGGGATGCCCTCCATAGTTGTATACACAGGGGGATCCCTCCATAGTGTATACACAGTTGGGATCCGTCCATAGCTATAACCCAGTCGGGATAGCCCCATAGCTGTATACCCAGATGGGATGCCTCCATAGTATATACCCAGTTGGGATCCGTCCATAGCTATATACCAGACGGGATCCCTCCATAGTTGTATACCCAGATGGGATGCCTCCATAGTT